>JAJLRJ010000002.1:59233751-59468751 GCA_024195265.1 Dendrophyllia cribrosa
GGCTTCCATTTTCTTTCCATTTGTTTTTTTTGAAGATGGTTTGGATTATCCTTTCCTGTTCTGCCCTTCTTGATGGGAGAACTAACAGTTTGAAATCATCTTCATTTGGATTGAAACCATTCTTTTTCAACAGGGAGAAAAGAACTTGATTGAAATTAAGAAACTTTTTTCGCTTGAGATGAAGATCATCATATGTCAGTGAAAAATATTTAAAATCGTCAATGAGGAACTTTTCCAGATATTCATAATCATTCCCGTCGTGATTTGTTATGTGATTGAAAATTTCATGATCGTTGCCATTGACTTTTCTCCATTTGAAAGCTTTAACAAACTCCCTGACTTTTTTTCTAGTGATTTCGTGGAGAGGAATTTGGGAGAGAATTTCTTTTTGATAAAACTCGAGATCTTTGAGTGGAATTTGATTCTTCCCCTGATTTTTACGGATGACATCTTTAAAATGTTCAAGTCTAAGATTTTTATGAGAATGCCATGTTGTTGTATATGTTTCTTGAATAATTTCAGGAGTGTCATCTATTTCTTCGTCTTCATCTTTGGAATCAGACATTTTCTTTTCCAGAGAAAGTTTTTTCTGGAAAAGATTCATTTTTCTGTGTTTGTAACTTCTTCCTCTTTTTCAGTTAACAAAAAAACCTTTCTCTCATATTCTGCACGGCGTTTCAATTCTTCTTGCCATCTAAATTCTTCTTCTTTTTTGAAAGATTCATTTAGAATTGGAAAAAGAGCTCCAATAATCCTGAATTTATCCCACTCAAAATCCTCTCGCAATCGACATTGACGACGATGAAAATAATCTCGTCTCGTTATTTCTACGTAAAAAACACTAAATATTTTATAGTATCCATAGGGAAGTATTTTCATCTCCTCTTTACTTTGTTTTTCAAAATCTTTCAATGATTTCTCAGCATCTTCAAGTTGGGAAAGTCGTTTCTTCAAAAGATTAATTTGCTGTCTTTTTCTCGTTTTAGTGCGAGGTAATTCTCCAAGTATTGTTATCTTCATCTCTTTAGAATCTTTCAATGATTTCTCAGCATCTTCAAGTTGGTGAAGTTTTTTCTTTAAAAAAGCGATTTCCTCTGTTATTACCAATTCTTCTTCCATTTTTTAAATGGAAAATAAAAAAAAGAATTCCAGATGATTTTCCCCTTTTTTCAAAAAATCGCTTCAGAATCTGGAAGTGAAAATGAAAAAATCTTTTTCATTTTTGATCTGACTTTTTCTCCAGTTTTTTTAAAAACTTTTTTTCTGGGAAAATTTTTAAAAATCGCTCCAGATTCTAGAAGTGAAAATGAAAAAAACTTTTTTCCAGCACAACATCATATTTTCAGCAGAATATTTTTCAAGATTTTGTTAGCCAGGTTCCATCTGGGTAAATAAATTGAGTTAAAAAAGAAATCTGAAAATAATTTTAAAAAGATTTTGAGAGAGAAAAAAAATGAGATTGAAATATATTTTAATATTCTGCTGAAATTTCAACAGAATATTTTCTGGAGAAATATTTCTCCAACATTTTTTTCAGCAGAATATCATGTTTTCAGCAGAATATTTCTCCAGAATATTTCAGAAATCTAGAAATGAAAAGTTGACAATCAGGGAGTTTACATATTTGGTTTTCCAAACTTTTAAAAATAAAAAAAAATCTGGAGAATCAAAAACTTTTTTTTTTTTTAAACTTTTGGAAAACCAAATATGTAACCTCCCTGATTGTCAACTGGAGAAAACTTTTTGTCAACTAGAAATCTGGAGAGAAAAAAGTTTCTCCAGATTTTTTTTTCTGGAGAAACTTTTTTTCTCCAGATTTTTTTTCTGGAGAAACTTTTTTTCTCCAGATTTTTTTTCTGGAGAAAACTTTTTGTCAACTGAATTTTCTCTCCAGATTTCAACTGGAAAATTTCTGGAGAAAACTTTTTGTCAACTGAATTTCTGGAGAAAACTTTTTTGTCAACTGAATTTTCTCTCCAGATTTCAACTGGAGAATTTCTGGAGACAGTAGATAGGTTATCACGGCCCCCGGTGGATCTCGAAGGCCCCCCGTAGTGGGAACGTTTTTCTATCTTATGTGAATTTTAGGATAGTCAGAATATGCTTTTTTTGACAGAAATATGAAGTGGCACTTTTACAATCAACGAAAATATGTCTCTGGTAAATTTAGACAGAAAGTTAGCATTTATGAATGCTGTTAGATTTTGGGAGAAGATGAGAAATGAGATTCTGGAATATTTTTGTTGAGTTCTGGTGGTTTTAACATAACGAGTCAATCGAATCATATAATTTGCTATGTGCGAAAATTGACGATAAGGGTTTTACGTTAAAACTAGCGGGGGGCCTTCGGATGCACCGGGGGCCGTGATAACCTATCTACTAAAGTTGTTTTGACCCGGGTCCGGACCAGGCAAAATAAACTGAAATATTCATGTCTTCGAAAGGCCACTTTGCGGCTACATTTCCAATCACTTCAAAAGTGTCGGAAACACAGACCAGCTAGTTACAAGATTTCATAAAACCAATAACAACCATCGGGAAACTCTGATATACGGCCTTTTTTCAACGGTAAGACAAAGTAGGCATCGATTTGTATTTTTCAATACTCTAGGTTTTTGACACAGTGGACACGCTATTTTAATAATTTGCGTTTAAATAATTTGTTTTCGAAGGTTAACGCGCTTCTTTGTTAGACTGCTCGCACTACCCCAATACTCCCCATCATTTATTTTCCAATGTCTAATACAACGACGCTCAAGTATATGCTCCCACAACATCTTGTTGTGTAATGGCCCCTTTGCCACCCTCTGTAATGTATCAGAACCTGTATCAAGCGGAAACCTTGTATTAAGCGGACCCTAGCGAGGGTCCCGAGGGTGTTCACTTAATAGTATAGGTAAAAACGGCAAACTGATCCTTACGGCTAGGAGAAGAGATTGCGACAGAAGTGAAGTAAAAAAACAAACAGTTGAATATATTTTACCTATACTATTTCAAGATCCAGGTCTACGATAGATCAGGCGCTCTTCATTGGTTTGTCGCTGTGGTTTTGCCGTTATTAGACTGTAAAATCACGACATGTAGCCCGAATTTCCGCAAACAATGTATGAGTTAATAGAGGTGTCCATACTCCACTATTGAGTATTCAGGAAAAAACGTGAAAGTTTGTAATAAATGCTCGAGCTGCTATATTCTAATAAATACGTACAACGTTTTTACAGCTTAAATGCCCATCGGCACTTACCGTGATTCATTGCTGGCGTCCTAGAATTTCTGGGGCCACGAAATTCAGTTTTGTGTCGGTGAAGTTTGATTCCCAAAAAAAGTCCGTTTACATCGGGGAATCTGTATCGTCCATTAACTTCAAGATCATTTCTTTCAAATATTTAGTTCATATTCAAGGCATTGCATCTTGTTTTTGTATGTTTTCTTTTATTTTCCATCGTTACTGATACGTTTTCTAAGCAACGCCGCGGAAGGCTCACCCTGGATCCAGAGGTCCGTTCTCTGAACATCATGAGTGAAATTAACCGCATAAACGGTTATAAAAAGTTCGCGAGTTGCGCCTCGTTGTCGCGGCTTCGCCGCTCAAACTCGCCGGTTTTCACTAAAAAACGAAAACCTCTGGCACCCAGGGTACCGAAGGCTAGAGGCCGGCTGTCAAGAAACGAGAACCTTCAGAAGGTTTGGCTCACTAATTATGCCCGATGCAAATCAGATACGCCGAACAGCCCACAAAATACAAACACTTCTCGGCTCGATGGAGGTTTCGTTTTTAGCGGCGTCGACCTTAAACTTTCGGTAAAAATAGCAGGAGGTTTACCGTGTCTCACAACGTGAAAATGTTTTCGATGCGAACTTTCGAAGCGAAGGAAACTACCTCGGCGACTGGAGTTGCCTGGACCTACACTAAGGCGGGTTGAGCGGCCCCAGACTGGAGATGAGATGTAAATATTTCGCCTCGCGAGAGATCGCATTTATCTGGGTCCAAATCAAAATAAACAATGCGCGGTGCATCACGGTAAGTGACGATGGGCCTTTACTGCGCCTTTCAATAACATGCGGAATTTGAAATTCAAATATCCACAAACGGTTGCGTTATTCCCTGCCGTCAATCATAATTAATATGAAAGCCAACGGACCATGTAAAAAAGAAACAAACAAAATGGATTGAAATCTACCAATCATAGTGAAGATCTGTTTCCTGAGAGGTAAGCTAAGATGATTGACGGCAGTGTAAAACGCAACCGTTGCTGGTGATTTGAATTTCAGATTCCACGTGTTATTGAAAAGCGCAATAAAATAAAGCGCAGCGAAACGTTACCGATTGTCACGATAGCTTTCGGCATTTAAGAATAGCTGACTCTGCCGGAACTTTGAAAATGTTCCGCTTTATACGGCGACGGTTACAATATACATAAAATTATCACTGATGTCATCACCAATTGTGGGTACGGGTATAAACGTTGCGTCCATCAAACACATGATCAAAGAAGCAAAGTCCATGTGATTGTGCATGTACAACAGTCGATTCGTGTACTGACTTCGCGCCGATAGCTTAACTCGACCGGCCAAGCCTAACACAGTTCAAGTTACACTACCTTTCCGATTCAAGATTCTGAAGAATATGGACAAAACATTCTCCAAAGCGCTTCACAACGAAACATTCTCCAAAGCGGAAGCTGTGACTGAAGCAAACAACAGATTCGCCGTGGATCTTCACAACGAACTCGGAAATGACAAGCAATTCGTGGAGCAAAACCTGTTTTATTGCACTGGCCATGACTTTCATGGGGGCAAGAGGCAACACAGCTGAGCAGATGGCCAAAGCTCTCCACTGGGAAACTGTGTCTCAAGATCAACTCCACACTGAGGAACAACACTTCCTCGATGCTCTCAAAGAATCTAACACCACAGACAACGAAGTACTGGTCGCAAATCGACTTTTTGTGCAAAAAAAGACCGAGGACGTTAGCCTGGTGCAAGAGTTTGTCGAGGGAACTAAAAAATTCTATGATTCTGAGATGGCCATGGTTGATTACCAAAAAAATGCTGAAGGTGCAAGGAAAGAGGTCAATAACTGGGTTGAAAAGAAAACCAAACAGAAGATTTAATACGGATTTGATTCCTGAAGGAGTGTTTAACCCGCAAACTCGAATGACCCTGGTGAATGCAATTTACTTCAAGGGAAATTGGCAAATGCCGTTTCATGAAGAGTCCACTTACCCTGAGCTATTCACTGTCTCCAAAAGTGAAAGGTTACAAGTTAAAATGATGAACTTAACGACCAATTTTAATCACATCGAAGATTTCAGGGAGCTGGCGTGTCAGGTGCTTGAGATGCCCTACCAAGGGAAAGATCTTTCCATGGTTATTCTTCTTCCCCATGACAACTATGGGTTGGCCAAGTTAGAGGAACGTCTGACCCATGATAAGTTACAAAAGGCCTTTGAATCTGTAACACGGGACTTTCACAAGGTGAAGGTGTCAATGCCAAAAATTAAGTTGACGCAGCAGTTCCTTCTTAACGATATCCTGGCCAAAATGGGAGCGACAGATATGTTTGGTGATGAGAAAGCTGATTTTTCGGGCATTACATCGGGCCCTAAAAAGCTGTTTGTGTCTTATGTAATTCATAAGGCATTTGTGGAAATAAATGAAAAAGGAACCGAGGCCGCAGCAGCTACATCATTATTAAACAGTTTGCCAACATGTGCATTCGGCCCTAGGAACAAGATTCCTCGCATCCCGATCTTCCGCGCTGACCATCCATTTCTATTCATGATTTGTCATAAGAAGACAGGAGGCATTTTGTTCATGGGTCGGGTGGTGAAACCAGAATTATATGAATTAATGAGTGAGCAGCTCTGAGTAGTGCCGGATCTAGACTTGCCCATTGTATAAGGGGGTGTGTCCGGCGAGAAGCACGGCAAGCGTGACTTAGTGATTACATTGGGCTTGTAACGCAACAGGAATGGATTTCGTGACATAAAATTTCACAATTGTAAACAAAGTTCGAAGTTAAATTACTGCATAAGACTGATGGAACTGAACGCATTCACTTAGTTTAATAAAGAAAAGAAACGTGTAATTGTGTAATTACAACCAAATTTAGGTCTATTACTTTACTGTAATCTTGTAATTTTACCGTACATGGGATTGCTGTTAGAATACTCTGATGCAAGGACAATTAAGGTTAAGTAGGTTAAGAAATAAGTTAGATCTCTCTAGTTTTTGTTTTGTTAAGATCGTTTTTAGGTATTAGAATGTACTGATTAGATTGTCCCAACCGTGTGATAGATAGTTATACGCCGAAATAAATCGTTTTTAAAAGTAAAGACACATTCCTTAATTGATTGATACCAGCTAAGCGCGGAGTTGTGAGAATTCCGCGACAGGGTGCGGGTGCGGGTGCGGGTGCGGGTGCGGGTGGGATAGGTGGGAGGGAGCAGTAAAAAAAAGGGATGGGTGTAAAAAACGTGCAGAATGAAAAAGAAAACAGGTGTTAGAGATAAGATCATCAGCAGCTAGAAGAGCGTTTTTCGGCGGCATACCGTAGAATTCCGAAAGTAACAACCACCTAACAGTAACGTTAATCTTGATACCTTGCAAGCAATTCTCAAAAGTAACGACCCTCCCGATCTTAGAAAAACTTTAATTTTGGAAGAGAAACTATATTCACTCAAAGACGTCAACGCTGATGTAACACTTGCATAGTATTAAAGTATTGACTACTTTAGTACATTGGAAAGTATGTTATCTCGATCCGGCAATACTGCCTTTCATAATTTGAGTAATAATATTCAATTTTGCGATCATATTTACCTTGTTTAATAAGCTTCTTGGAATGGATTGTCCGCGAATTTTATCAGCCCGAAAGTAGTAACGGTAACGAGAGCCGCTACTTTCGGAATTTTTAGGCATTTTATTCGTATAACTGTAAAAAGACTTTGCTGTTAGCTCACTGTATTCTCTATCCTACTATATTTCAAATTGTTTAATGTCTTTTTATTTAATAAAAAGCACGGATACGTAAATGAGACTGATGTAAAAGTGATATCCAAATCAGCGTGATACTGGTACAGCATATATATATATATAAGTATAATGAAAAACTGTTAGCCCCTGAAGAAGGTTTGCCTGTTTTCAAACCGAAATATTGGGCAAATTTGTTTGAATATATATATTGTTTTATTCTTTTGTTTACTCTTTCATCGCCTTTGCCATAAGGATCAGTTTGCCGTTTTCTGATTTTATACAAGTTCAGTACTAAACGATAAATGAATATAACACCATTCTTAGTTGAAACTACAAGTTACGTTTGCATAACCAAAATCACGGTTGATAGTTTGGTTTATAGTAAACAACAGGCAACGCCCTTTATTCTAGTTTGACTCAATTGCGGAAAGTGGGCTTAAGGTAAAGATAACTAGGAAAATTTTAAAGAGAAATAAATGGAACTCAAAGAAGCCGCCCGGCCTCACTTAGATCTTTCCGTCGGCTTACTTACACTTTCCGCTATAAAGCCAGACACATATCCTGCGTGAACACTTCTCTTATTTCCTTTGCTTCACGCGGAAAGCAGATAGGAGACGTCTGCGCGCAGGCTTCTAATCACAGTGGGGAATTCAACACCTCCGCTACACCCCTGGCTACCTCCCAACAACGGGCGGTAACCCTATCGGTAAGGTGGCTGTTCTGGAGAGGTTCGACTGTACGAGTCGTTGTTCAAGAGTTAGTGAGACAATGCTTAGACGTCAGCTAAAATCTAGATCTCTTTAAAAAAATACCCTGTTTATTCAGATCTCCGAAAGAATCCATAAAAGTCAATTTAACTGGTACAATTCAGCGGTGTCTTCGAAAAACTCTGAGTACGTTACGTACGTACGTCTGAGTATGTTCGTTTCTTCAGATCTAGACACATCTCAAAATTCAGTGCCAAGCGCAGTCCGCACCACAATGAATCACCGGCTATAAAATCCTTATTAATAAAGCTTCTAGATTACCTTTATTAACGCGAAGGCAACACTCCTGATCTTCCAGTTTGCTTTTAGTTTTGTTGGTTGGAGATTTTTCATCAAAGCAAACTCACGTGCTCCGGGCATGACCCGTTTACGCTGTGACGTACACTGTAACGAGAGTATACCCAATAAAGAAAACAAATCCTGTTGGGGTGAGGGGTGGGGGTGGGGTTTGGGTCGCCTACTTCGTGGAAACATGACAGGCGCTTTTTGCTGAAGAAGAATTGCAAAATCGATTACCGAAAAAATGAAAACTTCCTAGTAACTAATTATGCCATTCCCCACCGAGGATTTGCCAATTTTTTTTTCACATGACGTCCTTGACGTTCTTTTCCCCACCCCCAGGCACAAAGAAACATATAATTTCCAACCCCACCCCCGGGACTCTTGCAATCAACTAAACATAAACAGCTTCATTTTACAAGAAGATTACAATATTTATTTCTGTATATATTTTTAACAAAACCTGAAGTTTTACAACAATTAAAAAATTAATGCTTCTGAAGTATAGCAAATAAAGTCCATTAAAAGACAAACACTAAATTTTCTAAATTCGCTATAAAGAATGCCAACTTATCCATGCGGTTGTTTATAGACGCCATTGTGTTTAATAACCCACTAGTCCTTGCGTGAGTGGTTATTTGTAACTATCCTGCCCTCAACCCCAGGACAACGAATGCTTGAAAAAATTCTCCACCCTGGCCAGAGAGCCCGGATTTGTCCCGGGGTTGCCCACGGGAGGGGGTCAATGGTAACAGCTAGAATTGAACCATGCATTAATGCGATGTTCACACTTGGTTCCCGAGCACCGCGCCCAGGCGCCAAGCTGAGCATGGCTTGATTGGTGCCGACTAGGCAAGTGTGAACATCCCCTTAGATTTTCAAATGAACAGGATATTCAGGCCTTTGTTTAATTAAACAATATATTATTAAAACACCTTTTAAATAATATAAATTACATAGATATATATTACCATTTATACACAAAACTGTTATTTCCTTTTCATGAAATAATTAAAAAGAGAAAGAAAGGCTCTGTTTTCTCAACATTAATATGTAATTCAGTAACTTTGGCTTAATATTCTTTAATAAATATGTTACTTTTTTACAAGCTGCAAAAGTCCCTCAGTCAGTAATTGGCTAACATTAAATTTTAGTACTCATTTGAGTCTTGATGTCTACAGCATTCACAAGGCCTCTTGCAGCTTTAAATATTCAACTTGCACTTACTGCATCTGTTGCTTAATATAAATTTGGCCATCCATCATCGCTTTCTGAGATTCTAAGTTGTGGTGGCCAGGAGCAATGAGATATGACTGTAATTCATAGCATAATAATTAATAAATTAACTCATGTACAACAGACACCATGATTTAGTCTAAAACCAGAGTATTTTTTCAGTGATAATAATACAGTCGAACCTCCGCTAACAGACACCTCACGTAGGCGGACACTTAGTCGTGGTCCCAGCCACATACATTTTTAACCTCTCATAAGCGGACACCTCTTATGTGGACACCTCTTATGTGGACACCTCTCATAAGCGGACACCTCTCATAAGCGGACACCTCTCATAAGCGGACACCTCTCATAAGCGGACACCTCTCATAAGCGGACACCTCTCTTATGTGGACACCTCTCTTATGTGGACACTTTTTATGGTCATGATGGTGTCCGTTAATAGGAGGATTGACTCTATTATAAATAACATAATATTTTCCATTAAAGTTCCTCCAGGTCTTGGTTACTCTAGATCTGCCTGAGACAGCAAATTAGTCTGACCTCAAATTTAAGGTATCCACAAGGTGGAATTTCACCACTTGAAGCTTGCTGCTTTTATTAATACAACTGTGCAAATATTTCTCTCCTTTTCAATGGATTCTTTATTTGTCTCACATTTCTTGAAGTTATGATCAAGTGAAAGCTTATTAAGACATGCAAGGAAATTCTTACGATATTATACTTTTTCATGATGTCTTTTCCTTGTGAAATCTCATAACAGCAAGTGCTCGCAGTGTGAAGATGTCATCAACATCTACACTGGTCATTCTCTGAACACGGCTTAAATGGCTCTCGAGAGCTTTCTTGTCCATTTGCAGTTTCTGTCTTAGTTTAACTGCTGTGTCCAACAGAGGGATCACATAAGAACATAAATAATCATCTTGCGCTAATTCAAGAGCTGCCATTGCATAATGTTCAGCATCTTGGAGATTGTCTTGAGCCTCATGTACCACTACAATTGCTGCAAGCGTAGCAATAATCTCTCTCACTTTGTCACACAACTTAATCTGAAGATGGAGGCTGTTTAATAACAGTTCTAAGGAATTACTTAATTCACCTCCTATCAGATTGTCAGTTGCTTCTCGCAGTCCTGGCAGATAGAAAAATTCTCGGAAAGCTTGGTGTTTGTGCACTTCCTTGTGTTGGTAAATTGTCTGTAGGAATGTTTGAAATGCCATGCGCCTGGATTCAATTAATTCAGGGTTCAAATTACTTTTGTGACCAAGAACTTTCCTTGGAAAATTAACATCTTTTAGGAAGGTGGGAAAGTCTTTTTTGAGTGCCTTGTACAGAGCTCCAAAGTCTGAGTACCGTCTTTCCACTGAGACTTTGTCTTTATCAATACCCAGTTCTGCTCTCAGGACCATGACACAGTAAAACTGAAAGAAAGAATAATAAATACATTGAAAACTTGAAAACATTGAAAACTGAAAGAAAGAATAATGAATACATTGAACTCCATTAAACATTGTTGGGACCAGAAGTGCCCGTATTAAGCAGATCAGTTTACGAAAACATGCATGGGCTTTAATTCTGCCATATCCTTGAAGACTGTCTGTTTAAATATTGAGGTGTCCATATAATAGTGGGGCTGAACCATATAACAATAATTGTAGCAGAACTGCAACAGTCAACTGTTATTTATAGTCCAGTCAACCTATGAAAAAAAAGGGGTCAACCTACCACTAATTGCAAAAGAAGGTATCTCAACGGTTTTAGGTCCAGAAAGACTTAATATATAACATATAAAAAGTCCCCCAAAATCGCAGTAGGGGAACACGTTCAAAATTAGAGTTTTTCATGTCGAGTTGGCGAGCAAAATTTTACGGCATGAAAACGAGGCTCCACAAAGTACTTCTTAATCTTGCCGGCTGTATTTTCAGCTTTGTTTATTAGAAAAAAATGATTGTTTACAAGTAATTAATAGAAAATGTTTAAATAGTAATAAAACAATTTAAATTCATCACTGACTACTAGCATTTGATTTACTGAGCCGAAAATGTTTGTGTTTACATGTATTAAATGATATTTGAAGGGTATCTAGAAAATTCATAGTTATTTTCGTTTCCTTTGTTTTCGTATTCTTATATGTAATTTAAAAATACAATTTTAGCACTCGTCTGTTAGAATACAAACTCAAAGTGCAGAACTGTAGAGGAACTTGTAAAGAATTATAAATATATATACAAAAAAAGGCGCGAAACAATGCAAGCAGGTTTGTAAAGTTTGCAAGCGCTTGTCGCGACAATGTAGATTTCTCAGTCTGTGTTTTTCCCGCCGTCACACGAAAGAGAAGTGGTTGTATCTACATGTTATTATTCGTGGAGAAAATTGCATCAGATTCTTAGATTTGGAGCGCTTATTTGCAGGTAAGCATTGATTATTCTGTTTGTAATGGTAATCATACGGTTTCGTTTCGAGTTCAATTTCTGATTAATTTGCACAAGTGAGTTTTTCAAAAAGCTCAAATTGCACGAGCCGCTTCGGCGTTAATATTTTGTTTATAAACTGAATAAAAAATTCTTTTAGAATCAAAATGTAATTCTGTACACTTCTTAATTGCCTTTTGTATATAAAACACAAATGTATGCAGGCATCTAATCGACTTTCGAGCGACTTTCATGCTCTGAGAATTGTATTATTTGTTCGTTATGGTGTTTCCCGTTGAAGTTCACAATTTCTAGTTATCATATTTCAAAATGAAAATATTAAAAATATATACTGTTCAAATGAACCTACATACAGTCGTGGACAGAATATTATGTTGATATGTTTATTTCACGAGACAGTGCATGGGTGCACGTAGCCTGCGGACAGGCTTCCAGTCGGACGGCGGGGTCATGCGAAGAAGGGAAGCCTGCACGCATCCTTCAAAATCGCGGCTGTCGCCCACAAGAACCCGCGGATTGCTTTAGCTTGTCAACTGTCAAATTTTAACAAATCAGCACGCCCCGGAAGTCAAAATTCAAAATCAAGGTAAACAAATGATGATACACATGAAATCTAGGCGCCCGGTCGCTCGCGAGCGCCATGTCTCACGGATAAACTCCCAAAATTACCATACTTTCAGCCTCTGCAATTCAATACCTTAAAGCGGATAAAATCATTATAAATAAGAGTACGTTGTTTTGTTACAGTTAGCCGAAAACCATCTCATCTCCATCTTTTTAGTTCTTGTCGCTTCGCTTCGCCATGTTTGTTTACACACGCAATTTCAGCGGTCGGTCGTAGTTAAAAAAAAAATCCTTCAGAAGCTGTAAAACAAATAAAACCGTCTGCGAAAATAATTCGAAAGCCGCTAGCAACGAAAAATAATTCATGAACGTTTCATTAATCACGAACGAATTGGTCATTCAGCTGGTCATTCAGCTGGCATTTCTGGGACTCCAGGTCATGCACTGCACGTTAACTCTGATCGTGAACCCGTCGTAGAATTCAGAACTGACTGAAAGAGTCGGATAAAAATAATTCTGATCAAAAAGACGACAATAATTTAGAAGAAATCGACAAAACTATTTTTAACCGAGCGACAAAATAGACAACCGATCGCTTATGGCTTCGCCGCTCATGGGTACAGCTCCTCGTGAAGATAAAACAAAAATCCGCTGCCTCCCCAGGCAAACTACCAAGAAGCTTATTGAATGGCGATTCAACTCATTCAAGACATGTTTATTATATTTAAACTTTACGCATTGAATGACAAAATTTTCGTTGACGAGTTGTTTTAATACACACCCGTTCGCCAGAATGTCTGCACGCACTCGTCAGAATGTCTGGGATTCTGAGAAATATTTCATGTACTCGAACTGAGTGAAAACGTTACTCTGTACTGGACCAAAATAATTCTGAACATAAAGAAACGAGTAATTTCTCTAATAATTTCTAATTTCTCTACCGGAAATGAAAAACTACGATTATGTCATGAATAATTTAAATCCACCAATCAGCGCTTCCAGATTTGCGTCCAAAATTCGATATTCTGAAACTCGCGTGCAGGCTCCCCTTCGTTGCCAGCGCTTCGCGCCGGAAAATAGCACCCCTCCGAACCAGGAGCCTGTTCGCAGGCTAGGATGCACGAGACAGAATCATCGGGCAAGGTTGGGACTACCGTGACGTTCGAGGAAGACATGAAGGTCACCACGAAGAAGGACGTGTTCCTGGCAAATACCAAGAACAAGCAACGTTTTCTTACCATGTTGAGCAGAAGTCTTAGCCACCGCCAGTGTGAGACACGCCATGCAGACGGCGATGCCGACCTTCTTATTGTGAAAGCAGCTGTAGAGTCCGTGAGATCCAGAACAACCATACTTGTTGGAGACGACACAGACCTGCTCATCCTACTTTTGTTCCACGTCGATCCTGATGGTCATGACCTCTTCTTCATCCCTGAGCCAAAGAGCAATTCCTTGCGGCGGCGTGTATGGAATATAAAGAAGGTACAAGCAGAGCTAGGGACTGAGGTATGCGATAACATCCTCTTTCTTCACGTGGTTCTTGGATGCGACACAACACCTCGCGTTCATGGCATCGGAAAGGGTGCATCGCTCAAGAAGTTTATCACGTCCTCTCATTTCCGGCAGCAAGCGAAGGTATTTCAAGGCATTGCAGCAACAGAAGAAATCGCGGCTGCAGGTGAAAATGCCCTTGCACTACTGTACAACGGAAAGGAAGGGCAATGTCTCGACAATCTCCGGTATCAACGTTACCAGGAAAAGCTCGCCACAAAGACCACCCAGATACACCCTAATAGCCTCCCCACGACATCAGCTGCAGCAAAATTCCATAGTTTTCGCGTATATGCCCAAGTCCTGCAATGGAAAGGGGAAGGAGTCAATGCCGAAGACTGGGGGTGGAAGACGAAAGACGGCCAGCTGATTCCTGTGATGACGGATTTACCAGCAACACCAGACAACCTTCTACGCATAGTGAGATGCAACTGCTCATCGGGATGCAACACGCTGCGATGTACCTGCCGCAAGCACAACTTGGAATGTTCTCCTGCATGTGGCCAGTGCAAAGGCTCTAGCTGCACAAACTCCTCTGTCCTGGCTCAAGAAGACTGTGGCAGTGACGGCGAATAGTATTTTAGCGTCACATGATTTTTTATGTATCAGGTTCGGAAGAACGATTAGCCTGTAAAATATTCGTTTTACTACTCAAGTCTGATAATTGAAATCAAAAGCATAGTCTAATAAAAATGACTTGAAGTACCAGCAACTACTTTCATTCTATTCATAGTTATTAGAATAACTTTCCCTCTAGTATGTTACATTCTGCTAATCTTCTTCATTGGAAATTGACTAACTTTATGGGCTTATATGCGGACCTGGTTTCAAGCTTACACATGACAAATGACTAAATGGTTTTATATTACCGCTCTTATTTTGAAGGCTTTCCCGTGCTGCGATTTAGGGGGACTTTTAGTATGTTGTTCAAAGCAGTTGTATGAGCTATATTTCAAAGAGAAACCTTCTTTTGCAATTAGTGATGGGTCAAACCATAGGTTGACTGGACTATTATGTTTAACTGTTTTTATGGGCAAAACAATCTAATTAGATATATTGCTGGTTCAAGACCTTACATTTTATTATATAAACACCAATGAAATACCAGGTGAGCTTTCGGGCGTAAACATCATATCTTGACACGTGAGAATAACATGTTATCTTCACACATGAAAAGATCACCGTTCTACTTTAGGACTACAAAAAAATATTAAAGTGAAATGGTTTGATTTCATTGGTGTTTATATAATAAACAGAACATTACATGGCTGCTTGAAGATACGAAATTTCTCTTCTCGTGTTGAAAAATATTTCAACACTCGAAGAGAAATTTCGTATATCCGCGCAGCCATGTAATATCCTCTATATATCTCATAATATAAAGGACATGTAGGGCAAAGAGAAAATCAACAAGCTTGAGTCAGGAGCTTGAGTGCAACAATAAGTGTTGTATCATAGTGAGTGATTATAAATACACCTTACCCATGGGCTAAATTTACCATGGGCTAAAACTTACCCATGGGCTAAATTTAATACCCATGGGCTAAACCTGAATAAAAAAATGACAATTTTGTGCCTTAAGAATATCTGAATATAGATTATCTTATCCCCCCCCCCCCCCTTCATGTCTTACTCGGAGAGTGATTAAAACGGACACTTTATTCAATGTAATGATATGTATTCAATTACACTTTGGTGACATCAGTCATGAACTACACCTCCCCTCTTATTCACAATAACGCGAATGCTTATCGTTTAAGGAATACCGAAAACAAACTAGTTCTTCCACAACCTCGCACTGATTATCTGAAAAGAAGTTTTTCATACAGTGGAGCTCAGAATTAAGACTAGCGTCTTCCTTACACAAATTTAAGACAAAACTAAGTCGCCATAATTTTTAAGTAAAGTTTTAAATATATTTTTGAACACAGCCTCCATGAAAAGCAGTTTTTATTTTTTATATAGCTGATTATGATAAATTAAGCTGATGGAAATACTGTGTATAAATAAAGTTATCTATCTATCTATCTATCACTCTGCATCCCCCCTATTCACTCTGTGCCCCCCCCCCTCTTACAAAGGAGTCCTTGATCCACCATTGGTTACTTCTCATTTTTCACATCAATAACTTATTTTTCTTACTCATGGTGGCAACAAAACAAGGAATCATAAAGCACTTACCACACGCTTGCTTTGTTCGTCAATCCTGGGGAATAAAACTTCAAATCTTATATTCTGAGGGTCAGTGTAGAGAGATATGCCATGACCTTTACAAATGTCATCTAGCTCAGTAGCAACATCTTGATCCTCGTCATCAGACTCAACACCACCAATAAAGACAATGCCCTTCTCTGAAAACAAAAAGGTTAACCAAATCAGCATTTTATTGGCTAATCCATCTTATTGCAGGTTTCTACACAGACTCCTTTGCTTGTATACTTTAATGTATGAAAGTTGGGAAAACTTCATTTGCCTAATTTATGTGGATAAATCCTGGTTGTGAATGACAGCATGAAAAACTTTCAATGAAGTCAATGGGACTACAGTTGAACCCTACATAAAGCAGGGTTCGACATACAGTTTTCTCTGTCGCTACTGAATTAAGGCCCATATATTTTCTCTAGAATTTACCCAGCTTGATATGGACACCCTGTAAATAACAGATGCATTTTCTGGTTCTGACAATATAATATCCACATTAACAAGGTTAAACTGTATTATGAAATCAAATGGGATGAGATTGTAGTCCATTGTTGTATTAACCCATTGACACCTGAACCGCCCGTAACCGCCCGTACAAGACTCCACTGCTTTAAAAAATTGTAACTTTCTCAATCGTGCGAACATTGCCTTAACTAGCAGTTGTGAGCATTGACTAGAAAGTCTTTCAAATTGAGATACCCAATAAACACAAAAAAGTCAGCGATTTTTGCAGAATATCAGCGTTTGAATTTGGACAATAACAAAAATTACCGTTTTTAACGTCATAGAAAAACAACAAAAATCACGTTTTTGCCTTTAGTTTCTTTTATTCAAATCATCATGGCAAACCCAAACATCAACATTCACAGCAAAATTCAGTCCTAGTCCTAGCTTAGCAGTGATTTTTTTTGCTCTTATTCGTTGCTCGGGCCGAGCTCTAGCCTCTCGTTCTAATGCATACTGACCTTGCCTCAATTTTCAATATCACCACCGCACTGCATGCTGGGAAATGGCCAAGAATTTTGACAGCGTTCGTTTCTTTCCGCACACATTTCATATTTATACTAAGTCCACAGCCACTCCGACCCACCGCCGAAATTTCGCGCTTGTTGTGTTCTCCTGTGGTCGCAACTTCCAAAATATGCCGCAGTAGGTCGAGAAATTCATCCAGAGTCGAGTCCCAAAGCTGCTTCGTTTCCAGGCGGCCATTTTTCCAGTTCAACGAGCAACGAGCCAAATTCGCAAACGAAGTACAACAACTAACTCGCTTCATTGAGAAGTGGACTCTGAACTACCTCCAAGCTTAATGATGCTCACCAGGCAGCTACTAAAGATGAAAAATGGCTGTGAACTTACCAAAAATCGTAGATAATTCATATTGGACCCTTTATTGCAAATCAAGCAAGCAAAATGAGATCGTCACAATGACGTTTCCAGTAAACTCGAGCCTTCAGTGTTTTAGAACAGCAGCACTTTCAATGGTAACTCCAAATATGCAGTCACGAAATCCTATGGGGCGTGTGTATGCAGAAAATCACTCAAAAACGTAAAAATCCTCAGGTGTGAATGGGTTAATGAAGAAAAATAAAGGTCACGTGACCAGGGCTTTTGACACCCCCCGGCGAAAGTTAGGGTTAGGGATAGTTCAAATCTAGGGTTAGTGTTAAGATTCTAGGGTTAGAACAATTTCTAGGGTGAGGTGTAACTTGGCTCAGGGCCAGGCCTAACTTAGGGTTAGGTCCCAGGTTTGGGGTTGGCCAGGTCACGTGATAGGCAATAGTATCAAACTTGATCACCCAAGATGAACTGACCCTCGACTACTGACTGTCACCAGCTGTTCTAACTCCACCTCTTATGTCTAGTTTTGAAAATCACCACCCCTTGAAGTTGGCTTTCATGCAACTTTCACCTTTGCACAAAATATGGGCCAGCAACTAGTACCCTCCCCCCCAGATCTTGATGCATATGCCTGTTTTCAAATTAAATAGTGACGACATGTTCCTAGTCTTAAGGGTTTTTTGTTTGACTGGTTTAAGAGCCAAAACTATCAACTGTAAGAAAAATAGATTTTTTGATTAACCCATTGACACCTGAACCGCCCGTAACCGCCCGTACAAGACTCCACTGCTTTAAAAAATTGTAACTTTCTCAATCGTGCGAACATTGCCTTAACTAGCAGTTGTGAGCATTGACTAGAAAGTCTTTCAAATTGAGATACCCAATAAACACAAAAAAGTCAGCGATTTTTGCAGAATATCAGCGTTTGAATTTGGACAATAACAAAAATTACCGTTTTTAACGTCATAGAAAAACAACAAAAATCACGTTTTTGCCTTTAGTTTTTTTTATTCAAATCATCATGGCAAACCCAAACATCAACATTCACAGCAAAATTCAGTCCTAGTCCTAGCTTGGCAGTGAATTTTTTTGCTCTTATTCGTTGCTCGGGCCGAGCTCTAGCCTCTCGTTCTAATGCATACTGACCTTGCCTCAATTTTCAATATCACCACCGCACTGCATGCTGGGAAATGGCCAAGAATTTTGACAGCGTTCGTTTCTTTCCGCACACATTTCATATTTATACTAAGTCCACAGCCACTCCGACCCACCGCCGAAATTTCGCGCTTGTTGTGTTCTCCTGTGGTCGCAACTTCCAAAATATGCCGCAGTAGGTCGAGAAATTCATCCAGAGTCGAGTCCCAAAGCTGCTTCGTTTCCAGGCGGCCATTTTTCCAGTTCAACGAGCAACGAGCCAAATTCGCAAACGAAGTACAACAACTAACTCGCTTCATTGAGAAGTGGACTCTGAACTACCTCCAAGCTTAATGATGCTCACCAGGCAGCTACTAAAGATGAAAAATGGCTGTGAACTTACCAAAAATCGTAGATAATTCATATTGGACCCTTTATTGCAAATCAAGCAAGCAAAATGAGATCGTCACAATGACGTTTCCAGTAAACTCGAGCCTTCAGTGTTTTAGAACAGCAGCACTTTCAATGGTAACTCCAAATATGCAGTCACGAAATCCTATGGGGCGCGTGTATGCAGAAAATCACTCAAAAACGTAAAAATCCTCAGGTGTGAATGAGTTAATAATTATTATCCCATCCATTCTTCTTAGGTTTACCTTGTTACTACCCATACCTGGGTAAAGAAAATAATATAGAACAAAATGTTCTGTCTGGAGTCTAAACAGTGCTACACTGCAGCATAATTAGACCTCTTTCATAATGGTGGCCAATTAATTAGCCTCACTGGCCTCACTTTAGAGTAATTTTTTTTAAATTTTTTTATATATTTTTTTTTTAAGAAAGATTTTATTTCACAATACAAAGCTTACACTACTTACAATACGATACTTACGCTACTGACGAAAACAGTGCATATACTTCTTACAGTACGGTACTTACACTACTTACGCTACTTACAAAACAATACATATACTTCTTACAGTACAGTACTTACACTACTTACGATACTTACGCTAATCTACAAAACAATACTTACAGAATGATACTTAGACTTAACAATATTTTTAACATACTTAAACCCTCATAACTCGTATACCAAAAGGAAGTTATAGCTATTGTTTCAAAAGAGGGAGGAATTTTGCACATGCTAACGAGGCCGCTAAGGCTGATTAACATACATATAAAAAATTATAAATTGGCCACCATTTTTGAAAGAGTCTATACCAAGACTTGACCCTACCCTACTAGCTGCTTTGAAGCCACCAACCCACATGCAACTGCACTTCCACAAGCACGTGTTTGGAAGAAGGCACACAAACACTGATATCTGTTTTTAAATGACCCAAATTACCAAAATGACTGGGCCCAAAAAACCAAAAAATTATCATAATTAATTCTTACTGACATTATGTGTGGGGAGCAGGGGTGGTGTTAAGTGGTGAGAGCACTTGCCTCCCACCAATGTGGCCCGGGTTCGATCCTCGGTCCAGGCCGAATTGGGTTGAATTTGTTGTTGGTTCTCTCCTTGCTCCGAGAGGTTTTTCTCCGGCTACTGCGGTTTTCCCCTCTCCTCAAAAACCAACATTCTAAATTCCAATTCGATCTTGGAAGAGGACCTGCATGAAAACCAGCTACGGCTGATGCGGCTTTCATCTCTAAATATAATAGTTATTTATTTTATTATTAACCCATTCACTCCTGAGAATTTTTACGTTTTTGAGCGATTTTCTGCATTCACACGCCCCATAGGATTTCGTGACTCCATATTTAAAGTTACCATTGAAAGTGCTGCTGTTCTAAAACACTGAAGGCTCGAGTTTACTGGAAACGTCATTGTGACGATCTCATTTTGCTTGGTTGATTTTCAATAAAGGGTCCAATATGAATTATCTACGATTTTTGGTAAGTTCACAGCCATTTTTCATCTTTAGTAGCTGCCTGATGAGCATCATTAAGCTTGGAGGTAGTTCAGAGTCCACTTCTCAATGAAGCGAGCTAGGTGTTGTACTTCGTTTACGAATTTGGCTCGTTGCTCATTGAACTGGAAAAATGGCCGCCTGGAAACGAAGTAGCTTTGGGACTCGACTCTGGATGAATTTCTCGACCTACCGCGGCATATTTTGGAAAATGCGACCACAGGAGAACACAACAAGCGCGAAATTTTGGCGGTGGGTCAGAGTGGCTGTGTTCCCAGCATGCAGTGCGGTGGTGATGTTGAAAATCGAGGCAAGGTGAGTATGCACTAGTATAAGAAGCTGTAGCTAGGCCCGAGCAACGAAAAAGAGCAAAATAATTCACTGCTAAGCTAGGACTAGGACTGAATTTTGCTGTAAATGTTGACTTTTGGGTTTGCCACGATGATTTGAATAAAAAAAACTAAAGGCAAAAACGTGATTTTTGTTGTTTTTCTATGACGTTATAAAAACGGTAATTTTTGTTATTGTCCAAATTCAAACGCTGATATTCTGCAAAAATCGCTGACTTTTTTGTGTTTATTAGGTATCTCAATTTGAAGGACTTTCTAGTCAATGCTCACAACTGCTAGTTAACGCAATGTTCGCACGATTGAGAAAGTTACAATTTTTTAAAGCAGTGGAGTCTTGTACGGCCGGTTTTGGCCGGTGTAGGAGCGAATGGGTTAATTAATATTTCTCTGATCCCCTTGAAATGGGCGATGTAGCAGCTCTTGTTTGGTCTCAAACCATTGGTTCAATACCCTCCGAGAAAACAATTCAACAAACAACAGAAACAATGGCTCATAGTCCTAAAACCAGGAGCAGCTGCAACGCCTTAAACAATTTAAACCAGTTCAAGAATATAGGCTTATACTTTTTTATAAATTTCAGTTTCTTGTTATGATCGTAAGGGCAGCCAAATAAGGTTGTCACATTTTTATAAGCTTATATCTTTACAAGAAGATCGATATAAATGTCTTTTTCTTCCATTAAGTCTTGTGTCCACATATTGACATATGACAGGCATATGACAAAATAAACTTAAAGCTTAACAAAGGACAAAGCATTAAAATTAATAAAACAACGACAACATTTGATTATCTTTCTTGATTTCATTTTTGAATTTGGAAAGCAAGGAGAGTTAGTTTACAAATGTATGTATAGGAAAAAGACAATTTTCAAAACAGTCTTTAACAAGACACCGTGACTTCGTAATGCTAGTACAACTTAAGTTTACGGTTAACCTATAAATTTTCGAGAATAGTATTACAGACCTCCGGGATGAATTATGGTACCCATTGGATTAACAAGCTGTCCATTGAAGGAAATGCTGTCGGATGAACTTTCTGAAGGGCCATCAGGACTTATTTCTGTGCAGTCATCTAAATACCAATGCGACTCCATCAAAAACTTTTCGCTCGTGCATGCATATGTGTGCGTGCGTATGTAAACATTCTTCTCAGGTCATTTACACCAGTAGAGCATTATGGGATGGGTTGCATTTTCAGCTGAAACGGAAATATGCGACGGGCGTACGACAGGTTCAAGGTCAAAATTCAGTTTTACAATTCTGCTGTTCTGTTTTACTGTTACGCTGTTCTGTTTTACATTTTGGGAAATCAAATGGTCAAAACTATTGCACTCAGAAACGGCTTAGCGTTTTACAAAAAAGACTGGTGGTCTATTCATGTGCCTCCCCTTCACCCCCCTCCGGCTATCAGGAGTTAAAACTGCGAAAAGGATTCGAACCTTCCTGTGCTGCTAGCAATGCAAGATTCATGCCGACAGAATATTTAAGTCTCATCTCATACTTTTAGGCCAATCGGGCTCATCAGATAGCCCCCTACCACTTCACAAGGTAGGTCCTCGTCGAGTACACTTGTCCCAGTCCTTGATGTTGTTTTGCCATTATACCATTCAGTGTGCTTCTTACGATTCTCGCGCCAGTGTTATGATTTTCAAAAATGGCTATTTTTCAGGGTCAAACTTCAGTTTTGCTATTCTGTTTCACTATTGAATTTGGAAGATTTTGTGAAGACCTGGAAAAGAGATTAAAAGTGTGAAAGAAGGGGAACGAATACCTACCTACCCCACCCCCCACTCCTTTGTGCCGTGTGTTCTCCACCTGCCTTTTGGTGCATACCATGCGCGATTTAGGGGGTAACACTTATTCTTTTGTTAAAACAATAAAATATTAGAACACAAAAGAACGACAATACAATAGAATACATTATTTTACCTAATACAATGGAGCTGACACCCTAAAGCGGGCATCATATGTTTTGGTGGGGGCAGTGCGCTGCTCTTACAAGGTATTTATTTATTTATTGAATTTTCATTTATGTTGATTTATTTTATTTGATCTTAGCTGTAGCCTGTATTTTAAATTATTGTAAAGCGCTATTGAGCCTCTGGAAAATAGCGCGATATAAGTTTATTATTAAGTTGAAGTTATTAAGTCTTCTCTGATTTGCTGATAAAACAATAGAACAGACAACACAACAATGGACCCTAGCCCTGAAAACAATAGAGTTGCGTGATAAACAGGTCCAATGAAATTAGAGGTTGTTAAGAGCTGCATGGTATCTGTTTGGGTGCCCTAATCGCTAGGGGTGCCATGAACCTCTCGGAAAGCATCACAGGATTGGCTGAGAAAATAAAACAAACAACAACAATGCACTAGCTCTGAAAACAATAGAGCTGCATGGTATGGTCCAATGAAATTAGAGGTTCTAGCGAGGTGCATGGCATTTGGAGGAGCACCTGCCACTCACCAAGTATTTTTTGGACTATGAAGTATAGAAACTATACTTTGTATAAAAATAAAAACAAACTCATTTTATTACTTGCCATAACTCTAACATTACAGTGTGATATCAGTAAAATATGATTTGCCGGCAAATGACTGCAACAACAGGAGACATTGAGTAGTCTTATTTCTCTCAGAGGTAGTTGAGCGAGCATGCATCAACTCGCCTGCCACAAGGAGAAGAGATTTTTGCGCACATGCATGTGTTTTATTCGCTTTACTATCCCTGAGAGAGAGTACAGGGAACCCTGTTAATACAGCCACCACTTTATTCAGGGTTTTACTTTTGTCCAGTTGTCCTTGGGCAACAGATTTGTTGGTTTGGTTGGCCCAAGTATGTACTGGTTGCCCAGTCCCTTGTTAGAAACAAAATCAATGTGTAGCCCAATAATGAAAACCTGACTATTTGCATAATCAAAAAAAGAAAGGTTTAACTGCTACAATAAAGTAAGGCTTTTATTTTATTTTCACTTCTTTTTGTTTTTATTCCCTTGTTAAGAGTCACACCTTCTGTCCTAATGATAACAGATATTTGTGTCATGGCAGGGCTAGATTGAGTTGGGGCAACCACTCAAGGAGATTTGGTTGTGCTGGACAGTTGGACAAATTTTTATTTCACACCCTGTTATAACGACCCCTTATTTAGGCCAAAGAAAAGCTCAGTTATGGCTGGATTAACAAGACACCACTGTACTTGCAGTCAATATATTTAGTGTGTCGTAATTATGTAACAATAATGCAATATAAGCACCAATTTTCCAGTGCTGGTTATCACCCAAACAAAACTAAACATGGCTACAATGATTTGGTCACATTTTAAAATAATGATTCCAATTTTAAAAAATCCTATTTATTTTCTACATTGTACATGTAGTTGTGTTTAGATTGGATACTACACCTACCATAACTAATTTTTTATGTAAGACTAAATGTTAGTCAAGATTAAAAGTTTCAATTTGTTTGTATTCATTAAACATTCTAACCCATAAAAGTACAAAATAGGAAACTTCAAAATTGGGTAGTATCTTCGATAATGCAAAAATAAATTCTCTTGCCAACCTGTGTGGCCTCTCGTCAAATCTATTTCAGAAAATATTTACATATTTAACTATCAAACAAATATTTTGTGCATAGTAGAAATTGTAGATTTGGTATCTTAAAAAAAGAATGTCTGATTTTCTGTTATTGGCCACATGCGATAATTAAAATTACAATAATGATAATAATTTATTATAATATTACAAGCATGAATCAGTGGAATTAATAATATGGTAAATTTATTATGAAGATAAGGTAAGTCTTCACAAGCCTAATGACTCACAACTGTCAGAGCCTAACCTGGTTTCTGTACCATGAAGCTACTGAGGGTATAACAACTTCCCCCTCACAAGATTACCCCCAGCATTATGTTGTCAGTATCCATTCATACACCTGGGTGGAGAGAAAACATGGAGCAAAGTTTCTTGTCTTAGGAAACAGCATCACAGCAGAGACCAGGCTTGAACCACCGACCTTCAGTTGAAAGACTGACGCGCTCACCACTAGACCATCTATTGTCTAATAATACACATACACCAACTTTCATTTGTCCAATCTTGTAATGGTGAGTCCTTGCAGTGGTAAGGTGTGGTTAAACTAAAATGTTTCTACTGGTATAATTAAAGATGATTGTCAGAACAATATTATTTATTGCAGCTATACATCCCTGTACACATAAAACAATTTTTACTTGTCAAATCTTGTAACGGCAAGTTCTTGCAGTGTGAAGGCTTGATCGACATCTATTCCACTCATTCGTTGTACTCGATTCAAATGCCTCTCTATAGTTTTCTTGTCCATTTGTAGTTTCCACCTCAGTTTTGCTGCAGTGTCCAGCAAAGGAATTAGATGAGGACAGAAAAAATCACCCTGTCCTAACTCAAGTGCAGCTGTTGCATATCGATCAGCCTCTTCAACTTTATTTTGGGCTTCATGTATGACAACTATTGCCCCAAGGGTAGCAATAATCTCTCTCACTTGGTCAGACAACTTAACCTGAAGGTGCAGACTGTTCAATAAGAGCTTTAAACTACTCTTAAGTTCACCCCCTTTCAGTTTTTCTGTTGCCTCTCGCAACTCTGGAAGATAGAAAAATTCTCTAAATGCTGGATGAAGACATGCATCTTTACGGCGATAAATCTTCTGTAGAAATGCCTCAAAGGCACAACGTCTGGATTCAATCACTTCCGGATTCAAGTTGCTTTTCTTACCCAATACTTTTCCAGGAAAGTTAACATTTTCAAGTATGCTAGGATGATCTTTCTTGAGTGCTTTGTACAGAGCAGCGAAGTCAGAGTACCGTCTTTCTATCAAGGCTTTATCTGTATCAATACCTTCAGTTTTCAACACCATCAGGGAGTAAAACTAAAAAACAAAATTAAACAAAAGTGCATCAGATCCAACCGCCAGTGTACAAGAAATAGAATAATACTATTCCCAGTATTCAAGCATTTTGCAAGCTGATACCCACTTATGTATGTGAAAATAAAAAATTCTTAAATTATGTCTATAAGAATGAAAGCTATCAAACAATGGTCTTTATAATTTGACATTTTAGACTTGCAGAAAAACACAAACCAGAACCTTCAGTTGCCTGGGGGGGGGGGGGGGGGGGGGGGGGGGGGGGGCGTGGTACAATACAGATTTTTACCCAGGTGTATAAATAGGTTCCGGCGACATAATGCTGGGGGGAGGTAACCTTGCAATGGACTAGCATCCCATCCAGGGGGGGGGAGTAATACTCTCAGTCGCTTCATGCTACAGAAACCGGGTTAAGCCCTGGCAGTTGTGAGCCATTAGGCTTGTGGAGACTTACCTATTCCTAGAATTCAAGCATTTTGCAGTGAATAAGAAATAACACTTGCAAGCTGATACCCACTTACTTATGCAAAAGTTTTAATATCTTAAATTATGTCTATGAGAATAAAAGCTGTCAAACAACACTCTTGAAATTTTAGACATGAGAAAAGTTTGAAACACAACACCACCTTCAGTTGCCCCAGGGGGAGGGGGGGCTACAGTACAATACAGATTTTTAAGGACATACCACACATTGCTTGTGCTGATAATCATGTATCCTGGTTGAGAAGATTTCAAATTTGATACTCAGGGGGTCAGTGGTGATTGATATTCCATGGCCTCTACAAATGCTGTCATTAGCTTCATCTTCACAATCACTGCTGTCATCCTCTGGTACATATACAATCCCTCGGCCTAAAACCAGACACAACATTTGTTAAATATAATCATGTAAACCTTTTGCCACTGTAGTGGCTTAAGTTGAGTTTTGTAAAACCGAAATGGGTGGGGGAGGGGGGGGGAGTGGGTGGGGGTGTGCTCTGTTTTTAAACTAAAGTGACGTGGCATGAGAAGGATTTTTTGGGGGTTGAAATTTTCAATTCCAGGATTTCTTTGGGTAAGATCATTTTGGCAAGTATATTTTTGGGGGTGGCTTGAGTGAAGCAATTTTTTGGGGTATTTAACACAACACGAAGATTCAAGGTAAAGAATTAATTGTTGCTGTGCATAGTGCCCATGTAGTGCTATGAATGTAGTACACAATGTATAACCAAACTTGTTATAATGGGAATTTTTTTGGGGTTGTGTGCTGGAAGCCCTAGAGATTTTTTTGGGTTTTGATTTTTGCCCCCATTTGCACATCCCCGTCACTTTAAATCTGAAGTAGCCCCCTGGAAACTAAAACCAAAGTTATTATTACTCTGGCCAATCAAAACAGAGGCAGACAATCCAATCAGACCATGAAGCAATACATGTAGCCTGCGCTAAGTGTGGGAAAATGCATGCAGGCAAGTCATGATTGGGTTTGGTTTTACTTCTGATCGGTTGAGAAAGTGGTGCGAGATTTTTAGCCAATTACAAAAAGTCTAGCAATGCACAACCAAAGAAATTGTGAAATAACTATTAAAGGGGCTATGTCGCAAGGTGAGTCTGCGCAATGAGTTCCTGTCATGTGACGTCACCTGATGTCACACATGTCAAATTTCTATTGTTCCCTCCCGGATCGCAGCAAGTTTTATCGCGCTTGCACTCGTGTCAAACCACGCGAGGTAAACAAACACACGATCGATTTCGCTTTTAAATTCCTCCCCAACTTCCACCACTACTGGAAGACATAGAATTTTTCGAAGGTACAACTAACAAATCGCAGAAATAATTTAACAAAAATCTAGCCAAGTAAATACTCTAACTAATTTGTAAACTTGAGATCTATCCTTCCACGCAATACGACGGGATGGAACGGATTGCAGCCAATTCAACAGTAATGGCCGCCAACTTGATAAAAGCCACAGGACGTGTTTCAAGTTGTTAGTACCCAGTACTCACCCCCCATCTTAGCGACATAGCCCCTTTAACACTCAATAGACAAATTCAATAGACGTGTTGTTGTACCCAATTCAAACCTATTGGGATTAGAACTCTTTGTTCGTCATATTTCCATATCAATGAAGCATTGACATGGAAATGATATGGAAATATTGTGACAAAGAATCTTATTCCCAGAAGGTTTGAATTGGGTACAACATTGGTTAGCCGAATTTGTCTATTGAAAAAAAAAACGCTCTACGTGGCGTTAAATTAGCTAAGGGAGGAAAAAGGTAAACAATTGTAGACAGTGGTGTGACAATTTTACTCCATGACTTTGTCACTAAAGTGAAGTTTATTTTGTAGAGCAGAGCACCATCGATTTTCAAACAAAATAATCTGTGTTTTAAATGGACTTTTGGCTTTTTAATCAGCTTTTTAATCAGCAAGCAAAATGAGATCGTCACAATGACGTTTCCAGTAAACTCGAGCCTTCAGTGTTTTAGAACAGCAGCACTTTCAATGGTAACTCCAAATATGCAGTCACGAAATCCTATGGGGCGTGTGTATGCAGAAAATCACTCAAAAACGTAAAAATCCTCAGGTGTGAATGGGTTAATGAAGAAAAATAAAGGTCACGTGACCAGGGCTTTTGACACCCCCCGGCGAAAGTTAGGGTTAGGGATAGTTCAAATCTAGGGTTAGTGTTAAGATTCTAGGGTTAGAACAATTTCTAGGGTGAGGTGTAACTTGGCTCAGGGCCAGGCCTAACTTAGGGTTAGGTCCCAGGTTTGGGGTTGGCCAGGTCACGTGATAGGCAATAGTATCAAACTTGATCACCCAAGATGAACTGACCCTCGACTACTGACTGTCACCAGCTGTTCTAACTCCACCTCTTATGTCTAGTTTTGAAAATCACCACCCCTTGAAGTTGGCTTTCATGCAACTTTCACCTTTGCACAAAATATGGGCCAGCAACTAGTACCCTCCCCCCAGATCTTGATGCATATGCCTGTTTTCAAATTAAATAGTGACGACATGTTCCTAGTCTTAAGGGTTTTTTGTTTGACTGGTTTAAGAGCCAAAACTATCAACTGTAAGAAAAATAGATTTTTTGATTAACCCATTGACACCTGAACCGCCCGTAACCGCCCGTACAAGACTCCACTGCTTAAAAAAATTGTAACTTTCTCAATCGTGCGAACATTGCCTTAACTAGCAGTTGTGAGCATTGACTAGAAAGTCTTTCAAATTGAGATACCCAATAAACACAAAAAAGTCAGCGATTTTTGCAGAATATCAGCGTTTGAATTTGGACAATAACAAAAATTACCGTTTTTAACGTCATAGAAAAACAACAAAAATCACGTTTTTGCCTTTAGTTTTTTTTATTCAAATCATCATGGCAAACCCAAACATCAACATTCACAGCAAAATTCAGTCCTAGTCCTAGCTTGGCAGTGAATTTTTTTGCTCTTATTCGTTGCTCGGGCCGAGCTCTAGCCTCTCGTTCTAATGCATACTGACCTTGCCTCAATTTTCAATATCACCACCGCACTGCATGCTGGGAAATGGCCAAGAATTTTGACAGCGTTCGTTTCTTTCCGCACACATTTCATATTTATACTAAGTCCACAGCCACTCCACCCACCGCCGAAATTTCGCGCTTGTTGTGTTCTCCTGTGGTCGCAACTTCCAAAATATGCCGCAGTAGGTCGAGAAATTCATCCAGAGTCGAGTCCCAAAGCTGCTTCGTTTCCAGGCGGCCATTTTTCCAGTTCAACGAGCAACGAGCCAAATTCGCAAACGAAGTACAACAACTAACTCGCTTCATTGAGAAGTGGACTCTGAACTACCTCCAAGCTTAATGATGCTCACCAGGCAGCTACTAAAGATGAAAAATGGCTGTGAACTTACCAAAAATCGTAGATAATTCATATTGGACCCTTTATTGCAAATCAAGCAAGCAAAATGAGATCGTCACAATGACGTTTCCAGTAAACTCGAGCCTTCAGTGTTTTAGAACAGCAGCACTTTCAATGGTAACTCCAAATATGCAGTCACGAAATCCTATGGGGCGCGTGTATGCAGAAAATCACTCAAAAACGTAAAAATCCTCAGGTGTGAATGAGTTAATAATTATTATCCCATCCATTCTTCTTAGGTTTACCTTGTTACTACCCATACCTGGGTAAAGAAAATAATATAGAACAAAATGTTCTGTCTGGAGTCTAAACAGTGCTACACTGCAGCATAATTAGACCTCTTTCATAATGGTGGCCAATTAATTAGCCTCACTGGCCTCACTTTAGAGTAATTTTTTTTAAATTTTTTTATATATTTTTTTTTTAAGAAAGATTTTATTTCACAATACAAAGCTTACACACTACTTACAATACGATACTTACGCTACTGACGAAAACAGTGCATATACTTCTTACAGTACGGTACTTACACTACTTACGCTACTTACAAAACAATACATATACTTCTTACAGTACAGTACTTACACTACTTACGATACTTACGCTAATCTACAAAACAATACTTACAGAATGATACTTAGACTTAACAATATTTTTAACATACTTAAACCCTCATAACTCGTATACCAAAAGGAAGTTATAGCTATTGTTTCAAAAGAGGGAGGAATTTTGCACATGCTAACGAGGCCGCTAAGGCTGATTAACATACATATAAAAAATTATAAATTGGCCACCATTTTTGAAAGAGTCTATACCAAGACTTGACCCTACCCTACTAGCTGCTTTGAAGCCACCAACCCACATGCAACTGCACTTCCACAAGCACGTGTTTGGAAGAAGGCACACAAACACTGATATCTGTTTTTAAATGACCCAAATTACCAAAATGACTGGGCCCAAAAAACCAAAAAATTATCATAATTAATTCTTACTGACATTATGTGTGGGGAGCAGGGGTGGTGTTAAGTGGTGAGAGCACTTGCCTCCCACCAATGTGGCCCGGGTTCGATCCTCGGTCCAGGCCGAATTGGGTTGAATTTGTTGTTGGTTCTCTCCTTGCTCCGAGAGGTTTTTTCCGGCTACTGCGGTTTTCCCCTCTCCTCAAAAACCAACATTCTAAATTCCAATTCGATCTTGGAAGAGGACCTGCATGAAAACCAGCTACGGCTGATGCGGCTTTCATCTCTAAATATAATAGTTATTTATTTTATTATTAACCCATTCACTCCTGAGAATTTTTACGTTTTTGAGCGATTTTCTGCATTCACACGCCCCATAGGATTTCGTGACTCCATATTTAAAGTTACCATTGAAAGTGCTGCTGTTCTAAAACACTGAAGGCTCGAGTTTACTGGAAACGTCATTGTGACGATCTCATTTTGCTTGGTTGATTTTCAATAAAGGGTCCAATATGAATTATCTACGATTTTTGGTAAGTTCACAGCCATTTTTCATCTTTAGTAGCTGCCTGATGAGCATCATTAAGCTTGGAGGTAGTTCAGAGTCCACTTCTCAATGAAGCGAGCTAGGTGTTGTACTTCGTTTACGAATTTGGCTCGTTGCTCATTGAACTGGAAAAATGGCCGCCTGGAAACGAAGTAGCTTTGGGACTCGACTCTGGATGAATTTCTCGACCTACCGCGGCATATTTTGGAAAATGCGACCACAGGAGAACACAACAAGCGCGAAATTTTGGCGGTGGGTCAGAGTGGCTGTGTTCCCAGCATGCAGTGCGGTGGTGATGTTGAAAATCGAGGCAAGGTGAGTATGCACTAGTATAAGAAGCTGTAGCTAGGCCCGAGCAACGAAAAAGAGCAAAATAATTCACTGCTAAGCTAGGACTAGGACTGAATTTTGCTGTAAATGTTGACTTTTGGGTTTGCCACGATGATTTGAATAAAAAAAACTAAAGGCAAAAACGTGATTTTTGTTGTTTTTCTATGACGTTATAAAAACGGTAATTTTTGTTATTGTCCAAATTCAAACGCTGATATTCTGCAAAAATCGCTGACTTTTTTGTGTTTATTAGGTATCTCAATTTGAAGGACTTTCTAGTCAATGCTCACAACTGCTAGTTAACGCAATGTTCGCACGATTGAGAAAGTTACAATTTTTTAAAGCAGTGGAGTCTTGTACGGCCGGTTTTGGCCGGTGTAGGAGCGAATGGGTTAATTAATATTTCTCTGATCCCCTTGAAATGGGCGATGTAGCAGCTCTTGTTTGGTCTCAAACCATTGGTTCAATACCCTCCGAGAAAACAATTCAACAAACAACAGAAACAATGGCTCATAGTCCTAAAACCAGGAGCAGCTGCAACGCCTTAAACAATTTAAACCAGTTCAAGAATATAGGCTTATACTTTTTTATAAATTTCAGTTTCTTGTTATGATCGTAAGGGCAGCCAAATAAGGTTGTCACATTTTTATAAGCTTATATCTTTACAAGAAGATCGATATAAATGTCTTTTTCTTCCATTAAGTCTTGTGTCCACATATTGACATATGACAGGCATATGACAAAATAAACTTAAAGCTTAACAAAGGACAAAGCATTAAAATTAATAAAACAACGACAACATTTGATTATCTTTCTTGATTTCATTTTTGAATTTGGAAAGCAAGGAGAGTTAGTTTACAAATGTATGTATAGGAAAAAGACAATTTTCAAAACAGTCTTTAACAAGACACCGTGACTTCGTAATGCTAGTACAACTTAAGTTTACGGTTAACCTATAAATTTTCGAGAATAGTATTACAGACCTCCGGGATGAATTATGGTACCCATTGGATTAACAAGCTGTCCATTGAAGGAAATGCTGTCGGATGAACTTTCTGAAGGGCCATCAGGACTTATTTCTGTGCAGTCATCTAAATACCAATGCGACTCCATCAAAAACTTTTCGCTCGTGCATGCATATGTGTGCGTGCGTATGTAAACATTCTTCTCAGGTCATTTACACCAGTAGAGCATTATGGGATGGGTTGCATTTTCAGCTGAAACGGAAATATGCGACGGGCGTACGACAGGTTCAAGGTCAAAATTCAGTTTTACAATTCTGCTGTTCTGTTTTACTGTTACGCTGTTCTGTTTTACATTTTGGGAAATCAAATGGTCAAAACTATTGCACTCAGAAACGGCTTAGCGTTTTACAAAAAAGACTGGTGGTCTATTCATGTGCCTCCCCTTCACCCCCCTCCGGCTATCAGGAGTTAAAACTGCGAAAAGGATTCGAACCTTCCTGTGCTGCTAGCAATGCAAGATTCATGCCGACAGAATATTTAAGTCTCATCTCATACTTTTAGGCCAATCGGGCTCATCAGATAGCCCCCTACCACTTCACAAGGTAGGTCCTCGTCGAGTACACTTGTCCCAGTCCTTGATGTTGTTTTGCCATTATACCATTCAGTGTGCTTCTTACGATTCTCGCGCCAGTGTTATGATTTTCAAAAATGGCTATTTTTCAGGGTCAAACTTCAGTTTTGCTATTCTGTTTCACTATTGAATTTGGAAGATTTTGTGAAGACCTGGAAAAGAGATTAAAAGTGTGAAAGAAGGGGAACGAATACCTACCTACCCCACCCCCCACTCCTTTGTGCCGTGTGTTCTCCACCTGCCTTTTGGTGCATACCATGCGCGATTTAGGGGGTAACACTTATTCTTTTGTTAAAACAATAAAATATTAGAACACAAAAGAACGACAATACAATAGAATACATTATTTTACCTAATACAATGGAGCTGACACCCTAAAGCGGGCATCATATGTTTTGGTGGGGGCAGTGCGCTGCTCTTACAAGGTATTTATTTATTTATTGAATTTTCATTTATGTTGATTTATTTTATTTGATCTTAGCTGTAGCCTGTATTTTAAATTATTGTAAAGCGCTATTGAGCCTCTGGAAAATAGCGCGATATAAGTTTATTATTAAGTTGAAGTTATTAAGTCTTCTCTGATTTGCTGATAAAACAATAGAACAGACAACACAACAATGGACCCTAGCCCTGAAAACAATAGAGTTGCGTGATAAACAGGTCCAATGAAATTAGAGGTTGTTAAGAGCTGCATGGTATCTGTTTGGGTGCCCTAATCGCTAGGGGTGCCATGAACCTCTCGGAAAGCATCACAGGATTGGCTGAGAAAATAAAACAAACAACAACAATGCACTAGCTCTGAAAACAATAGAGCTGCATGGTATGGTCCAATGAAATTAGAGGTTCTAGCGAGGTGCATGGCATTTGGAGGAGCACCTGCCACTCACCAAGTATTTTTTGGACTATGAAGTATAGAAACTATACTTTGTATAAAAATAAAAACAAACTCATTTTATTACTTGCCATAACTCTAACATTACAGTGTGATATCAGTAAAATATGATTTGCCGGCAAATGACTGCAACAACAGGAGACATTGAGTAGTCTTATTTCTCTCAGAGGTAGTTGAGCGAGCATGCATCAACTCGCCTGCCACAAGGAGAAGAGATTTTTGCGCACATGCATGTGTTTTATTCGCTTTACTATCCCTGAGAGAGAGTACAGGGAACCCTGTTAATACAGCCACCACTTTATTCAGGGTTTTACTTTTGTCCAGTTGTCCTTGGGCAACAGATTTGTTGGTTTGGTTGGCCCAAGTATGTACTGGTTGCCCAGTCCCTTGTTAGAAACAAAATCAATGTGTAGCCCAATAATGAAAACCTGACTATTTGCATAATCAAAAAAAGAAAGGTTTAACTGCTACAATAAAGTAAGGCTTTTATTTTATTTTCACTTCTTTTTGTTTTTATTCCCTTGTTAAGAGTCACACCTTCTGTCCTAATGATAACAGATATTTGTGTCATGGCAGGGCTAGATTGAGTTGGGGCAACCACTCAAGGAGATTTGGTTGTGCTGGACAGTTGGACAAATTTTTATTTCACACCCTGTTATAACGACCCCTTATTTAGGCCAAAGAAAAGCTCAGTTATGGCTGGATTAACAAGACACCACTGTACTTGCAGTCAATATATTTAGTGTGTCGTAATTATGTAACAATAATGCAATATAAGCACCAATTTTCCAGTGCTGGTTATCACCCAAACAAAACTAAACATGGCTACAATGATTTGGTCACATTTTAAAATAATGATTCCAATTTTAAAAAATCCTATTTATTTTCTACATTGTACATGTAGTTGTGTTTAGATTGGATACTACACCTACCATAACTAATTTTTTATGTAAGACTAAATGTTAGTCAAGATTAAAAGTTTCAATTTGTTTGTATTCATTAAACATTCTAACCCATAAAAGTACAAAATAGGAAACTTCAAAATTGGGTAGTATCTTCGATAATGCAAAAATAAATTCTCTTGCCAACCTGTGTGGCCTCTCGTCAAATCTATTTCAGAAAATATTTACATATTTAACTATCAAACAAATATTTTGTGCATAGTAGAAATTGTAGATTTGGTATCTTAAAAAAAGAATGTCTGATTTTCTGTTATTGGCCACATGCGATAATTAAAATTACAATAATGATAATAATTTATTATAATATTACAAGCATGAATCAGTGGAATTAATAATATGGTAAATTTATTATGAAGATAAGGTAAGTCTTCACAAGCCTAATGACTCACAACTGTCAGAGCCTAACCTGGTTTCTGTACCATGAAGCTACTGAGGGTATAACAACTTCCCCCTCACAAGATTACCCCCCAGCATTATGTTGTCAGTATCCATTCATACACCTGGGTGGAGAGAAAACATGGAGCAAAGTTTCTTGTCTTAGGAAACAGCATCACAGCAGAGACCAGGCTTGAACCACCGACCTTCAGTTGAAAGACTGACGCGCTCACCACTAGACCATCTATTGTCTAATAATACACATACACCAACTTTCATTTGTCCAATCTTGTAATGGTGAGTCCTTGCAGTGGTAAGGTGTGGTTAAACTAAAATGTTTCTACTGGTATAATTAAAGATGATTGTCAGAACAATATTATTTATTGCAGCTATACATCCCTGTACACATAAAACAATTTTTACTTGTCAAATCTTGTAACGGCAAGTTCTTGCAGTGTGAAGGCTTGATCGACATCTATTCCACTCATTCGTTGTACTCGATTCAAATGCCTCTCTATAGTTTTCTTGTCCATTTGTAGTTTCCACCTCAGTTTTGCTGCAGTGTCCAGCAAAGGAATTAGATGAGGACAGAAAAAATCACCCTGTCCTAACTCAAGTGCAGCTGTTGCATATCGATCAGCCTCTTCAACTTTATTTTGGGCTTCATGTATGACAACTATTGCCCCAAGGGTAGCAATAATCTCTCTCACTTGGTCAGACAACTTAACCTGAAGGTGCAGACTGTTCAATAAGAGCTTTAAACTACTCTTAAGTTCACCCCCTTTCAGTTTTTCTGTTGCCTCTCGCAACTCTGGAAGATAGAAAAATTCTCTAAATGCTGGATGAAGACATGCATCTTTACGGCGATAAATCTTCTGTAGAAATGCCTCAAAGGCACAACGTCTGGATTCAATCACTTCCGGATTCAAGTTGCTTTTCTTACCCAATACTTTTCCAGGAAAGTTAACATTTTCAAGTATGCTAGGATGATCTTTCTTGAGTGCTTTGTACAGAGCAGCGAAGTCAGAGTACCGTCTTTCTATCAAGGCTTTATCTGTATCAATACCTTCAGTTTTCAACACCATCAGGGAGTAAAACTAAAAACAAAATTAAACAAAAGTGCATCAGATCCAACCGCCAGTGTACAAGAAATAGAATAATACTATTCCCAGTATTCAAGCATTTTGCAAGCTGATACCCACTTATGTATGTGAAAATAAAAAATTCTTAAATTATGTCTATAAGAATGAAAGCTATCAAACAATGGTCTTTATAATTTGACATTTTAGACTTGCAGAAAAACACAAACCAGAACCTTCAGTTGCCTGGAGGGGGGGGGGGGGGGGGGGGGGGGGGGGGGCGTGGTACAATACAGATTTTTTACCCAGGTGTATAAATAGGTTCCGGCGACATAATGCTGGGGGGAGGTAACCTTGCAATGGACTAGCATCCCATCCAGGGGGGGGGAGTAATACTCTCAGTCGCTTCATGCTACAGAAAACCGGGTTAAGCCCTGGCAGTTGTGAGCCATTAGGCTTGTGGAGACTTACCTATTCCTAGAATTCAAGCATTTTGCAGTGAATAAGAAATAACACTTGCAAGCTGATACCCACTTACTTATGCAAAAGTTTTAATATCTTAAATTATGTCTATGAGAATAAAAGCTGTCAAACAACACTCTTGAAATTTTAGACATGAGAAAAGTTTGAAACACAACACCACCTTCAGTTGCCCCAGGGGGAGGGGGGGCTACAGTACAATACAGATTTTTAAGGACATACCACACATTGCTTGTGCTGATAATCATGTATCCTGGTTGAGAAGATTTCAAATTTGATACTCAGGGGGTCAGTGGTGATTGATATTCCATGGCCTCTACAAATGCTGTCATTAGCTTCATCTTCACAATCACTGCTGTCATCCTCTGGTACATATACAATCCCTCGGCCTAAAACCAGACACAACATTTGTTAAATATAATCATGTAAACCTTTTGCCACTGTAGTGGCTTAAGTTGAGTTTTGTAAAACCGAAATGGGTGGGGGAGGGGGGGGGAGTGGGTGGGGGTGTGCTCTGTTTTTAAACTAAAGTGACGTGGCATGAGAAGGATTTTTTGGGGGTTGAAATTTTCAATTCCAGGATTTCTTTGGGTAAGATCATTTTGGCAAGTATATTTTTGGGGGTGGCTTGAGTGAAGCAATTTTTTGGGGTATTTAACACAACACGAAGATTCAAGGTAAAGAATTAATTGTTGCTGTGCATAGTGCCCATGTAGTGCTATGAATGTAGTACACAATGTATAACCAAACTTGTTATAATGGGAATTTTTTTTGGGGTTGTGTGCTGGAAGCCCTAGAGATTTTTTTGGGTTTTGATTTTTGCCCCCATTTGCACATCCCCGTCACTTTAAATCTGAAGTAGCCCCCTGGAAACTAAAACCAAAGTTATTATTACTCTGGCCAATCAAAACAGAGGCAGACAATCCAATCAGACCATGAAGCAATACATGTAGCCTGCGCTAAGTGTGGGAAAATGCATGCAGGCAAGTCATGATTGGGTTTGGTTTTACTTCTGATCGGTTGAGAAAGTGGTGCGAGATTTTTAGCCAATTACAAAAAGTCTAGCAATGCACAACCAAAGAAATTGTGAAATAACTATTAAAGGGGCTATGTCGCAAGGTGAGTCTGCGCAATGAGTTCCTGTCATGTGACGTCACCTGATGTCACACATGTCAAATTTCTATTGTTCCCTCCCGGATCGCAGCAAGTTTTATCGCGCTTGCACTCGTGTCAAACCACGCGAGGTAAACAAACACACGATCGATTTCGCTTTTAAATTCCTCCCCAACTTCCACCACTACTGGAAGACATAGAATTTTTCGAAGGTACAACTAACAAATCGCAGAAATAATTTAACAAAAATCTAGCCAAGTAAATACTCTAACTAATTTGTAAACTTGAGATCTATCCTTCCACGCAATACGACGGGATGGAACGGATTGCAGCCAATTCAACAGTAATGGCCGCCAACTTGATAAAAGCCACAGGACGTGTTTCAAGTTGTTAGTACCCAGTACTCACCCCCCATCTTAGCGACATAGCCCCTTTAACACTCAATAGACAAATTCAATAGACGTGTTGTTGTACCCAATTCAAACCTATTGGGATTAGAACTCTTTGTTCGTCATATTTCCATATCAATGAAGCATTGACATGGAAATGATATGGAAATATTGTGAACAAAGAATCTTATTCCCAGAAGGTTTGAATTGGGTACAACATTGCGTTAGCCGAATTTGTCTATTGAAAAAAAACGCTCTACGTGGCGTTAAATTAGCTAAGGGAGGAAAAAGGTAAACAATTTGTAGACAGTGGTGTGACAATTTTACTCCATGACTTTGTCACTAAAGTGAAGTTTATTTTGTAGAGCAGAGCACCATCGATTTTCAAACAAAATAATCTGTGTTTTAAATGGACTTTTGGCTTTTTAATCAGCTATATTCCTTGCATGCCAGAGGTTTTTCTCTCGCACTAGCACTGAACGGTCGGCTGAATGGTGCAAATCAATAGAAATACAAGCTAGCTAAGACTTTTTATTATATGTCTCGACAAAGAAGGAAATATTTTCGCTGTCGGAACTAATTGAATCAAAACAAGGAAAGCAATATAAAGGAAAGTAAAGGGTTGACGAAGTAAGCTTCGTTACAGTTGTTACAGATGTAAGTAATAAAGCTGAATCTCAAGTGAAAAATATTAAGCCTTTAAACTTGTCCTTACCAGCAGTTCCAAGCGTGGGAAAAATTATGGGATCCCCAGAAATGACAAGCCGGCCATTGAAAGACATACTTCCCGAGGAAAATTCGTCGTCCTCTAAATCATCATCGTCTTCTTCAATGCTGAAACGATCAAAATTACCACTAGAATCCATGGTGACTTGCAATATTACAACGACAGACTACAAGCAATGAATATGTTGGAAGACGCCAAGCCAATAGAGCATCATGGGAAACAGACCTATTTCGCGTTCCGCATTAATTTTTTTTATTTTCAGTTCAAAATCACAACAGACGGCTCAATTTCCAAAACAGCAAATAAAATCTTCGAATACTGTGACCTACGGTATAAAGCAACCCGTCTACGTGTATAACGGCTATTGAACGACTTTCGGAAATTGGTGCACAGGTTACCCAACTAAAAAAGAGTAACAATCTTTAAATATTCTTAATATTCTGTAATATTTTCCAAAGCCATAGTCCCTTCAATATAGATATATTCAGAGAGGTTCTTTCTTACAATACATTTAACGAGCACATTTTTATGTGAACACTAGTCAACTTCGTTCTTGGTACTTTTTTAACGTAAAAGGTCCAGGGAAAAAGATTGGAAAGAATAGAAATTCAAAACCATACCCCAGGCGGTAAATCTCTGCTGTTGCAAAATAATGGAGCGCTGAACGGTTCTGAACCATACAGGATAGACACGAAGTCATCTTCACGATCCCTGAAGAAAGAGCTTCTCGCAATGAAAGGAAATGTTTGAACTAAACCGATAGCTTGGCTCCAACGCCAGAATTATATCGAGTTTGGGGAGGGGTTCAAGTGAGTATCAGTTCTAAAACTCGCTTAGCCAATGAAATAACAACGGTTTAGGGGTTTAAAACAAAAACAAACAACTGCGAAACGTGTTATTAGTCAAGTGAGAAATTCTTTTGCACTGGTGACCGTGTTTTGGTTTAAAGTAATCCCTATAATGTACATAGTTGGTCATGGGCTGAAGCACTTGCTGGTTCGCCCGCGCCAAAAAAGAAGAAAAAAAAAAGAATTGGTATGTATCTCGAAGAGATAAAAACTAATCTGAGCCACATCCAAAAAACGGGTTTCTGGTACCTTTTAGGGGCTCCTTTCAAAATTTCCAACGATTCAGTAATACCCACGTCACGGGGGGGGGGGGGGGGGGGGGGGCAATTGTCTGTCGGTCCAAAGCGTGTATAGCGTGTGTACAGCCGCTCCCTCCCCTCCGGAAAAATCGGAGGGGGGGGAGGGGGGGGAGGGGGGGCTAAGCAGCGTAGCATATCACTCACAAGGCGGTCAAGGCCATTTCGATTTATACTTCCCCGTTCTTACATCAACTCTTCTATCCAGCTGCATACATACAGTTGTTTCTTATTTCCCGCTTCTTCTCTGAAAGCCCACTCTTTTCCTTATCCATGATCATGGGCGTCTACCGTCCGTCGCGTCTGGCGCAGGCATGCATGCAGATCAGGCATCCTGCCAACCTATCTTCAGATTGAACCGCAAAAAATGCAAAAGAATGACCTTTGGACAAAATGATCCCAAAAGGGCAAAGAATGACGCAATGAGCTCCTGTACTGGTGATGCGGATAAGGATAAAGATATAGAAAGATATACGGCATATATTTAGTGGAATATTATCTCGACACCAAAGTCCAAATAAATTTCCCGTGCGTAGTGATCCACGCCATAGACCCTATTCATAAATGGCGGCCGATTTATTTATTCTTTTATATTCATGCTAATCAGCCCAACTAGCCTCATTTTAGAGCAAAAATTCTTTTTAATTTTGCACATGCTTACGAGGCTAGTTGGGCTGATTAGCATGAATATAAAAGAATAATAAATTGGCCGCCATTTATGAATAGGGTCTATGACGTTACATGCAGGGTTGGAAGCCTGTGTGCACTAACAGTGCAGTGACAGTTGTCGAGATCTTGGCTGTGTCGGGGATAGTTGGCGCGCGGGGAAACCAGTTCTTATAAAATCGTTTACATTTTCCTGTCCTATAACTTAAAAATTAAGTAATAATATAATACCAAATAGTCTGCTATGGGATAAGGTTAAATTAAAATACGAGTTGCACCACAGTTACTCTATCGTTGCAAGTGGGCATGGGAAGGGTCACGGGCTGATCACGTGCCGTGTATGTACGTATTGCGACGCATTCCATATATGGCAAGTAGAAGTGAATTTGATTGGTAACGTCACCACCCTGACAGAATGTCAACAAAAACATTGAGTTTTCCCAAAAGATAATTTTTTTGCTGCCAAGCTTTGTGTTTTTGCCAACGGCGCTTGTCTTGTTTTATCTTCCAAAGTATCTAAACCACCCTTTCTAACAAGTCTTTCTTAATAACTGCGTGTTTAAAGTGTAACAATCATATATATTTCACAACAATTTTGCAAATATTCGACGTGAAATAATCGGCGACTTTCTCCTATAATTTCTTTGCCGTCAACGAAGATCTTTCGCGGACCAACAGTAACGAATTTTGGCGGGCTCAGCTACACTTCAAGTTAAATTGAAAAGGTAAGTTTGTGTGTATATTTTAGCTATAAAGTGAAGCGAACTTTCGATGGCGAAATGTTTTCGTTTGGGATCTTTTGTGTCAGCTGCGCCCTCCTTGTAGTTTCTTGTACAAAATATACGCCATACATAAGCTTAACGATTTTTCCTCGTTTATTCTTCTCACAGCAAATCAAGGCAGTTTTATCTCCAGTTGCACAAATAGTAGCGGTCTAAAAATATTTTCTCGATATGTGGACGACGATTTCGAGTTACATCTGGGGCGAAGCAGACGAACAAATCGTCCCGGGCTGTTCGGTGGACGACACCCAAAGCGATGACGACTGGATTTTGGTGGACCTTCGGGAAAACAAATTTGTTGGTAGGAAGCGTTTCTTTGCAAAGACATTTTAGCTGATACCACATTCGTGCTCTTGTAAACGAAAGTCGGCAAAATTTTAAGTTGATTTTCTGTAATAAATATAATACACTTCTAATTCTAGAAATTTTTTCATGTTGCAAGTAATTAATTCGGGAATCGAGACGCGTTCATTTCGTCACGAACTATATACAATTTGGGTTGCACCACCGTTACCTCATATTTCAATGTTTGCGCCAAAATTTTTTCTCATCTTTGAATCTTTATTTTTTGTCAGCAGGGAACGAAAAGGAGGTTTCGAAGCTAAAATCTCAAGTCCAGTTGGAAGAAAGCTGGTATGTCACTCCACCGCCGTGTTTTGAAGCGAGCGGGCTTTCCCCCGAAGTTTTGGAATCGAGCCCGATGGAAGATTTATTAATCGAACATCCTAGTATGTCTGTGTACGGGCCAGGTGTTAGGCGGCAGTCTCCTTCTGTTTCTTCAGCTTCCAGGAGCTCTAGCATTCCAAGGACAGAGGAAGGAGCCGAAGTAGAAAGACGAGAACCGCGGCGAACCGTCCAATTTCAAGCACAGCTCGAAATGATTGAAAAGCGGAGGCAGACTGAACCACCACTGCAGAGAGGCATACGCTCCAACAGGAAAAACTTGAAAAAGCAAAACATGGTTCATTTTCAAAACAATTCTAGAAGTAAGCGGAATAAAAAACGCAATAGGATGCTAGGAAAACATATAGGAGTTCACGGCAAAAGAGGTTGTTAACCTTCGCTTTAAAATTATGAAGATTCGAGGGCCGGGCGACGCTACGGGATTAGCATAACATAAAGGTCTAAGTCCATTTTGTAAATATTTAAAGCTTTCTTATTTATATTCTCGCGGAGGTTCTAGCTAGTTTTGCTGTGTGTTTCTTTCTTTTTTTCTGAAGTGCCACTTTCTCTTTATTAAAAGGAGAATTTTAAGATTATTTGATCCTTGCAGCAAATACAGGGTTCAGTTTTGTGAATAGCGTGAGGAGAGAAAGTCTTCCAGCTATATAATTCATATATGCATAGAATTAGATTGTTTAGAGTCTATTGTCAATTGTCGATTTTATTTTTCTTATCCCAGAAAAGGGCAAAAAAAAGTATAAAATAATTTTTAAAATGAGAAAAAGAAATGAAATTTCACTTACACAACTCATACATGAATTCTGAACAGAAATAATTTGAGTAGAACCTTGACATTTGAATAAAGCAAATTTGAACAAAGTCTCAAATTTTATCTTAATACATGAATTTCAAAAGAAAAGTTCACTACTTTTAAATCAATATGCAACTTGGCTACTTTAAGGCGACATCAAAAATAATTTTTCACTTTATGAAAGTGTGGTATATCTGCCCGGTATCAGATTAAAATAGATCAATCAATCAAAATCTTTATTAAAATACAGATCTGACCAAAGAGACAATTTGATGACGCTGAAGCTGAAGTTGAAAATAAAAAGGAATGCATTTAGCTTGAATTCAAAAGTGATCATTTTGGTGGGTCCTGGAGCTCAATTGAGTGCAAGCAAATAAAATCAGATAAATCAATGCAAACCAAAAATTTAACCTTTTTTGTTATGTTTATGTTGAAAAGGATTTTTCTGGCAGCATTTTGAACTTAATGGATTAATGGGTCTAACAATGAATAAATGTTTCAGTTTTACATATTTATAACAGAATTGAAAAACAAATATCATTTTGATGTCTAATGCTGATACACCTGTACTTACAGTAAACATACATGTACCTAGCTTTTGTATCAATTTTTAAGTCTAATGGCAGTTAAAGGGAAGGTTTCACGGTTCGGTGCATGTGCAAGCTATGGCATAAGCCATTTAAATTTATTGTTTAGAACAATCGGAAGCAAGTAGATAACTCTGGCGGGAAATTTGCCCGTGAAAATGTCGCTGATTGAATGGATGATTATACATACCAATGTGCGCCATGAAAGCCACCAGAGTGTAGAATAAATCCTTCGGGTCAAAGGTTTTATTCAGTGTTGACTTTGTCGGTGTAATCCGTTGAAATTTTCTGTGAATTTTGGTCATCCTTTGCTTTGTTTGGACTAATTATAGTATGTGATTATTGAAGTAAATGTGAGTGCTTTTTTAACCGATAAAATTGGCAAGTAAGTGAATAAAGCATTTTAATCTGTGCACATGTGTTGAACCGTGAAGCCCTCCCTTTAAGTTTGTCTCCAACACAGGCTATATCACTATCAACTTTATGAATGCTGTGTAAAATTAAAATAATATTAATTTTATAAAAGGAGTAATGTGCTTCTAGACTTATAATACATTATATTAATCAATCCTTATGACCCTCATAGCTAAATTATTTCTGATATACTTCCTAAAGCCATATTGTTTTACTGAGCCAACAGCTTATTTGGTACAAATGATAATTAAATTGCACAATGTGTTACCACGAAATTTTGTACATTATTAAACAACCACGTTCCCAGAATACAACAGTACTTGAATATTTACAATATAAGAAGAACATGACACTATCTAGTTAGATTATAAAATTTTACTATCTAGTTAGATTTTAAAATTTCACTTTTCTGATCTTAATTCAAGCAGGTGGCTAACATTGTTAATTATGTTAGCTCTATCACCCATATACAGCAGGCATTATAAAAACTTATAAGTGCATGAGGCTTAATCAGACTGGTATTATACACAGGGATGCCAACCACAAAAGAAAAACAGAACCACCATTGTATAAATAACCTAAACATCATGGTTTTATAAAAATAATAAAATACCAGTAGTTTAATTTTGTTATAATTTCTGAGTTGATATCAACTACAATTTTAATATTAAAAGAAATGAAAGTGAGCTTTAGTTTCAAAAACCTGAGTAAAGTAATAGAGACCAAAAAAATGGTGTTTTTCTAAATTCATCTACCTTCCCTTCCACATTATTAACAATAAAATAATGTTTCCCAAATATTTTTGGCAAATTAAAAGGAAGATAAAACTTTGAAACATTTATAACTTATTAAAGGGAGGGGGTTTCACGGTTCGGCACATGTGCAAGCTATGGCGTAAGCCATTTTTAATATGAATTTAAAAATTCATTGTTTAGACCAATCGGAAGCGAGGAGATAACTCTGGCGGGAAATTTGCCCGTGAAAATTTCGCTGACTGAATGGATGATTGTACATACCAATGTGCGCCATGAAAGCCACCAGAGCGTAGAATAAATCCTTCGGGTCAAAGGTTTTATTCAGTGTTGACTTTGTCGGTGTAATCCGTTGAAATTTTCTGTGAATTTTGGTCATCCTTCGCTTTGTTTGGACTAATTATAGTATGTGATTATTGAAGTAAATGTGAGTGGTTTTTTAACTGATAAAATTGGCAAGTAAGCGAATAAAGCATTTTAATCTGTGCACATGCGCCGAACCGTGAAACCCTCCCTTTAATCATGGGTTTTGAAAGAGCCAACTAATAAATATTGGAACACACATAAGAAATTAACAAAGAAGTGGGTGACTGCAGGACACAGCAGACCTGAACATTCATGTAGCAATTTTATTGTTGCGTCAAATTTGTTTATTTACAATATCTTTAGGGTGTTAGCCATAAGATAATGGTGGTAAATTGGCAAGACTTGTTTTAACCTCAGCTGACAGTTGAAAGTTATTTTAACACCGGATTGTTTTCACATAATGTCATCAAAATCCTAAAATCTAAAGAGCTTATTCTACACGGCTCTTTGTTTAGCAGGTTCTTCATATTGGCAGTAGTATTCGTCATGTCAAGTTTTATGTCATTACATAACAATGCTTTGGACAAAAAGAAAATTTGGCTGTATCTCAAGAATTTCTTAAAAAATGCAAATTCAGCCACCATTTTGGTGTACCAAAGTGGCTCACCAAAATCGCAGACACATACAAAGTTTCTAAAATAAATAGTCTTTTTCCCATATAAACTTGATTATTAAAGATTGTTGGGCTTCAAAATTTTGCCAAGTTGTTTCATTTGGCATTCTCTGCAACATCTTACATGTATCTCTGGTGTACATGTAGCTGTCAAAGTCAGACAAACTGCTTCAGCTAACATAGATGGAAATGATCTTATCATATATGGCAACAATCAATAACAACATTACTAATAATAAACGTCTGTGAGCTAGAATATCATGGATGAAAACCTTGTTTTTTTATCCCAAACAAATTACTTGCCAGAATACTGGTGGTTTGAAGATAAAAGCAGCAACATTTACATGTAGCTGAAACACTCTATTTTTTTAAAAAAGGAAAATGTTTCCTTTCTAGTGCTGTTGCTACTTTTTTAAATAGGCAGGAAGTGCAGAATGGAAGCCGGGAACATTAGTTTCTAATTCTGGTGTTGTCAACGTTTTGGTTTTTTGTCAAAGTTACTGAGGTTCAAAAACAGCTAGGGAAATTCAAACACATGATGGCTGGGGAAAATAAATTCAAAGATTTTTTATATTTAATTTTTAATTTCCAATTGATCCCATTTGTAATTAGCACAATCATGCCACATTACAAACACATTTTGTGACTAGTATTTAGTAACTCCAGTCTTAAATAATTATGATCACTTCAAAGGTGTTTACAGTTTACCTGTTCTTAAAAATAAACTCTAACTACATTACAATTATTATGTTCTTATAAACAAATATGAAAGTTGAAATTAATATGTAAATTTTAAAATTTACTATTAGTTAAAACTTATGAATTTATTTAAAAATGCCACTTTCAACTGCAGTTGTATTAATTTCTTCTGTCATTTGCTTTGCCTTCAAAACCCTGCATTGACCAACTTTAAAACTGTGTTTTACTTTTGCGACATTTTATGCAGTAAATTAAAGGAGGAGGTGATTGGAAAATCAACCACCAAACTGCAGCTGAAAAATCATTCTCACCTCATTTATTAACTAACCCTGAGGCATTATTACCTGTTTTGATAATTCAATAGGACTGTAAATATAAATGTGGAGATATAAATCCTAGCTTTTCATATGAGATGTGCTAGATGCTGGATGTAACATCTGGTTGTTGAGCAGTTTCATTTCAAAAATGAAAATAGCATAGAGGGTCTCACTCTGACATAAAAAGTCTGGTTGTAACATCTTGCAAACTGCTTGTGTGCATTACTGGTGGAAACCCGGTTCAATGATTTTGACAGTCAATAACTGACAGCTTGTCCCAGGGAAAGTTGCACCTACTGGTCTTAAAAATGAGTTATGACACTACAGTAACTGTTGTAGTATCCAAAGTTTACAACTGTCAGCAACACTTTTATATCTGCCCTTCTCCAAACACTAAGGGCCTGGCTAAACTAGGAAACATTGTTGTGAAAGCAAGTGTTTGCCAATATTAAGCCTTGCGAGAAACATCTGATGCAGTTGCAAATCTTGCTTCCTGGACACAATATTGAATCACGTGAAAAACATTCTTGCTTCCCAGATGCAAATTTTGCTTCTGAAACAATTTTTTTTTTTTTTTTTGCTGGTTACCTCATGGTATTTTTTTTTTATTACAAGTCGCATACAAGTTGTAATACTTACATTACAGTTACAATATGAAATGCTACTTACATTGCATTACTTACATTACGTTACTTAGACTAAATTACACTACTTACAATACAACACCTAACATAATTGTAATTACAATACGATATTTACCCTAATTATAGTACTTGCGATATGCAACGCTACTTACAATGCGATATTTAGACTTACACTATACTATTCACAGATGTACGTTACGTATAACAGTACTAACATATACTAACGGGGATTGGGTTTCGCTTCAAGTCAGAGGGCAATTTTCTATTTTCCATTGCATCTTAAGTTTGGTTCTAAATTCATTTATATCGGGGTATTTAGAAATAGTTTTGCACGTATATATGTAATACTTTGCAAGTAACAAAAGAAGGTCCAGTCTGCGTCTTTGAAGGGAGGTCAGCTCGGTCAATTCGTTGGTCGAATTAAATAAAATCTGTTCTTCAGTAAGATTCAGCTTTAGACAATGAATGTCATTGAACCATAACAACACACTAGAGTATAGTGAGATTGCTGCATCACATTGAATAAATGCATGAAATATAGAGTCTGGATTGGAACATAAGGTACAAAGATCGTCTGCAGTAATATTAAACTTCTTGAGTTCTCTTTTTGTTATAAGTATGTTATGTATGAGCTTGAAAAGAAATTGCCTAAGTTTATTCTCATGAGTAATCTGATAGATCTTCTTAAAGCAACTTTTCCACTCATTAAAAATGACAGGGAATTTTTCTTTCCATTTTTAACTCCTGTAGGCTCCATCACACTCTGTTCATTGAACAATTTGTAGTAGTGTTTACATTGCATTTTTAGCAAATTTAGGTTAGTATCTTTGTTTAATTGGAAAGTACCAGGATTTGAAAGAAAGTTTTCCGAAGAGACTGGGGTCTTGGAAGCAGCCAGTTTTAATTTACTTGGGATGGAGGCAATCATCTGAAAATAGTGCAGGTAGTTAACTTTGAGTCTAAACTTGTCATTGAAGTCTTGAACTGATAAAACTTTTCCTTCTTCATTTAAGAGATCTTGCACATAGTAAATTCCCCGTTCAAACCAGGTTTTCCAGTAGAGAGGCTTTTCTTCTATTGTTATTTCCTTATTGTTCCATAATATGAATTTACTTTTATTTCCTTCATCATATTTGCTGAGAATTTGCTGAAAGAATTCTAACAATTCTCGGTAAAATAGGGGGAGTTTCGCATCAATACTTTTAATATTATCAAACAAATGTTTCCCACCTTAGCCACATTAGAAGAAACAATTGTTTCCGCAACAATGTCTCCATTCCAAGTTTAGCCAGGCCTCAAAACTTTTAGCTGGCTATTTTCTGATTCGTTCAATCTTAGACATAAAACTGCGCACCCTGTCGAAATTCACTGGATTTGACCAACGTCCTTCCTCCTTGAAGTGAGAGCCAATAATCATGGCGCTGGCTCCAAGATACTGTCCCATATTACCATCATCCACCCCTGAGCCAATTAAAACAGGGATGTTGACTGCTTCTTTAACAAACTGCATTTCTTTTAAGCTTGTGACCTCCCCTGTTGCTTTTCCTGTCAGCACTACTCCATCAGAAAGGAAAAACTCTGCAGCTTGAGCCATTTCCAGGATATTAACATCTGAAGTCAGTTGGTGTGAGCTGTGAAAGGGAATGAATGCTAATTATTAGTTCTGCAATTTATTATGATTTTCAAGTTGTAAATTAACCAGTTCACTTTGAGACGTGTCGTGGTTCCCTAACTTTTGATTCTGTGAATAAAATTCTAAAATGTGACCATTCAAATGAAAGCTATACAACATCACTTTAATTTGTGGAAATATTCTCTTCAAGGTAGCTCTAATGTTTGAGTCATTTCAAGTGGAATGTTATTAATTTTATGCCAAAATGTTGCAAAAAAATAACTTTGTATTAGGATTAATGTAATTAGTATGAAAGTACTAATATTGATTTTAGAATTTTAGATAGTGTCCCCAATTAGTGGTTTTAACTGTTATATTTTTTATTGATACTTGAATAAAGTTATTATTATTATTATTATTACCTTATTGAAAGGTCTATATTTCAAATCTAGCACCCAGTCTTCCTACTCCCACAGTAATTTTGGGTTACCTGTGATACAAATCTACCTAGAAGGGGGCTGTGAAGTTTAATTTAGCGGAAAAGCTGCCAAGCTTGCAAAAGATGTTGAAAATGGAGTGTTTTGGCATCCACTCTATGTGCTACTGCATGTGATGATGACTAGGAAATAATAAAAAATAATTCATGCTTGTTGGTTACCTGTGCTTTTTCTTGATGTCAGTGAAAACTAAAACCTCATCCGCCTCAATCTGTTTCCTGTATCTGAGAATTTCACCTGCATCAGAATTCATCATGCCTTCATCAGCAATGTGAGAAAATACAAATCCTTCTGCTCGAATGAAATCCAGACCTGCTGCTTTTGCCACTGCAAGAGCTTCTCTGTTGGCTCCAGCTAAGATTTGAACACCACACGGCAAGTTGTGTGCCTCCTTTTTTACTTCATTGCATATTACACTCATTGACGCCACAATTTCTGGACCAACTTGTCGATTGAGATATGGAATGTCATGCATGTTTTCTAACATAATGGCATCCTGTTAAGATAAAGACGCACATTCAAATCCCGCTTTTATGGGCACCTTTGGAAGCACAATTTGGTGGCATTAATAGAGAAAGACTGTAGTAGCGAATGGTCTTTTTTTTTAATATTGTTCACAAAATTTAAGTCTATTAACTTCACAAGTCTTGGAGTCTTGAGCAGTCTGTGAGACAACTCCATCCAGTGGTCAAAGTGAGACTTCAACTCGGGACCTCAGGATTTCAAGTCCGGGGCTCCAAGCACTTGGCCATTCTGCCTACCTGTTTAATCATTATTATGGACAGGAATTGCAGTCCTGGCAAATAAGATAAAATAACTCATGCTCAATCACATACTCTCTCTGTTTTGGGGACACCAGATCATGAGGTTAATGTTATAGCGATAGTTAACTGTGCAGGTGAGAAAAATTCTTACCACTCCAGCATTTTTATAATGAGTTGCATCCTTACAAGCCATGTTTATTATTTCTGTCATAGAAAGGCAATTTCTTGGTGTACCTAACATGAAAAAATAAATAAAATGTGTTGTACAAAAAAAGCAGCAGAAACACATGAGAAGCCAAGTTCAGAATTGAGTAAAGCCTTAGAGTACTAGAAACCATCGCCGTTTCACCAACATTGACAACACTCATTCAGTACATGCGTAAGTCACTTATGCTTGTGCTTATCACACAAGAAGCAGGATATTAGAATTAAATTGAATGAGGAAATATTTTTAAAAATTCCTACAATTGCAAGTGGCGTTACCGATGTTCAAAAACAAATTTGTGTCATAAAAAAAAACATGCATTTACTTTAATTTTCGCATGTTTGCCCAACCGATTGCCATGAGAAACCATAAAAAGGCCTATTAGCTAGAAAAAGTGCCCAAATACATGTTTATCAATATTTATGCAAATATTTGAAGGCATAAAACAACACATTTCAACTTGTAATACATGTTTCGACATATACAACTTATGTCATCTTCAGTTACAAAAGTTATAGTTTGAAACAAGAATAGGTGTTGCATAATGCAATATGCAAATATACAGCTAATTAACAGTTCTTTAGTGCCTGTAAACTTTTGTGGAGATGGAAATTCAAATATATAAGTTTACTTAAGAAACTTATTAATAATTGAAGTAATTTGCAAATTATACTAAGCTAAAGAACAGCTGTGTAAGTTGTATAGCAACTACATCTCTTTTATTGATTGATAAAAAAGCATCAAATGTGCTTCTTATATAATCAGTTCCCTGTTAAAAAAACCTCCTCTATTACCTGGTAGTGCTTGTACGTGAATCATTCCTATCACAACAGAAGATTTGCGACCAAAAATTCGAGAAAACCTGGCCATCGCATTGGAAGCCATGTTTATGAGATGACAAACTAAAAATCACATCTGAATCAGCCTCGCTTTCCTTCAGTGAAGGGTCACCGGAAGTATCTTTAACTTCCGGTTATATGTGCTTTTGGCTGCCTAAACTGCTGCACAGCATTTATAGAAACACGTGAATTGGATATGTATTTTGATAATTTTTGGCTATTCCTATCATAAGATCTGGCCTTAAAATTATCAAGAAAAGTCGAAGAAAAGACTAAAGTCTGTACTCAGAGCCCAGGCAACTCAGCGGTATCGTCATTTGCATAAGCCTCGTCATATAAGCTTCAATTTCCTGTCCCAATCTACAAATAATTTAGCTTTAACGAACGACTCACTGACGTCCAAACGGAAAAGTAAGGGTTATGAAGATAATCTCTGCAGATCCAGCACATCCTGATGCTCCAAGAGATGGAATAAGAATTCGTACGAGGTATTTGACAAGTTACACACAGGAGAGAATTTTTTCTTTGACTATTGAGTAAGGCCTATGGACGCGGCGCTTATTGGAGACGAGCGCATATCAATATTTTTGCCGTTATATGAGCCCTTATTCAGGGGCGGTGCTTTTTACTCATGCGCGTAGCGGCATGAGTTATAAAATGGGCTTCGTTTTTCTTTTTATTATTTTTTTTTTGTGTCACGATTTTGCATGCAAATTTATTCACGCATATTTTAAATTGTGCATTTCCGGTTCACAGCTTTGCTTTTTACACTTCCGGTTTAGTGACTTCCGGCTACTCTCACTTCCGGCAAAACATCGTTACTGAAGTGTCACGACAGCGTCTCCTACAACCCTACTCGTATTAGTAATGTTCACGTCAGGTATATATTATTTTCACAAGAATGACTGGCTTCATTGTGGTACAGCCTTCATTTATAAAACATTCAATAGTAACGTGGTTTGCAGGTACGATGACTGAATGAAAGAAGTAACTCTTCTCCATGTCGGACGTCTTATCTTGTTTAAATTATTAAAATATAAATTGCTTCTTTTCTTATGGTACATTGAAGTATAAGACAAATGTTTGATACGCATGCGCATGACAAACATTTTCCGTCATTTGGTCTTATTGGTGTATAAGTCAGTCCTGTATTTCTCCCATAGAGGTGAACGTTGCTTTTATACACAGCATACAACTTGAGGCCGAATTTGTTGCGATTCTGAAAAAACTAAGAGCTATTTTTAATCAGAGTTCTTCCGAGGCAAAAATGCCAAACATCGATCTCTCGCACTGATAAGCATATTGTCAATTTATTTCCCGTTTTACTGCCGATTCTTTGCAATGTCTGTATCGGAGCAGTCCTCGCTGCCTGTGGTGAGTAATTTCAAGACTTTTTTCAAAAAAGAACAATAGAAACACACGGCAAAACAGCGTCGTTACCTCAGTTCATCAGATTTAATAAAAAATTTGGACTTTGGGACTGGACTTCTGTGGATTATGGACTGGGGAATGCGTGTCATATTAATGTCGATTTTTACTGACTTCATTACTTTTTGTGGTCACTAGGTTACTAGTAACCACTATGTTGTCACCTGTGTAAGTAAGTACGACTTTCCGAAGCGCGAAGTTGTGCCAAGTTCACCCGATTGCTGTACGATGAGACAGTTCTGATAGCTTCGGATTAGACGACTCGATTGTCAAGGAAGTTCTGTTTGCACGTGCGCGCTTTGGATCCGTGGGAAAGGTAAACGGAGCTTTCTCGTTCTTTTTACTACTTTACCAAGCACAGCTTTCACCAAATGTGGCCAAGTATTGTTTTCAAAGATTATTTTAGGTGCTTTTGTGGTTTGGAAAAAGGTTTTAGTGAAAAATCGAGCTCTGAATCGAAGTGTTTGTTTGCAGACCATGAGCTATCCGAACTCATGATTCAAACGCCGCCAGCATTTCATTTCTGTACCCTTGACCATTTAGAACTGTTTTTTTTTTATTAGCGAAAGCATTATGCGAATCATTTTTCCGGATAAGATTGGCATTCTATTACACAGGAAAAGTCGGCGATTTTAGAAAGCATAATAAAAATAGGTTGCTGAATTGAATTATTTTGTGATGTTTATTATATTTTCGCAGACGCTAGCCGGTTCCTCGCAGTAATTAGGATACAATAAATCGCCAAGACTTCTAGAAGCAGCAAATCACTGAATTCTGAAAGGTGTTTGACTCTTTTAATCAAAGGAAAGACATTTTCATTCAAGGAAATATGAGTTTCATTCAAAAGTTTCGACCTTTTATAGAAAATATATTTTGGATTCAGTGGCCATATAAAAAATTTAGAAAACAGCTTGCTATCAAATTACATTTGACATAAAATTTGCATAAAGCAAAATTGTGTATTTGCGACAACACTTTGAAGAAACTGTGAAGCCTGGAAAAAACTTATTATAGATGACAAAATCAAAGCATTTTTTTAAAGAACCAGCCTTAAGTTATGGAAACATTTCATTTCGATTTGGTCTTAAAATCACGGAAAGATTTTAGTGAATGCGTCACGCAACGTTTATTTACAAAATGTTTGACCAATTCATAGCAATTCTCACCAAAGATTTGAAAACTTTAAAAAAATCCCGGATCTCCTGAATGCGATTTCCTGTTTATTTAGAGCCTACAAAAAGTTTATGGCAATCCGGGCAGGAGGGGGTATCTGGGTTAAAAATCAAGGTGCGAGGGTTGGTCGGCCTGGCCGGGAAATCCGGGCGGGGGAGGGGTAAAAAAACATTACATCCGTCGGGGTGGGGGGATTTTTTCTGGAATAAACCATTTTACACCGGTTGCATGCGATTTAGCAACACAGAAAAACTATTGGTAACTTCAATCAACGCGTCTTAGAGTCTCGCGCGCATGAGTATAGGCTAAGTGTAGCCTCTTGTTATTTTTATTTTTGCATGCAAATTTATTCACGCATATTTTAAATTGTGTATTTCCGGTTCACAGCTTTGCTTTTTACACTTCCGGTTTAGTGACTTCCGGCTACTCTCACTTCCGGCAAAACATCGTTACTGAAGTGTCACGACAGCGTCTCCTACAACCCTACTCGCATCAGTAATGTTCACGTCAGGTATATATCATCTTCACAACAATGACTGGCTTCATTGTGGTACAGCCTTCATTTATAAAACATTCAATAGTAACGTGGTTTACAGGTACGATGACTGAATTCTCCATGTCGGACGTCTTCTTATCTTGTTTAAATTTTTAAAATTTAAATTGCTTCTTTTCTTATGGTACATTGAAGTATAAAACAAATGTTTGATACGCATGCGCATGACAAACATTTTCCGTCATTTGGTCTTATTGGTGTATAAGTCAGTTCTGTATTTCTCCCACAGAGGTGAACGTTGCTTTTATACACAGCATACAACTTGAAGCCGAATTTGTCGCGATTCTGAAAAAACTAAGAGCTATTTTTAATCAGAGTTCTTCCGAGGCAAAAATGTCAAACATCGATCTCTCGCACTCGCAATTTATTTCCCGTTTTACTGCCGATTCTTTATAATGTCTGTATCGGAGCAGTCCTCGCTGCCTGTCGGTGAGTAATTTCAAGACTTTTTTCAAGAAAGAACAATAGAAACACACGGCAAAACAGCGTCGTTACTTCAACCCATCAGATTTAATAAAACATCTGGACTTTGGGACTGGACTTCTGTGGATTATGGACTAGGGAATGCGTGTCATATTAATGTAGATTTTTACTGACTTTATTGCTTTTTGTGGTTACTAGGTTACTAGTAACCACTATGCTGTCACCTGTGTAAGTAAGTCCGACTTTCCGAAGCGCGAAGTTGTGCCAAGTTCACCCGATTGCTGTACGATGAGACAGTTCTGATAGCTTCGGATTAGACGACTCGATTGTCAAGGCAGTTCTGTTTGTACGTGCGCGCTTTGGATTCGTGGAAAAGGTAAACGGAGCTTTCTCGTTATTTTTACTGCTTTACCAAGCTCAGCTTTCACCAAATGTGGCCAAGTATTGTTTTCAAATATTATTTTAGGTATTTTCGTGGTTTGGAAAAAGGTTTTAGTGAAAAATCGAGCTGTGAATCGAAGTGTTTGTTAGCAGACCATGAGCTATCCGAACTCATGATTCAAACGCCGCCAGCATTTCATTTCTGTACCTTTGACCATTCAGAACAGTTTTTTTTATTAGCGAAAGCATTATTATACGAATCATTTTTCCGTATAAGATTGGCATTCTATTACACAGGAAAAGTCGGCGATTTTAGAAAGTATAATAAAAATAGGTTGCTGAATTGAATTATTTTGTGATGTTTATTATATTTTCGCAGACGCTAGCCGGTTCCTCGCAGTAATTAGGATACAATATATCGCCAAAACTTCCAGAAGCAGAAAATCACTGAATTCTGAAAAGTGTTTGACTCTTTTAATCAAAGGAAAGACATTTTCATTCAAGGAAATATGAGTTTCATTCAAAAGTTTTGACCTTTTATAGAAAATATATTTTAGATTCAGTGATTATAAAAACAGTTTCATATCAAATTACATTTGACATAAAATTATTGTGTATTTGCGACAACACTTTGAAGAAACTGTGAAGCTTGGAAAAAACTTATTACAGATGGCAAAATGAAAGCATTTTTTTAAAGAACCAGCTTTAAGTTATGGAAACATTTCATTTCGATTTGGTCTTAAAATCACGGAAAGATTTTAGTGAATGCGTCACGCAACGTTTATTTACAAAATGTTTGACCAATTCATAGCAATTCTCACCAAAGATTTGAAATCTTTAAAAAAATCCCGGATCTCCTGAATGCGATTTCCTGTTTATTTAGGGCCTACAAAAAGTTAATGGCCATCCGGGCAGGAGGAGGTATCTGGGTTAAAAATCAAGGTGCGAGGGTGGGGGAGGGGTAAAAAAATATTGCATCCGTGGGGGGGGGGGGTTTCTGGAATAACCCATTTTTTGAGCTATTTTGAAAAAAAATAGCTCATTAGCAGGCGCAAAGGTTGGTTTGTGATGTTAGTATGTTTGTTAGCTTGTTTGTTTGTTTGTTTGTTTGTATGTATGTCTTGGGTTATGTCACACCAATCAGATTGCCTCTAGTATGTACACCGTGTACTATGTCAGCCAATCAAATTTTCGCTTCTAAAATGGTATTACTGAAGGTCAAAGAAGGGCACTTGACATGAATTGAAAATCAGCCATCTTGAATCTCCGCGATTGTTGCCGCAAACACTAAAAGTGTAAAGTTTTGAAAATTTGTTGCTTGGGAACTGTTCTCTAATCCCGACTGGCTTGCTAACCTGGCAATATCAAGGACATTTATTCGGAAATACCGCCTATAATGTGCCCTATGCATGAATGGTAGAATGGTCTGCGGGGGATGAGACGTCCAAAAAATGTGGACTACGGTTACGTTCATAGGTGAGCTTATACTGAAGTATGAGTATAGTTTTATTGCAAAAACGGCAAGCCGATTTCAAATAATATGATGCGGAACATGAATTGTATGTTTCAAGCCTGGGTTTCAAGAGATTACTATTTAAAATTGGATTTTTTTTGTCAGACACGCTGTCTGCACGTGAAAATGTTGAACTTTGTCCTTATAGAAACTTGTCCGTGATGCATGGAGTTCAACAGAGAAAATGTAATGCAATTAATCTACAATTTACAGTATGTAAAACGTTTATCTTTCTTTGAATTAATGTGAGCTGATGTGTAGGTTATTAATTGTATGCCTCAAGCGATTACTATAAGCGAGAAGCGACTGTATTTTGTATGAGCAGTCACGTTGTGTGCACGTGCAAATATTGAACTTTGTCCTGGTACGTGATGAAATTCAACATGTTTTCGAGAAAACGTAATGTCATTAAGGTGATTCCTCAGAAATAAAAGTTGTCGAACGATTTTTTTAAAATTTTCCCTAACAGCTCCCTACCATAAGTTGTTTCGAAAAATTCAATAAGAAAGATAGGTCACCATGCTCGGTAAAGAGATATGACGGACCAATGTTGCCTCATTTATGCCTATAGAAATACCGATCACGCACGTCATTATTTGATCGGTTCATGTTTCTTTTCCCGGTAACCCGTGAAAGCAAAGTTTACAATTCTTCAAAAAAACTTGATAGGTTAAAGTCTCCACCATATAGGAACACTTTGAAATAAAAGTTATAAAAAAGTCACACATCTTCAAATGACACGGACTCAAAACATTCCTCGTGTCCATGTTTTCAAGGTCATCAATTTGCTCCCACGAGTAACTGATTTGAGAACGTTTTCAGCGATATCTTTTTTTCCTGTCGAGGAATTTTTTTTTAACTTTTTTAACTTAAAAAGCATTAATTAAACATCAAAATGATGCAATAAAAAATATAGGTCACCATGCTCGTTAGAGAGAAAAAGACAGTCTTATTTTCTAACGAGCTTGAAGGCCTTGCAGGCGCTTACACTGTCGTTTGATTTTCTTTTTCTCTCTAGATCTTGAAACAAAATTTCAGTTCTTTTTTTCACTGATGATTTTATGAAGCACCCATTTTTATGCCTGGTGAGGTTTTCGGCCAAAAAAGCAGCCATGTTTTAATGCTGCCGAATTGCGAATTTTGTGTGTTATGCGCAGTACAGGATGCGCAGTGCAATACTGAGGAATCACCTTAATTTATATGGTTAAAAACGCCTGTTTAAAAAATATTAGTTGCAATTTACTAGGAAACAAGCAAAATTCATTTTGGATGCGCTAAGTTTCTGCTGGTCGACATTACAGGAAAAGGTGTTTGGTTCCAAATGTTAACCTCAACAATGTTCGTGTAAGTAATTCAATTAGCTTGTGGTTTTGAGTCGAAAACAATTTAATCTAATTAGTTCTGTTTCTATTTGCACGACTTTTTTGTGGAGAATAAAAACAGTTGTTTAAATAATATTAGTTCCAATTTACTAGGAGACTACTTATATTCATTTTTCATGCGTTTAGTTTCTGTGAAAGACTTTTCTGGTTGACATTACAGAAACAGGTGGTTCAAAGAATTTTCGTGTCACTAATTTAATTAGCTTGTGGTTTGGAGTTGAAAACAATTTAATTTAATTAGTTTGCGTCTTCCAGGCCAAAGGAACCTTTTCCACGTGTCTTTTGTGAATAATAAAAGAAACCTTTAAAAAAAGACTAGATACAAATTTCCAGGAAATAATAAGCCTTCAATTTGGATGCATCAAATTTATGTGCAGGACTTTTCAGGTTGACATTTAATTTAATACACTCATTACTGAAACAAGTTGCTCATTTCACTGGGGCCGTAGTTTCGTCAAAAAATAACTCCGGAAATCCCGTGAAAAAAAGCTAGCCGAGAAACGAGAAACGGGACCCAGTTGGTTATCTCGGTATTTTTTTTGGTAGTGGGCGGGCCGGAGGATTTGAAAAACGTATATCTGCAAGCGGTTATTTGTGCGAGTTAACTTCCGCTGTTTTGTTACTTTCACCATTTCATATCATTTAGGTAATTTTCAAAATAGCTCATGCACGCAATGCGTGCCTATGTTACACTGGTTGCATGCGATTAAGTAACACAGGAAAACTAAATCTTTATATTGATTATCAATTTTTTTTTACAGCATGTCATCTACTGCCTATTTTTTTAAGTAGTCTTTTCAAATGTAACAGAAATAATTCACAGCTTGGAAAGTTATAGACGAGTGTGGATTTGATCGGAATCAATAAATTAAATATTAAAAGCGAGCACAGAAAAATTGGTAACTTCAATCGCGCGTCTTAGAGTCTCTTGCGCATGAGTATAGGCTAAGTGTAGCCTCTTGTTTTTTTGAGTACAGGACGGGACCGTTTTCTATGGAAATCAGGTCATGCCCATGCTCACAACAGGATTCCTCAACAACAAAAATATAAGGTTTTGTATGGGATTTCATTGCGAGTATGATAAAATTTCAAAATTATAAATAAACAGCGTTCTTTATACCTCATTATGTGATGTCTATCTGTTGGTTTGACTTCACCTAAAATATTTAAAGGCCGGGAACACTCGAATTTCAAAGTCACTCCAATGAAAAAGCGCCAAGTTACCTTACAATTGATTCAGATTGCCCTAAAACTTCGTTTGGGTGACGAGCAAGGCTGTTACTTTCTATGCTTCCCACGCCCTTTGACGCAACATGCTTCATCGCATTTACCCAGTCCACATCAGTATTGAATGTTGCCTCTGGAGAGCCAGAGTCCTGTATTGGCCGAGAATGGTGTCAGAAAAAGACAAAAGGAGCTCAGTCATTTCACACTTAATTTCAGAAACTTTATTGAGTAACTTTCATACAAACTTGAATCTTACATGTATTTTAAAAATGTACAAATTTTTTGTCCCTTAAAAGTTTTTCCGAGAAATAATTTTTTGTAAAAATTTGAATAGCCTACCTACCGGTACATACATAATTACACGCTGTAAGCTTTTACATGCCTTGCTCTTAGCTGGCTATGTACACAACTATCATAAATTGAAACAAAATGACTATGAATTGTAAAGTGTGTACTTTTGAGGCATTCTCTACCCAATGTTGACCCTCTTATGACAGGGGAAATATAAAACATGTAAAAGTATGATTCAAAACACAATTTATAAGTTTACAATAAATTCCTTTACAAATCCTTTAATATGTATGTGTACCTATTTGAAAATATATGAATAAAAGACTACAAAAAGATAGTACAAAGTTAATGTAAAGTATAATTACATTTTCAGATTTCTAAAAATCAAGAGGGCAAAAAGCTGTTTAAGAAACAGTATCCAGCACTTCTTTTAAAATGTCACAAAATAAAGTCTAAACTTGTCAAAAATATTTCCAAAAATGCTTTTTAATCTCTGAAAAGACTGTTTTACTTGCAGTCACAAGTTCAAAGGTTTAAAAAAAAAATTGTTAGAAATTGGCAACTTCTGAGTGTTTGGCTAATTTGAAGTACATCATGTATACTAGAAACATGGACACCCCCTGTAAATGATGTCTGTTGTCATGCCAGGTTCAAAAATGTTAAGGTATGTGCCCTGGGTAAAATGGTGAATTTTGAAAAATAAAATAAAATACTTATACAGTGGCTGATTTATTCTCATTCCTTTATAGCATAATGGTTATAAGAGAACACAGATATGTCAAGAGATTTTCTATTTTGGCTCCCTGTGGCACTTATATTACTGGTCTAATTGTTAATGGAACCAAAATCATGAACTTTCGGTTTTTCTTCTCTGGTATTTAAAAATATGGCCAAAACTGCGTTGAATCTGCTTTAATAGCACATTTTGCACTGACATAGTTTTAATACCACTTTGAATTGAAATATTTTCAGCGAAAATGAATATTTTTCAATTTTGAACAGCACACTCGCTATAAAAATTATTTTTTAAACAAAACTTCACTCTCTGGTCGGTATTAAAACTACGTTTGTGTATTTGCATGCAATTGTTCATCCCACCAAGTTTAGTAGGATAATAATCAAGTTTCCTAGATTTTCCATTTTCCCTACTGTTCCAACCAGTTCTGAAGTAAAAAACTGAAAAACTATACGTCAAATAGCCAAAATACACCATAAACAGTTCAGTTCCTTCGATTTCTTCACTTTTGTTTTACCCTCCGCTGTTCAAAGCCATCGCAGAACATAAAACGGGTAGTCGACCCAGGCGCTTTCTCGGTCAATGGAGCCAGTTTCCGGTCAAAACACAAAACTTTGACAAAGCGTAGAATTTTAAACTTGCCTTATATTGCAATAAAACCACATTTTTTGGATTTTAGGTGGTATAAGCTATAAATAGACTAAAAATGTCTTGATTCTGAGACACAAAATTTAACCAGGGTACATACCTTAAGTCTATTTTTAATGTTGCACTACTGCCATGCCAAATAAATTCTGGAAAAACTTATTGGTTTTAAATGGTGAGATCTTGTCATTGTTGAACTCAATTTATAAATAATATTAATTTATTTTTGAAAAAGGTGCAACTAAATAACGCTTGACATTTGAAACTACTGCTGTGTTACAGCCAAATCAAATTAATTTGAATTCTGCACAACAGTCACACATCGTTTGAAACAATCCTTTTGCAATAGGAAAACAGACTTCGATTCCCAAATCCTGTGAAAAGTTTAGTAAAAATCCCCATGTTAATGACAAAGGACAAAAAATTAATACCTTTGAAAATCGTTTCAGACATGGAATTTTTGGCTGGAATCCCCAGGATTTCAGGAATTGTTTTGCCTAAAGGCTCTTGTATTCCCAAAGATTTTATTGACTAAATTATTAGTTTCAATCTATTACTATAACAGAGCTTGGTGCAGGTTTTTTGGTGCTGCTTGGTGGAGTTGGTGGGTTGAAAGATTCAACAGTTGGTGACATTGATCTGTTTTCGTTTGAAGATGGTCGACAGCTGTTTTGAAGCGCTTGAGCTTTATCCTAAAAATAAATACAAAGAACGTTTTAGTAACACAACTGTATTTTTCATCAATAGTAAAGAGATCACACTCCAGGATGGCTAGATTCAGTTTATTGAAACCCAAGAAAATAGGTTAAGTTGCACAAGAGCCACATGCGGACCACACAGCCAGAGCTAAAGCAAGTATCATGTGAGTCACAGGCAGCCCACACATCCAGAGCTAAAGCAAGTATCACGTGAGCCACAGGCAGCCCACACAGCCAGAGCTAAACCTGGTTTGTGTAGCACGAAACAACTAGGAGGGTGGCAAAGGGATTTTATGTGATGCGCAATTTTCCCAAAATTGGCCACGTAATGCGTGATTGTGTCAAAATTTACGGCGTGATGCATGACCAGAAAGCATAGCGTATTGAGTGATTTGCTATTTTAGAAGCGTGACACGTGATTTACCTATTAGATTTTCGTGATAAGTGAATTCTTTCAACATTCTTTTAAAAACAAGAAAGCTATTATTCAAAGGACTCAACTTAATTGTCTAATTCAACATCTGTTGTCTTTTCTTGACCTTTGATCTTTGTGGTTGGTCCAAAACTGAAATCCAGAAACAATAGACTCATAGACATCCGATACTAATTAATGTAATTAATATGTAACAGGACTCTTCAGAGCTATTTGTTTTGACCACGTGGCATTCCAGATTATATACACTCTATCTGCTTGCTCCAACAAGTAAGTCATATTTAATAACTAATATGAAAATTAAGATTCATCAATAACATGCAATCCTTCTAGAAAAAAAATGTTGAATACAATATTAATGCATCCAATCGGGTAGGCCTATGTTGATTTGTTACCATTTTAATGCAGGATTACTGCTTATTTACGTGATGCGTGATTGGTAAAAAATGTTCTCTGTGATGCGTGATTTCACTTAAAAATTTGGTGTCATGCGTGATCGGTACTCCCCCCCCCCCACCCCCTCTGTCACCCTCAACTAGGAGTATTGCTTCTTCCCCTAGATGGGATGCTTGTCCATCGCAGAGTTACCTCCAACATTATGTTGCCAACTGGGCAGAGAGAGACAATGTGGAGTAATGTTTCTTGTCTGTGGAAATAACACAACAGTGGAGATCAGGCTTTAAACCACTCATCTACAGATCACAGCCCAACAAACTAAACATTAAACTACCGTGGTTCCATAACCTGAGATGAACACAAGCCCACTGAACTTTAGTCAAAGCTCTCTGAGCTGACACTCTCATAAGTGCACACAGTCTTCCCAGGGCGGCCTGGACAAAACCCTGTTTGAATCCTTCTCTTATAAGAATCATTCCCAAAAGCAGCCAGTTCCAGACATTTCTACTTCCCAACGGTGTCCGCTTACTGGAGCTTTGACTGTATTCAGCCACAAATTTCACTTACCAATGACGCTAATTCAACTTCATGAGTTTGGATGTTGTGAGCATCTTCACGTGCAACAACTTCAAAATTTTTCAGGGTGACCACTCCCTTCTCCATTGTGATATCAGCAAATGATTTCATCCACTGAATACAAGGGTAAAGTTCACCCCAGCTGTGACCTGCAGGAAAATGAAATCATATTTTGTGTTTACTTATCTCTACTATTACAGAAATGTCACTTATTTTGAAGAACTGGGAAATGAGCAAGTATCTGGAAAATAACAGTTCTATTACTAGCAATGCCTATGCCTGACTGTCGATCAAAACAGCTGGGGATCAGAATTGTAGTAGCTTGGAGGAATACCAAGCCACTGTGGCAATTGTGACTTGGTGTTCCAAAAACCATTGTTGGCCAGCAATTGCATTGTGGAGTGGTTTACTTTTTATTGACCTTTAAACCATTAATATCATTGTTTCATGTTATTTGGCAAGAGAAAGCATCCATCATGCCACACTTGTTTTTAGAAAAAAAATGTTAACTTGGGAAAAAGCAAACAATACTGTAAAAAGTATCTTCAAGAAACCCCATATTTGGGGTGAAAAAAATGGGCTTATATATATATATCTTCCATGTCTTCAGCACAGTGGAACACATTTGTTAATATAACCACTGACAGGTTATAAAAATTAAGTGCTTGCAGTAATGGGGTGGGGTGAATTATGGGTTTACCCAGGCTATAAGGTCTTTTGACACTTAAATAAAGTTTCTATCTATCTTTACTAATCCTTTTAAATCCATCTGTAGATGATGATGATTATCCAATTGGTTTTCAAATAATAAAATGACTGAGCTTATTTGGAAAGAAAAAAGTCGGTCGTTATAACAAGATGGTTGTAAGTCACTGTGTTCCTTCCCTCACTACTCAATAATGTTAGCAGTCACCGAGTTTTCCTCACCTGTGACTTGTTCAACATTAACAGGAAGCATGTGGTAGAGAGCTGATGCTGCTAAAATGCTATAGGAGAACTGCAGAGAACCTGTGTCTAGTATACACAAATCTAAAAGCTGTGGAAAAGAAGAGAATTTGCATTGTTAATAGAGCAGTGGAGCAAGGTGGCATCAAGGCCAGACTAGCTTTGTTGGATTAGTGTACTTAAGGCACCTGTCCTCCAAGTATCGATCGACACCCAAACGACATATCCACTGATACTTGGCAGATATGTTGGTCCAGTATCAGCCGATGTCGGTCGACATCAGTCGCCTCTTGATCAACATGCATGTCGGCCGATACTCATTTTATTAGCCACCGACACTTGGCCGATACACGGTTAACACTACACAATATACCACCAAAAGTCAACCAATATACACTGTACCACCAATAGTCGATCATAACGTAACGGTTGAGGTGTCGGCCGAGTGTCAACCGACTCGGTGTCAACTGAGGGTCTTCCATGATGAAGAACATGTTGACCGACGCTTGGCCAAGTATTGGCCAACAGGTGCCTGAAGTACTTTATCTTTGAAAGGAATTAATGGGGAGTGATGTTTGAGAATATTCAAGACTTTCTGGCCTAGGATCACAAGAGCACGGGAATGGATAGGCCACGTGTTACACAGCGAACCATCAAATGACACCAGAATTGCAATGAGTTGGACACCACCTGGAAGAAGAAGAGGCAGACCAAAGGACACAAGGCAAAGAATGGTGGCAAAAGAAAGGAATGAATTACATTGTAGGTTGGAAGAGATGGGCCGAGATGTAGTTAGTTAAAAGCAGGCCAGAATGGAGATCTTTTGTTCGCACCGTATGCGAAACTTGGTGCGAAAAGGAGCAATGATGATGATGATGAATGGGGGGGGGGGGGGGGGGGGGGGGGTGGGGAGGGTGAAAACATAAAAGACTGAATTTTTTTCAGACCTTATTTTTTTGCAAAATTAAAGGAGACTCCCCTAGATCTGTCACTGACTATAATATTAAAGTTGTTGTCAGCATATTTAATGTGCCTTTCAGACTTCAAGCTTCAACTTTTGTTAAATAAAAGTTAAAGTTCCTACCTGTATAACTTGAACAAACTGTTGCTGTGGATAGTTGGGTAAGTGGAAGTTTGATGTTTTGCTGTTTTTACTTGCTAAGCAAGACAACTGTAAATAAATATTTAACCAGGAGTTGATTGTGATAGGTGATAAATTCCAATTCAAAGCCTGCAAAAAAAGAAAAAAAGGTCAGTGGATAATGCAAAAAATACCACAGCAATATTAACTGATTTCACATTGACTCTTCAACTAAAAATTATCACCTTCAACATTATAAGTTCTTCGCTTATGATCTCGTTTTCTGTACAAGCTCCATCAGTGACATATGCAAACTCACTGAGCTTAGGAGGGTAAATTTCCTGTAGTGAAAAAAATAAGCAGGACAGTTATATCACTCAGCATTTGACTCGGGGGGGGGGATGGGTTTAATAGTAGGGACCTTTAGTAACGAAACCTTCAAGAGCAATAAAAACGGCTCTGCATATGCATTTTACATTAAAAAAAAAACAAATTCAAGGTTTTATGAAGAATGTTAGCCTCAACAGTGAATTTTGCTTTGTTTCTTCTGAACTGGAATGCTGTTCTTACAATTTCAGCTCCTGGATTAAGGTCGGATTCAATTACATTAGACAAATGGTAGGAAATGGAACTACATGTACATTTTCCACTGCTGTTTAATTAGGTCACTCATATGTCTTCTGATTAACACAAAAATTACAACATTGTTACTTAACTGAACATTGACTAGGCGGATCATGTATACTTAAGGCACCCGTCGGCCAACTATTGACCGTCACTATCGGCCGATACTCGGTCGACATATCGGCCGATACTCGGTCGACATATCGGCCGATACTCGGTCAACATATCGGCCGATACTCGGTCGACATAACAGCCGATACTCGGTCGACATAACAGCCGATACTCGGTCGACATAACAGCCGATACTCGGTCGACATAACAGCCGATACTCGGTCGACATAACAGCCGATACTCGGTCGATAGTGACGGTCGACATTGGTCGGCCGACATATCGACCCACATGTCAACCGAGACCCGGCTGATATGTCGGCTGATACTCGGCCTACATGTGACGGTCGGTATGTTGACTGATACTCGGTCGACATATCGATCGATAAGCCACCGACATTTGGCCGATACTCTACCGACACTTGGCCGATACTCTACCGTTACTTGGTCGACTCTTGTTACTGAGTTTTATTTTCTCTCTCTATTCAAATGTCTCTTGTTTGTGTTGCCCATGCAGCTATTTTTAAGGGACTTTCGGCGACCTGTCTACAGAGTATAGCAAGTGCACGCGCGAGTTTTTTGTTTAAACGTTTACTCTGCACGCCAAAATGGTAGCATTGCATGCTGCACCACTGTGCCTAATCAAAATTTGCCCCTTTACTTGATGGAGGAAGCATGGAGGGCGAGAGGAGACGACGCTGATTCGCAGTCAGATATTTGGAAGTGGATGGCTTTGTTGAACGTTGCTATGACCTAATGTTTGTTCTAGACGCCGATATCGAACACGTAAACGTACAATAGCATGAAAAGTGACATTTCAGCAAACGAAGACGTTTAACAAAACACAATACTGACAGACGACCGATATGCCACCGACAGTCGACCGATATACCAGTGACAGTCAACCGATATGCCACCGACAGTTCATAGTAACGTAACACTTGAGGTATAGACCGACATACTGGCCAAGTGTCGACCGCGCATCGGTCGACATATCGATCGAGTATCGGCCGATATGTCGATATGTCGGCCGATACACCGGTCAACATGTCGAACGAATATCGGTCGACATATCGGTCGATACGCGACCGACATGTCGACCGACACTCGACTGTATGTCGACCGAGTATCGGCCGATATGTCGACCGACATGTTGACCGATACTCGGCCAATAGTGACGGTCGACAGTCGGCCGACGGGTGCCTTAAGTACACATGATCCGACTAGGCAACCAGTCTTCACTATCTCACCTCAATTTTGGCTGCAATGAACAATGCCGTTGTCCCAACCAGCTGTAATCTTTGCTTTGCGATATCATGTTTAATTGACAGATATCTATCAACAAAATCCAGTGCTAAATAATACGTTTCCCTATGTAGTTTATAGACTTCACACACCTGAAAAAATGATAGAATTAGTTGTCTGTTAGCTTGATATATGCCACTCTGAAGTCTGTTTTTCATTCTTGCATATAGCAATTAGGCTCATTTCTTGCAACAATTTAATCTGCAGTGTTTAAGACTGAGTTGTCAGCTGCCCTTGTGGGGATACCTATAGTTCAAAGTAATTATAATGTATACCAGTACAAGTCCACACACATAACGTTTGACAGCCTCTCATCTCACAGAATTGAACATGGGTCTGCGAACAGCAAAGTGTTCGGCACCACACTTTGACATGTTCTGCTATGTTTCTATATAACTTCTACAAACAGACAATTATTATTTTGCCTGCTGGCCCCCACCCAGGTAAGTGCTTCTGATCATGGTTTTGACATGCAGGTCCACTTTTGGCAGCAAGTTCATGCTATTCTGGACACGATGGCAACATATTCCCCCAAGAGAGTTGGCAATGTTTGTAATGTAGTGTGTTGGTGATGTATGGGGACCTACATACTACAACGCTCACCTCTGTTAACCAGTCCAGTAAAATTGCCCGCATTCTTGGCTGGAGAAACGAGTGCTTTCTAAAATACAGTGGATCACGGTAGTATTTGCGATCTTTCTGTAGCATTATTGACCACACCTCTTTAGGGTCGGCCCAGTCAAGTTCAGGAAGAGGCATAACATTTTTAACAACAGGAATAAAGAAATTGGCGAATGTAAAACTAGCAGATTTTGTTCTCTCAGGAACTGCATTGCTTGCGGTATGTTCTTTTAAAGCCTTTAACTGACGTTGGCTCCTTGTTTCAATCCTTGAAAGTCCACTGATACTTCCCTCAGTGCTGCTCAAAGTCTGCATGGACATTTGTGTTTTCTGAAGCAAAACAATGATTAAAAAATAGAAGTGAGTTTTTTTTCCCACATTAGAATCTAATTTTAATGACTTTGGTCTCAACACAGAAGATTAAATCATGCTCAAGACATAAGCTAAATCACATGTATTATCCATTTAAAATGATACAATAAGGATAAATTAGCAGCAGGATTCAAAGACATTACTTTCCATCAAAACTGTCTAAAAAAATAGGATTTAGTTGCTGATTCACCCAAATCTCTAAAAGCTATGCAAATTGTAACAGAATTTCCCATATTTATCAAGGAGAACAATAGAATACAAGTTTATTTAGGTGAGGGTTAAATAGTTTCCACCCACCATAATATAATCCCTCTAAAAATCATCAATAAGAAAATGCATCCAATTCCTTAAAAGTTAACTATGCATGCCAAAATGTTGTTATTGTGCTAACTTTAAAATGCAATACACCATTTAAGGATTTCTTAATGTCCCTGTTCAATGAAAAGAAAGAAATTAAGCTGAATGATTTGATTGCGGATTACTTGTGTTTTCATGGATGACAATGCGCTGTTTTTACAAAATAAGATATTTGCTAATTAAGGAAACCATTAATGTGAGCTTAGCTAATAGACATCGATCTAAAGCCAATATACATCGTGTATTGTTTTCAAGAATTAGTTATTAGTGACCTATGGGCATTTGAATATCACTGGCGAGAAAACCAATATGACCATTTAAATACTCCTACATGGCAGTTAATAAGACAGGTATTTATCACCAATAGCATTAAATATAATGTGATAAGTTGTTTATTTACCCCCTTGTACAATACTTTCTACAATAACAGCTAATAGCAGTCAAATAAAGGTTTTTAAAGGTATGGATGCAGCCTATCCTATCTCCCCACCCCTCCCCCGAAACAAACAGAAATTCCGCGTGAGAAGTTAAATGGCTTGAACTTGATTGCCCAGTAAAAAATTCTTGGAAATTTGAGTGGTATACAATACCTCTTTAAAGTCAACATGTTTTTTTTAATTGTAATTAAAACACCAGTTGCTGCATATTTATTTACACCATTTGGGAGGTAGTGAGATTTTTTAATGATTAACAAGAATGTCACCAGACTCGCAGGAGTAAAATGTTTTGTGTTAAGTAATACATGTATTTCAGCAAATTTATAGTGTAGAGTTCAAAACCAAAATGCACAAGAACTGGCAACATTTATTTTGTAATGTAAGTGATCTTCCATAGCAAAAAGTACTTAAAATTTTCAACAAGTTTGGTTTAATGGAATGTTTCTTGCATGAACCAGTGTCAAGTACAGTGTAATTGTGCAAACAATATTGGCAATGGGGTTAACTGTTAGAAAGCTTAAGAACAATATTAACTCATTCAACAGCTGTTTTCCATTTTTTCTTTTCCCTAATAAGGAACTGAATGTCTTGGAAACAATGTCCCTCCCAAAGTTATTATTATGGAAACATGCGATGTAGTTCTAACTGAGTTTGTTGATGGCATTCTATGTTGTGACCATTCAAATACAACCTCTTCAACAGTACTGTTGCATGCTACCATTTGGTTTTTTGATATATTACAAAATGAAAATTTGGATTTTTTTAATTTTAATAGTTGGCACTCTTGGGATTTAAAGGATGAACAGGATGCCAAGAATCACACAAGGCCAAAACCCTGTCCATGAAATCGTCATTATGATGAGTTTTGGCATTAGACTAAATCACTCATTATTGATTAACCAAAAACGACCTCTCTTTCTTCTTGATTTCATTGTGTTAACCTTTTCACACAGTAAATTCTTGGCATTACGTGGTCGTCAAAATGGATGTATTATTTCTAACACTCAAAGGGCTTTATTGGTTTTTCATGACAGTTTGTTTTTATAGTCACAGGTTTATTCAATGTACAAAGAAAATAATGCCAGTTTATCTGGCATGTTCTCTATTTTTAGTTTTTACAAGACCACCAATGTTTGCCTTAGATTGATATGTATTCGTGGAATTAAAAAAATTAAGAAAAATGAACATTTGGTTGAGCAATATTTTGTGATGCCACAATAAATAAATAAATAAATACTGCAAGACTTGTCTTACACGCTAAAATAAGTGATATCAGTTTGTACATAAAATGAGATTTATTCTTAACCTCATGTGAAAAAAATATTGATTAAAAAAATATATTATTTTTAATATACAGTTTATTTATTTATTTTTTTAATATATATATTAATTTCAACAAAAATATCTTAAACATGAAATTATTGCAGTTCCATACACTGTATAAAAAGGTATCGAAATTTAAGCTAAGGGCACTGAATGCCATAAAATATTGGGTGAAAATGTCTTGTGTAATAAGAGACTTAACTTATTTAAATTATATTAACTTGTTGTTAAATTATTTAAAATGATTTACTTACATGCAAGGCAATAGTTTATGATTCAAGAAAACGTTTTTCCCGAAGTCACCCGATTAAGATAAATAGGTGATAATGCTATCCAAACTGACGAGAATTGTGATTAGCAGAAATTTATCAATAAAGCCACCCGTTCGTGATCTGAACACTAATCAAATAAGAGCCACGCCAGAAGGTCTTGATAATCACAGAAACCCGAAATAAAATATATCTCGCTCATATATGCAGATTCTTTAAAATAATTCTTAAAAGGCGTATGACGGTTTTTTTTCTCTAAGAAAATCAAACTGAACCCCTGTAATAAAGAATCCGTACAAAACCTTGTTTCCCCATCACAAACTTCACATGTTGTTGTAATATGCATGGGTGTTTATTACTGTATATCAATCGAGGGAATGTAAACGCCAAGAAATCTCGAGAAATTTCTGTATTACGGTATAATAGTGACAACAAGAGAAGAAGATGGTCTTCTAGTGTTTTAAGGGCGCGTTACATGCTCGAAGAATTTCATTTTGAGGCGAATCGCGCGATCATGCTGAACAATGTGGCCACTCCAAAATGGCGGGAGGGATATTGGACATGGCGGGAAAGCAAACGATTGTGTTACCTTTTCTTGCAATCCAACTCTTGTTCGCTTGTTTACGGCTCCTCTTGAACAAGAATCCTTCTACAAATGGACAATAATTAAGTTAAATCTTTACAGAACAAGAAAAGCAACAAACTTGTAAAATTCATACTTGCCTTTCTCTTTCTTGTGGACGCTTCGTCGACGGCTAACGCTTCTAGGCTCAAATGCCGAAGCTCTTTCGTAGCAAAATCACTGAAAATAAACAAAGCGCAATGTAAGATTCACTGTGATCATCCTTCGCAGAATTGCGTGTTTCTTGCCATGTGTGGTCAAAGACCCTAACACATTTGTTGGCGAAGGGCGAAGCGAAAAATCTCGGAACACAATTGATCCATATCGATTGCCAAAGAGGAAAGTTTACAGATCGTTTGCATTGAGTTTGCACTTGCAAAATAAACAATTATTGAAGTTGTACTACCCTTACCTTCCAATTGCCATTTAATAAGTGGATCAAAAATTGGACTGACGATGCAATGAAAGTTAGTTAACCTCCTCAAGCGTTCACTCAGTGAAAACACCTTCCCTGGTATTGAGACCTTCGCGGGACCAGGTCTCCTAGCGCACTGAATGAATAGATTTTGCTCGAATATTTAGGTCCACTTTTCTCCACGTGCCGTATTTGAACAAATTACCCGCCATAATTTCAACCAATCAGCGCAAGGGAAAGAGACCCCCCGGAATCGCATAGGTTAGGCAGGCTCATTTCATATTTATTGTATGCACGTTTCCAAAGGCAAACTTTCCGGCTTGATTCGTCTTGTTTTCAGCTAAAGAAGTCTGAAAAAGAAAGTTAAAGAGGTAAAGGAGTGAGGGGTCTTAAATTTCAGGTTTTGAAACGCATTTGACCGAGAATAAAAGACTTGAATGAATCTTCACTTGATTTAAACTACTTTTCTTCAATTTTAGTACTATAGCTCAAATTTAATATACAGCGTTTCAATTTTCCTTCTTTTAAGACTAAATACATCGGCAATTTACCTCAATTCTGGATGTTGAAATTGATGTTAAAATATTCAAAATTTCCACTCAGCCCCCGCTTGTGAATGTAAATTAAGTTACGCAAAAGGTAAACAAAAGCTCAGCGAATAGAAATACGTGGCATTTACTAATTTATCACGGTTGAGAGAGCTTTCGATATCTTTGTATTTCAAGAAAACACACACTGTCACAAAACAGTGTCAGGTGATTCATGTCAGCGACGAGAAACTAACCTTTCATTTGCAGTCGCTACACTGGAATCCTCGCTGTCCGCTTTATAAAACGCATTTCAATAATTCGTCCGGTTTTTTTTCGTGGCTGCATTTGTCCGAGCTTATAAATCGGATTAGTATTTATTCATGCTTAAATGGTCTCTTTAATGTGTTTTTGTTTTTAGTTTGAATGATATTGCGTTGCTGTGTCATCATTGATTTGGCGCAGGCTGTTTTGCCATAATATTTTATTGAGGGAGGGGACTGCAAGTACAAATGAAAAGTATATGGTAGAGCGTGGGAAAGGAGTCAGTCACAGAGCACCCCAAAAAATATTACGATACTAGCATAGAAGGTTCATTGAGTTGTATGATATTTAGCCAGATGATGTCTTGCTTTGCTCACTGATCACTAAAAGGATCCATAATATTTGCGCCGTCAACGTATAAACTGCCTTTACAAACTTAAATTCTGTCGAGTCGAAGTTCGCAACTTTTAAGTTCCGAACTAAGTCCCCCGCCCATCCTGAACTGAGACCGATGTGTCCAAGTTACCCTTTTAAATAACCCTTTAACTCCCAAAAGTGCCACCCCCCCCCCCCCCCCCCCCCCAAAAAAAAAAATACCAAATTTCATTTTGTAAAATATTCAGTGAAAAAAAAATCAAATGGTACCATACAAAAGTACTGTTGAAGCGGTTTTTTATTGGAATGTTTACACCCTAGGAATTCGTCAACAGACTCAAAGTTAGAACCACATTTAATACATGTCTCCATAATTGACTCTGGGAGTGAAACGGTTAAAGAGTCGCGTACGCAAAATCTGATCTCCAGTGGCTATAAATCCCTTGAAATTCCAAGAATTCAAATGAAACGCGCTGTTATTTTGGATTTGATGTTCATATCCAGCCCAAATATTGTTTCAATTGAGTGCTATTGTAATGGCACATGATACCAAGTTGCTAAGCCTGGATGATCTACCGTTTGAGCAAATCATGCCAGCCCGTGGATACATATTTTTCGCACGCTATATCAATATTCTGCTTGCACGCGTCATTGAAGGAACACATGTCAGTGACTTGGCTCAGCCACGTGTACTACAATTCTTATTTTGGGACGGAGGCCGGGGAGGTACGTTCCCTAGAGGCGTGCCGCTGAGAATATTCTTAGCTGAATCCGGCAGAGAAAAACTGTGATGTGATGGTCCCTTGATTATTCGGTTAGAAGAAAGTTCTTTAACCGTCAAAAGTAATTGCACAGGTCGACATCGAGGCTTCTTCTTTTGTATTTGTTTTAATCGCAGGACATATTTGTTTGGCCCTTTCGGCAAGATTCGGTTACGACTTCTGGGTCTATAAAACAGACAAAGAATGACATGAACAGACAAGATCAACCATATGGACAGGCCTGCTGGAGGAGGGTACCCCTTTATATAAGCTCAGCATTGTAGCCTGCGAGAGCGCGGGATCCCGCGCCTCGCACGCTCTCGTAAAAAGGACATGACTGCTAGAGGGTCTCAATGAGGTTAACTGTCAGCCGTCAAACGGCCTAAAATTTAACCGTCAACCGTCAAAAAAGGGTAATTTTTACCGTCAACCGTCAAAAACTTTTTACCGTCAAACAGTTTCAAGCTTTCAGATCTCACTCTTTCAGCTGCTCATCACGTACTTCCGGCTCTCAAAGAACCTTTAAACTGGTAAACCAGTTTCCATGTTCAAAAATATACTCACTTTATGTTCTTTTCCACTAATTTGCGCCTAAACCGACATCACAACAGGCTTCTATCTGGAAATACTTCCGGTTTCAAAATATTAATGATTTACTACATTGATAACTTGTTTCTGACCACACCAAGCCGCGCCATTCCTGATCATATCGAGGGTCCCAAAAGCCGTGGTATACGGTAAGCTTTTATCGTAAAGCAGAAGAGAAACCAATCGAGAGATGTAAGACGTGAGTTTCCATTGGTGAGAACCCAAAACGCATTGGTAGTTTAAAACAAAATTGAATCAATTTCCTCGGTATAAAAGATTTGGCAAATAAATTTGGTCCCCGCTCATTTGAGCTCAAGCTGTATCGATTGGTAAAATTAAATGGAAAAACTGAAAATTACTGTATAGCAACACAGCAACAACTTGATCTGAAGCTGCCACTTCGTAACAGGCGACGTAGAGAGCAGGTTGAACAGCAAGGAATTATTTCCATAAACAAGTGTGACTTATCCGTTCAGCTAGATTCTTGACTTCCTTACTCATCGAGTACCATCTTCTGCATTTTGTGGACAGGGCACGTTCAATTTCCAGATAGATAAAATTTAACCGTTAACCGTCAAAGCTACACCCCCATTGAGACCCTCCTGCTACGCAGGCCGCAGTATATAGACATAGGCGTCTCAAATGCGTGTGGTTTTTGAGCTGTTTTGGTCCGAAAATGGGTAACGATTTAAGGGTCAGATCTGACAACTGGTGTCGATAAAGGGGTCAGGTCTGAAATACGTAGGGAAAATTGCATAGTTTTAATAGACCAATTTCGATATATTAAAATTCATACTTGGCTCCGAGGCTTGGGGGAATAAAACAAAAGAAATCACATCGAGGTTCAGCGTTGAATTATTCATTTCCTTTGTTTTATTCCCCCAAGCCTCGGAGCCGAGTATGCGTTTTAATATATCGAAATTGGTCTATTGGTGGGTCGCACACTCCTTCATGTGCTACAAAACAATCATAGGACATAAGCGCTGTTGTGCTTCTGCCGTATCTCAAGGCGCTCCATCTACTAAATTTACAGTTCTGAAATGTGGATTATTTTTTATGCTGCAGCACTGGGTATAGCAATTTCCCATTTTTAACGAATTATCCATCTTGAAAATTCTCACGTTACCCGGCCGCGGCAGTATTTAGGACTCCTGTATCACGGTAGAAGGACACAACACCTATTGTTTGTTCAGACAAAAGGCTTTCTGCGTCTTGTTTAATGACACTAACCTATTCAGGACGCACTTACGCATAATCCGTACTGTAAAAAAACCTTCTCTCTAATAAGCGATCATCTCGATAAACCACCCTGGGCGTTATAGTACCATGCCAGTAAAACTGGCTGTAACCGTTTATCGTTTAATATGCTTGCCCCAGTCCCGCGCGTCACAGTACATCACTTTCCACATTCTGACACAACTAAGATACTACGTGGTTTTCGTTTTATTCTCTCAGTGTCTCTTGAGTAGCAACTTCGATTTTTAACTGAAACTCTTGCTGGCCGTGTCACAGTCAAGCAGCCAACTTGTTCGGAAAAAAACCTCCAAGCAAGTCTAGAAATTGAGAGTGCGAAAATGTTCAACTTCATTTCTTTGTCCCCTTTCTTTAGACATGCACATTTTTCATAAAAAGTTACTTTGATAACACTAAAGCCATCGCTGCCGACAACAGCTCGATGTTAAACCACGCCCACAAACGAGATTCTGCTACGTTTGACTGGTTCTTTCCAAAATGTTCTAACCCTGCTAGAGATATAGGGGAGGACCGGACGTTTAGTCATTCAGTCGAGATTTTCATGTCACCTCATAGTCAATACAGCTGAAATTAGGACAATTAAGATATGGTTTTATAAGTGACGCAATCAGAAGCAAAAAATTGGTACAAATATACTAAAACACGTACACATAAAGGTCCACAAGCAAAGTTTTGGTCCTTGTGTCTCGGCCAGCAAACGCGTTTACGCTTGTCGCTTTCGCTAGAATACTAGAATTTTAGGATTTTGTTGAGTCGATGTAATGCGCAGATGAAAATTTCTTTCCCTGGATTGATATTTGCGCAATACAAATCAATAAATATTATTATTATTATTATTATTATTTGGAAACAGGGCTTAAAATAAAAAAAGGAAATTAAAAGTCATACACAATACCACACATCCTTCACGTGTATTGGTACGTTTAAAATCACGCGGCATATGTTGGCATATCGCCTGAAATCATGTGTCTAGGCATGTAATCTACAAACAAATATTTTAACTTTGTCTGAGGGCATAGAGATCAATAGAAATACACACAAAAGTGGTAATTTTAGCTACAAGACTTGTTCCTCTAATTGCATGCAAACAGTAGGCGAAGATACAAAGACATATTTGAAGTGGATGTCAGGATTGCGAAAAGCTATTTCACTCGCTTTATTTTCAACAAATTATACCCAGACAGCTCCCAGACAGTGTAACTCCATTATTTATTGTTCGCTTGGTCTCTTGTCTTTTTTCTTTATTTAATAATCCCTCACAATTCTCAATGTCTACAAAGAACTAAGTGCGGCTTTAATTGTTAAAGAAGTTAAGGTAGGCGTTCAACAATACATAAGAAATTCAATATGCTATTCTTCACATATAATAAGATCAGATTGAAAAATTCCATAAGAATTAAAAGGCAATCTACTTTTGTCACAAAACGCGCAATTATTACTTTCTCGGTATGCTTCGCATTACTGAAGTATTGTTCATATTATTGATTTCTATAATCTTTTGTATTTCAATTGACCACAAGTAACCCAAGTGGACCTCGTGTTTGCGAGTGTCGAGATATGTGATTTCTTCTTAGATCGAAGTGAACAAATTTAAATGTCCACGCAGTTTGTTATTTGTTCTGTGTGGTTTGTGAAGTTTTCGGGCTGCCTTAGAGCTATTTTAGCTCAGTTTCGTTTCCTTACAACAAAAGCAAAAACACATGAGCATGATCGAATGTCCCATTAATAACTATCCTTCACTGTTAGTCGAGACCTTGGCAACTCGAAGGGCAATAACATACCATCTGCAATTTACGTTGGAAGCATTAAAGCCATAATTGAAAGACACCACCTACCTGATGACCCAGCCTGGTCCTCAGATAGGTGGTGTTCAGACGTGATTAGCTTCCATGCTATCTTTAGGGTGGGGTACCTTACGAAGGGCGTACAAAAAGATATCACCATCTTTTTGGGGGGGAACGGTAGGTCCTGTCCTGGTACAAAAGTTTTGAGCATAAACGTTTCTATTCAGGTGCCGCACTACAGTGTTGTATTATGCTTCGTGCAATGGTCCAGGGCACGCTCATTAATAATGATAAGAGTAACCGGAATTTACTCCGTGAAATATGCACCCCCCCCCCTCCCCCCCCCTGCCAAAAAAAAAAAACACTTCAAAAGAAGACGCCCATTTACCTCGAGGATTTGGATGGCTGGCGTGAAAAAAGGTTAAATTTAAAAATAGCTCTGCACGCGATGCCAAATGACACACACTGGTGCAATTTGTTCAAAAACTTTAATAATGACAACAATTAGTCTCACCTCTCACCCGAAATTTTATAACTGTTCTTTATTTCACTAACTATTTTTCAAATATAATAAAAATACATGCACCCTTTTATTTAACTTTAAAACTTTCAACAAAAACTTACCCAGTTAGAATGAAAATAGTATGTTAATCTGTTGTTTGGCGTTTTCGTTTTCCTAAAAATCATGACACTTCAGTTCAATTTCACACTTAAAAATATCAATTCTCTTCGCGACATTCACCTTATTGCAACAACGTTGTCACAGAAAAATGAAAAATATAAAAACGAAAACGGAAAAAAGGTCACTGAATAGAAATGAATTAAACATACAAAGTACATTCTCGCCGGATTTTAATAATTCTCAAAGCATGCTCAAGAACAGGTTTTTGCGCTTTTCCTTTTTCGTAGTGAAACTGTGCACAGTGTTACAGTTATTCTTAGAGAATGGCCGGGTAGCAACATATTTCCAACATGGACGGTTACCATATGATTTCAACCTTTACCTAGGCAAAATTTCAAATAACAATAACCGTTGCACGCTTAATCGTGCCGCGTGACGCTATGATGATTAAGCTAATTAATTCCTGTTTGGCTTTTTTCATTTTTCTTTTTTCATTTTTCTATGACAACGTTATTGCAATTAGGTGTATACATAAATAACATGACTTCTAAAAATATGTTGATTTGCATAATTTGGTGGTTTAATGAGGAAAACGGCGTTTTTAGGCTTTGTTTTTCATTTCATAACGATTCAACCACTAGTAATAAATTATTTGAGTGCGTTGCAGCAAAAATATAGCTAAATCATATTTTTTTTCTCAGTGCATGATTGCTGTATGAGAAGTTGAATCAAAAAGTACCTCGTATTATTTGGCCTTCGTGGCAATGTTTGGAGAACAATTAATAAAAATTCATGTTTAAGTACGGACCAATCAGTATAAAGTCCTAAGAATTTCTCCTCACTACCTCTGAAAAGAGACCATCTCGACTCAACATTTGGACTGGTTGCTGTAGAGTTTTAACTCTATATTTTTATAGAAATCCCTAAATAATTTCGTTTGTTAACTATTCTATGTTCCTAGTTAGTTTATGCTGATTCCTGCGTCATTTTATAGTTGTATAAACTTCCACAGGCCGCAAAGTATTGTGGTTTTTCCCGTGTACTTTTTGTCGGCGGGTCACCGACATCATTGTCCTGTCCCAGGCTTCCTGTAGGTACTCCATAACCACCACCGCCAGGAGTCTGGACACGATAACAGTCCTGAAAGACAAAGCATGCAACATGGCTCACTAGTGGATTCGTTATACGCATGCGTTTAACATAAGAATGCTCCAGAAATCTCAAGGAACAGAGCAACCAAACTTCCCCATAATTTAGGAGTAGAACTCTAGACTATTTTTGTAATTCATTTCAGAAGCTGCACCATGTCAAGAGAATTATTTTCTCTTGACCATAGCTAATAACGGGGCCTGGTGATGAAACCTTACAAACGTCAAAGCCAACAACAAATGATTGTTGAAAGCACTACAAGAATGCAAAATCTTTTCGTTTCTCGTGAAACGTTTCTACTGGTCAACTGCTCCAACAGTTTAAAACCTATGCACGGCAAAAGTTCGAAACTCTAACAAAAATGTGAAACAAAGAATTTGACAGGTCAGCTTATATGGCTGTATACCATAGTACTTTGCGACTTAGCATGAAGTCACAGATTATTACTCCCCCCCCCCCCCCCCCCCCCCCCCCCTGAATGGGACGATAGTTTACCATAGGATTACTTCCAGTATTTTGTTAGGTTTTCTGTTCCAAGCTGTTTGCAGTACCAACAAGAAATAACATGAAGTGTCTTTGCTGAGGACACAATCATAGAAGTGCAAAGACCTGCCTAGTACGCGCTAATTTCCTAGTTCACCTCGCGTTAGCTATACTTACTCCAGGTTTAATGTTGACAGATGCCTTGCCTCCTAAGTTTATAATTCTACCATCTGCTTTCAGCAGCAAACTTAAGCCTGGAGAACCCGGCTCACCGCCTACAGAAAAAACAAATTATAGTCAGCATTACAGAGAAACAGGTTGAATCGAAGGTGGCGCAGCTGGCAGGGTAACAGCTTGGCAATCTACAAGAACAAAACAACTCTCAAGTTTTAAAACTCTTTAAATGCGAGCTAAAATGCTGCTTTTTTAAATACTTCAGAACGAAGATAACTGCATCGGTGCCTCACTTCCCAAAGTTACCGAAAAAAATCTTAATTCTTGTCCGTACTTTTTAAAGTGCCCCTGTAATCAAATTTTTGATTTTCATATTTTTACATTTTCGTGTACAATTAGACTTTCTTAGGCCCGGTTCAGACGCCGAACTTTTCATGAGCCGAACCTAATACTTTGAATTAAGTACATGAAAAGTTCGGCGTCTGAATCAGTTAAGAACGGCTATTTGAATTTGGAACGGCTCAGCCGTTCTTTCCGCCTGGCTCAGCCGGGAATTTCGGCTTTGGAACGGCTTTGATTCAGACGCCGAACTTTTCATGAGCCGAACCTAATGCATAAATTATTATAACGACTGGTGCGTGTTCTGGCATCTTTGCCTGAAAATCGCTGACCTTTCGATTTGTTTCTCTTCAAACTGAATTAAGTTCGGCTAATTAAGTTCGGCGTCTGAATCAACAGGCGTACTTTTGTTAATTTGGGTCGGTCCAAATTCGAATTAAGTTCGGTTCATGAAAAGTTCGGCGTCTGAACCGGGCCTTACTCATCTTGCCAAATTTCAATTCATTACGAACATCAGAAGTCGTTTTATTTTAACATTTATTTCCGAGAATTTACGGCCGCCATTAATAAACCTTGTTCCAAGGCTTGGTTGCGAATGGGAGAAAGTGACGTCAAAGACTCAAACATACCTCACGGGTTGAAATTATAATAACAATAAGTATTGAAAATCACGCGAAAAGTAACAAAAACTTTGGACTTGTTCTTCGTGCAATTTTCTATGCTGATTGTTATTATAATTTCAACCCGTGAGATATGTTTGAGTCTTTGACGTCACTTTCTCCAATTCGCAACCAAGCCTTGGAACAAGGTTGATTAATGGCGGCCGTAAATTCTCGGAAATAAATGTTAAAATAAAATGACTTCTGATTTTCGTAATGGATTGAAATTTGGCAAGATGAGTAAGAAAGTCTAATAGTACACGAAAATGTAAAAAAAAGAAAATCAAAAATTTAATCGCAAGGGCACTTTAAATATATTGATAGAAACATAATATGCGTAGAAACTACTCGACAAAATGCTTCTTTATTGTAGATAAAACAAGCAGCGTCTACACCGACGCGATTTTATTTATAACCGCATCGTTATCGATGAAATTACGCCTTCTGTTTACAACGCACTGTTTGAGAGCATCGCTGAAACCGTGTCGCTTCGAAAACGCTGTCAAAAGTTACAACAATTGCGCCTTTTGATAAACACAAGGTTTTTTCTACTGTGTATACACCGTAACCGCTTTAATTTTTCTGTAATGAAAAAGATTATATTGGTTCCGTGTAAACACGGTTTTGAGGTCGTAAAACCGTGTTAATCTGCGTGTTCACACTATATTTAAATAACTGCCAATTTAAAACTTCTCCTTTGTCCCGCCCGACTCGTCACCACATCGTATCTATTGTTTTTATTGTTCAATCGTAAGATGCTAGGGATAATGGGGATTTTCGCGATCTTGACACTACGTTCCATCAAGAGAGACGACAGGAGACGAGTTAGCCTTCCCACCACCCTCCATCAACGAAAAGTGTAAAATTGGCCACCTGTACCTTTGACTCCGTAAGGCCTAAAGGCTCTTCTCTCGCCAAGCACTGAGAGAACCTGGCTTCTTCTGAATAACAGCTCACGTACAACCCCGTCCCCTCCCCTGTGAAATCCATTTCCACCAGTGCCAGGGTTGAGATGAAAACGGCGCAAGATGACTGGAAACCTAGCAACAAAGACAAAACCGCATCAAAGTTAAAATTACTAAAATTTCCATTACGTAAAAATTGAACAACCCGTCTACGGTCTATCGTATAAAGAGGAACAAGTGATAACTATAGCAATGACCCGTCCCAAATATCAAGTGCAGTAAAGGATGCTGACTATGCTTACAAGAAGGGATAGTGGGAAAAATGTTTAAATACAAATCATACGCCCTGTGGACCCTCCCCTAGACACGCAAATTGCATCATATTTCCACAGCTAAAAGACGCAGTTTTCACAGTAAAAAAGTGTTATAATCAATAGCTACCTTCTTTCGATGATCTCGGGATCTGTTATTCTAGTGTTTGTCATATGAACATGGACACCGCTACGTCCGTCCCACGTGGGACCCTGTGAAGAAAAAACTTTGTTTGAACTTTGTTTAAACGTATTAACACACTTCGACATGAAACAACTTTGCTGCAATGAAATGTCGAGCTGGGTGGCGAAGACTTTACAATGCATCCTAACGGTTTGTTTGTTTATTTATTTACTTAAAGTGGAATGGGCGAATGTTGTGACTCACCGCTCCAGATCCTCCGCATATTGTTTCGTAATATCCGCATCCTTCGTCCCCAAACGTGGTGTTGTTCATGCAGCCCTGTCACACACGTGAAGGAATTGAATTAGAACAGAAATGTAAAACAACTTACCGATCCACTCCCGCCACTGATTGTCTCGATATACTGGTATCTCGCATCTCCAAACGCTGTTATGTTCATACAGCCCTGCGGTGTACAACGAAACAGCCGTTTTCGATGGCAGTCGAAAGTTACTTTTCAGTTTTCCCGCGCTTAGCACTCCTCACATGCTTTCCCGCGCTTGGTACCGGGTTCAGTTTTCCCGCGCTTAGCACTTGTCACATGCTTTCCCGCGCTTGGCGCCGATTCCAGTTTTCACGCCCTTGGCGCCCGTCACATGTTTTCCCGCGATTGACACTAGGTACATGGTTTCCCGCACTTCGCATCGGTTTTAGTAATCAACAAAGTGACAAGTGAAGCTTTACAGTAACGCAATACCCTCTCGGGTGAATCCCATACTAAAGTGACGGAAGTGCTCGTCGCACCTTTTACAATTTCATGCGTAGAAGTCTATGACAAATCTATCAATCAAATAAACACATCACGTGACTCACCTGCGATGCAGCGCATACTTCAAAGGCTTTCAGCACAACGTCAACAACGCGCTGACTGGTCAACACGTTCCCGCCAACAACAGCCGCGGTTTCTGTTGGATCCAGGATACTGCCAGGTGGGAGAATCACTTTCACTGGCGCTAAACAACCCTGATGGCGGGAAAAACAGCGAGAAAATATGTAATGGTAATACGGTTTCGAGTTCAATTTTTGATTTATTTGCAAAGGGGTTTTTTCAAAAAGCTCAAATTGCATAAGCCGCTTCAGCGGAATGAAGCAAAAATTCAATGACGTTCCTATGAAAAGCAAAACCCTTAAACTTCAGTGTGTACAACTCTAAGATACAGCAGACAGCGAAAGCGGAAAGGTGCTGATTTAGCGTGTTATCGTTAGCAAGTAGACGAAGGCTTTACCTGTCTGGCACTGAACGAGAACACGTCCGAACAACAAGCCTTCAGTACCGCTGTTCTGCCGTACCTGATTTGGGATATATCTACCTGGTTCAGCGGTATATCGTGTTTGACCATGCACCGCAGACAGTAGATGATGGCAGAGAAAGAGATGGCGCGCGGTGCATTACAGTTACCGTACATTTCAGGCCCAGTTCCCGTGAAATCAAACACTGCATTACCCTGCAACAAGAAATGATACACTTAATGTTTTCTGTCGGTAACTTAAAAGAGGGAGGGGAGGGGAGGGGAGGGGAGGGGAGGGGAGGGGAGGGGAGGGGAGGGGAGGGGAGGGGAGGGGAGGGGAGGGGAGGGGAGGGGAGGGGAGGGGAGGGGAGGGGAGGGGAGGGGAGGGGAGGGGAGGGGAGGGGAGGGGAGGGGAGGGGAGGGGAGGGGAGGGGAGGGGAGGGGAGGGGAGGGGAGGGGAGGGGAGGGGAGGGGAGGGGAGGGGAGGGGAGGGGAGGGGAGGGGAGGGGAGGGGAGGGGAGGGGAGGGGAGGGGAGGGGAGGGGAGGGGAGGGGAGGGGAAGCGGAAGGGGAAGGAAGGGGTGAGGAAGGAAGGTTTTTCTCCAGGTTTCCTCGCTCCTTAAAGCTACATTTACAAAGTCAGGTCCGATCTAAATATAGAGTTCCTGTATAAAACCACTTGAGTGTGAAGTGGCTTTCCCACTAACTGTCATTATTCACTTAACGGTAATTGGTAGGTGAGCTAGTCACGTGATGATAACATACCTCCTTTTCATCAATGGTTATCGTCAGTTTAATTCGTGAGCCGTCATCCATGTGATCTTCGGAAGATAAAACCGTTTTCCCAGTGCGCTCCTACAAAAAACAACAACACAGTAACAGAAGTGATTCTGCAAAAAAGAAAAATCAGAACTTTTACGGCTTCAAATTAGATGTGACCTCATACCCTGGGTATCCGATGCGGCACGAGAGTACAGTCGGAACTACGGACACCAAATGGACGGATCAAAATGCATTATCGAGGAGTTCGTAGGTGAAACCGATATGAATTTTTGTCTGTAATTGGAAGGTGTCCGTATTGGAGGAGTGTCCGTAAGGAGGGGAAATTTCGACTGTACCTAATAAACTACGGTCTCAAGAGTAAAATGATAGAAAGAGAAAATCTCAGCAAAATTTGCGAAAGCACACGTTTTTGCGGCTCTTTTTTCAAACAAGACCTGGGAAAAAAACGTCTTCTCTCACAGGCTACCAAAATTTTCTCCATCATTAATCTTTTAAAGCAAAACTGTATTGATGAATTGAATACCGTTGAAAATTCGAAAAAACCGTAAGTACATACACAGACAAGTAGCAGTTGTTTCCTTTCCGAGAGCACCGACTGCTAAGCAGGTTAGCAGACAAGTCACAACATGATGGATGAGTTGTTTAAGGAGCCAAAAACACAAATTTGTTCGGCTAGTATTTCTGAGTTTCTTACCTTGGTTTTCACGGCAATTTCTTTTAGCATTTCTCGGACAGCAACTTCAGCGTTGTGCTGAAATGAAGACGATAAAACAAAAATTCAAACACTGCTGATTTTTTTTGAAAGCGTTCAACTCAGATATCAGCACAGAAGTAGCGGAGAGGTGGCTGTGCACAGGATCACCAGCTTCGGAATTCTCACCTGAATGTACCTCATGTAAGCTTGCACCACTGGCAGACTGTACTCCTCTATCAAACCACTAATCAGCTTTATTCCCTACAAAGGTCAGTATGGCAAAACATTTAAGTAATACATAGCTTCCGAGTTACCTGAAAATCTTTTTCTAAGGGAAGTCTGTTCCAAATTTGTTGACATGAAAATGATATTTACAAGTGTTCAAAATAGGTTTTAAAATACAAGCGCGAAAGCCGCAAGATAAAACCTTAAGACGAAACAGTATGATAACAACATAATGAACAGGGAGGAGAGGGAAGGGAGATGGTTTTATTTTCATCAAGTTACCTTGTGATTGGCCGCCACCTGTGCTTTGAGGTCAGACAGGTTGTCATGGAGATTACGAGTGCCGCTACATCCGGGATACTTTCCAGGTTCCTTTAGCTTTTCAATCAGTGCTGAGGAAAAAAACGTCGAGTTAACTCACCAGAAATATGCTAGCATCAAAAATAAAAACACATTGGTAAGGTTTAAGATAATTGATTATAATGACTGTAATGTGAACATAACAATCGCAGCGATCACATGGAATAAATCTGCATGTAATCTTCATTTTACCTTCTTCTTGAAACACGCCTTCTTTGACAATTTTAAACGACTTGAACACAGCTCCTTCCTCAAATATCGAATGAGAATTTGGTGGCATTGAACCTGTGATGGCAAATGTACAGACAAACTTCAGAACGTTATTTTGCTTTACCTTCAACAGTAATGATATGGGGCGATATCACCCGAGCCGGACATACCTGGCGCGGATCCTCCAATGTCGGCATGATGACCGCGGCTGGCAACAAAAAACACGGGCTTGGGTTGACCGGGATAAAAAACCTAAAAACAAAGATATAAAAATTTTCCAAAGACCGTTTGAAATTTTTATAAACATTGTTTTATCAGTCTTTAATTTTGCTTATAGATTAAGTGGTGCGTTTATCAGCTGATCCGTGCCGATAAATGGGAAAAAAATTTACCAATCAAAAACCTGTTAGTAAGCAAATTTATGCAGATCAGTTTTTCCTTCGCCGTGTCTTTTACTGTCAATATTTTTATACCAAACTTGTAAGAGAGAATGTCAAGTTATATTTGTTAAGTGTTTCATTCGGGCTGTTCATCGCTTTTGGTAATTTTAACAAACACTGTCAGATGTAGGGATACTTCCGGTTCTTTTCATCATACACTGTCAAATTTACAGGTTCTTCCAGGAGTTCACTACTTCCGGTACTTTTTATTAAACACTGTTAAATGTATGGGTACTTCCAGGAATTTACTACTTCCGGTACTTTCAGTGGGTATTTCCGGTAACTCACTCCTTCCAGTGATTTTTTAGCAAACACTGAAAAATTTGACATGATCGTTACTTCCGGGGGTCGCTAGTATTGTCCGGAACATGGTTACTTTCGGGAGCCCCTACTCAAGGGGTCGTTACTTCCATAAAGTAGCGATATTTTCTTACCGGGGTAATAACAGTTAAGTCAGGGAGATGAGTCCCTCCGGCACTCGGGTGGTTACTAAGTATGACGTCACCTTTCTTCAGATCGTCCCCTAACGTGCGAATCTGGAAAAACAAAAACGATCACTCATAAAACAACAATAACAGATTGCGATACGATGTACCAATTACAATAGCCATGGTATTATTTTTCTAAACAGTTGTCAGTAGAAAATATTTTTTCAAACCTGGTACTGTACAGTTTCCTGCATTGAACCGAGATGGACTGGGATATGAGGAGCATTGGCGACCAGGCCTCCATCAGGACCAAACATGGCGCATGAGAAGTCAAGTCGCTCCTGAAAAGGGTCACAAAATATTTTTACATGTGGGACCCTTATAAAGGGTCACAAACGTTGTTTACACGTTGGACTCTATAGAGCGTTTTCACTTGACGTCATAGCCGCCATATTGGTGTTCCCGTACAAAAGAATTGTAATTAACTTCTTTTGTTAGGAACACCAACATGGCTACCATGGCCTTTGTCATTTGAGTCCCACGGGACTGAAGGTCACGTGAGTGAAAACGCTCTATTACCAGTGCCCCTGAAAAGGGTCATAAAATATGTTTTTACATATTTTACACGTGTGATCGCATTACTTGTGCCCTTGTCAAGTTCACGTGTGTGACCGCATCACTTTAAAACACCTTGATTACTTTATGTACGTTTTAAATCACAAACACCTAAAAACAATAACTTTAAAAAACATACTTTAACTCTTGAAAAGATTAACATAGCCTTAAGGCTTGTTTGGATTTTCCACATGTTATTACTTAGGTTTTTGTCCGTCTAAGTTATAAAACAAAATTTAAAAAATCCTTCTAAATTATAGAACCAAATTGAATAAATGTTACAGCTGTACTGTAACTGTTAATTTTTTTCTCACCTTGATGTTAGTTGAAATTGATGTTCGTTGAAGAACTCTGTTGAACAAAGAGCAGAGACAAGTTGGTCAAAATGAACCATATGAGTTCCGCGTTTACACAAAACTTGGCAAAATATTTGCACTCACCGGCCCATCTGCTCAGCAGTGCTCATAAAACGATGCGAAAATATCGAGAGCTAAAAAAACAAAAGGTACAATATTAAAAGTCAGTTCATGGGTCGTCACGCTTTCCTCACCCGCTTGCGTGACGAGCCCGAAGAACGATACAAAGTAGGCAAGGGACTGTCACACAATGCTAATTGTCGCGGACTAAGGGAACAAGTACCAGTTTTAAAGTGCAATTGTTAAAATAATTTTACATGACTCGAGGTATGAACTTCTCTCACTGACCGAAGTGTCAAGTTAAAAATGGTAAAACTCCACTGACGTAAAAGTTCGGAGTTACAAATTGAAGTTGAGTTTTTATTCACAGGATCTCAATAAAATGTACCTGAATGGCATCCAATTCAGTTCCAATACTCTTCTTGCCCTGGTTTCCACCAATCTGAAAAAGCAAAAAAAAATTCTACAGTTCTCAACTTGACAATGGAACAAAGTCAAAGTGTGATCGACCCGGAGAGACATGTGTACAAAATAAACGTTAAAAGAAGAAAGTGTGTAAGGCCAGTTTTTGGCTGGTTTTACCGTTTATAGGGATGTTATATTTCATAGGCGTATTGATAGTTTAATTAGGGTTTTCCATGGCCAGATCGTTGTTTGATCGTATCTTTTGCGGATAACAGCAGGTGGAAGCGAAAGAGATCCTGTTTTCTTGGGCAGTGAGGTACTAGAATCTTCCTGTGTAGACGTCTCTTTACTCGTCCATGATTCCGAGTTTCTTTTTTCAGTCAAATCACCATGTTAGCACTTTAGGTGGTCGCTTATGACAGGTTCGACTGTAGTTTGTAATAATGGGCTGCGGAATAACAAAGAAAACTCCATAACGTACCTCAATCCTGATATCTCCTGACTTTGTGATGACAGCTTTACATTGGGGTTCTACAAGAATAGTGCTGTGAAAGAAAACGAAAATTGGCAATGACAAGGGCAACGTAAATGCAATAGCAAAGAGGTTTTATTCTTCAGTCGAAAAAAATTTTCTACCAGGAGCAGTTGTCGAGAGGCACTGGATAGCTTTAGGATCACACGAGAAGGCCAGTCGGTGGTTAAAGTTCTAGAGCCAGTTGCATAAAACTTAACATCGGACGTTCAGCCCAGTCAAACTCACTATTTTAACATATTCCCATGTTGAGCCATTCTTATCATTGTTAAGATTTTTTTCTCTTGCACCAATCGACTAAAGGTTTCATTCACTGACCTTGTTTTGTCCACAATAACAGCTGGTCCGTCTATTGTCTGGCCAGCGGATAACTCCTCAAGAAGGTAGATTTTGGTCTCGTGAAAACCATCCTCAAAATAACACTTTGATACCTAATGATGAACAGAAAATGTATCAGTTTGTCTGGACGTTAATTCATAATAAAATCTTTATTGCAAAGTGCTATACAAGATGTATACAAATAATTTTGTTATCTGGTTTTCACCACCATTTCTGGTTAAGTCAGTAAACCTTGTCGTATGCACGCCACTCGCTTAACTCTGAAGTTTCTCCCTAGTTTCTCCAATGTCATTTGGTAAAGCCTTAACCCAAATGACGGAAGAACTACCAGAATTCTATTTAACCTTTCTGTTGAGTTCAAACGTACCACGCAAGTCGTCATAAGTTGACTGTTTGAAACTGAACCACGGTTAACAAATTTAACAACCACTTAGTGATGTTCAACCTTTTGCTGGATTTCCGCGATGACCAATGCATACATTTTCACTGAGGAGGGGTGGTGTAATGCATACCTTTTTCACCGGGGGAGGGGTGGTGGCTGTTGGCACTTCGTGTGCTAAAGAAGTCTTTGAGTGCCCAGTCCCTCTCACTCTGATGTCATCGATAAGGATCTGGCGGCTAGGAATGGTGAATCCAAACTCCCGTATGTACCTATAAGTAAACGAGAAAAAAGCATTTAGTGGCTGCACTGGTTGAAAATACAATTGCATACAAACCACAATGAACATTTTTTACCTGTTATTAAAAGCTTGTCCAAAATCACCATGCCGACAGACTTCTCCTGACTGCAGAAAAGACAAACAAGAAGTATGCAGTAATTGACTAAGATCAAAACAAAATTGAAATAAATCACAATATCTTCACAATCGAAGGTCAAAGGAACAATGACTCAGTGCGAGTCTGCGAGTAAAGAGCATACATGTACAGTACCGGTCAAATGTAAGTTGACAGTCTCGACTCGAACCTCAATCCTGAAACTCGGTCCTCGAAACTCGATCCTCGAAACTCGATCCTCGAAACTCGATCCTCGAAACTCGATCCTCGAAACTCGATCCTCGAAACTCGATCCTCGAGTAGATCACTTAATAGACTTAAGACCAAAACCAAAGTAATCACTCTGGCCAATCACAACAGACGCAGACAATCCAATGAACCAATCAGAACTCGATGCAAGTACATGTAGCCGGCGCCAAGCGCGGGAAAATGCATGCGAGCACGTCGTGATTGATCGAGAAAGAGGCGCGAGATTTTTTAGCCAATCACAAAGTGTGATAATGCAAAACCAAAGTAATCACGAAATTACTTTCAAAACATTTTTAAACACTCAACTGAAAACTGCTTTATGTTGTTTATTAGTTGACTACAGTGGCGTGAGTTTTTTATTAAGCAAGAACTGAATGTAGTAATTCAAAGCCAAAGCACAATACACAAAGTGAAGTGTGATGGATCAATCTTCAACAGTGAAGAAGATTATTAAACACGTACCTGAGCCTCTTTCTTGGGAACAGCAGTGCACATCAGAGCACAGTCGGTGCCGCTGTACCGCATGTGAAGAAACGCTTCGGTGGAGATTTGATTCCTGAAAGTATTAAAAATACAACAACATGAAAAGTTCAAAAGATATTACGTACAGTGGAACATACATTAAAGGGAGAAGTGACCCTTAAAGACCCTTTAATGGAAGTATCCCACAGTAGAGGTACAATGTATGAAAAAAATTAAAAGTGCGTGTTAACACTTACTCCTCAAAGCCTTGGCTTTTTAATTCTTCGATGCACTTTTGTGTCAAATGATCGATCCTGTCGTCAAAAAAGCTAAATGAATCTGCAAACAAACAAAACAAATTTGTTGACTTAAAACAATAGAAAGAGAACGGCATAAGGGCTGGTTCCCATTAAGGACGTAATCAGAAGCGGAGTGGGAGTCGAAAGCGTAAGGAGCCTTATGTTCTAGTGTAAATCAAAAAACAGAGTCGCAATCGGAATCAGAAGCTCGATGGAATCGAGCAGAAGAAGGTTTCCTTTTTCTTCCGATTCCGCTTCTGCTTCCGTCGTTTTGATTTCCAGTAGATCGTAAGATTCTTGCGATTCCGATTCGGCTTACATCGCTTGTGGGAACCAAGCTTAAGATGTTATTTGTCTAGCCTACGTAGCTGGCGGTATTATTCACACGAGAAGGTGTTTTAAAGGTGCAAAAACGAGCGGCAAACCCGCAAGAAGAATAGGGAGGAGATGAGATCCCCCTGCTCTAATTCCTCTGGGTTTTTTCCTTACACCAGTGCACGGAATTTCTGATTGACTGAGAGCTGGGAAACATTTGAGTAAGCATCGAGAAAATTTCGAGGGATGTTTATGAAGATTAACGTGTTACCTTTGTCATAAACACGTGCACAGGGCTCCTGTGCCTCGTGTACCACATCTGCTAGAGCCAGTCCATACGCTGACAGGATACCGGCAAAGCTGAAATAGAAAATCATCAAAACCAATTATACAGTAAGTAATTTTACAAAAAAGAAATGGTATGTTTTACGCTTGAAGCTGTGGGTGGTATCTCATATGTTTCTTAGGTGCAAGAAAAAGATCAGGAATTTGTTGTGAAATCACAATGTTTCTACAAAAAGTAACAAATTGAAACGCTTTTATTAAACGTACAAACGGGAAAACTTTTTGGAAGACACTGAAATTGATGTTGTGGTTAAAAATACACGTTAAAAATAACCTTGTTCTCTACGGCATTTTACTCACCGGTGAATGAAGACAGTTGACATTCCTAATGATCTAGCGATTGAGCACGCGTGCTGCCCGCCTGCCCCGCCAAAACACGCCAGCACGTGCCGGGAAGTGTCGTGACCTCTTGCCTCAGTAAGCGCTCTGATTGGTCGACACATCGTCTCGTTGGCAACGGTAATAAAACCCATAGCAACCTGCTCCACACTCAAGGGTTCCTTCTTAGCACCGTCATTTTGAGATGACAGAAATTCGTTGACCTAGTAACACAGAACAAAAATGCTGATTAATTTACTTGTGATACACAAAGAAAAGTTACTATTCTAGACTATAGTTAGAAGGGTTCTAACGGCCTTATCAGGCCCTCTCTCACTATACTGGATGGTATAGAACTGGCAGTAAGCACCGGCTTGAAAAATTCAAACCAAAGGTTAAATTTGAACCACAATATATATCCTTGGTTTAAATTGCAGTCAATTCTCTCTTAAGCCACCACCCTTGGTGCAGGAAAAAGTGGTTGCTTAAGGGAGGTGGTCGCTTCAGAGAAAAATCAAGACAAACAGTATTTGACTGAGAAACAAAACAGTTATTTGCAAAGTGGTCTCTTACGGGAAGTTGTCGCTTAAGACAGTGGTCGTTAAGAGAGAGTTGACCGTATCACCTCACGCTTCTCCAGGTCTCGATGGTGTCTCCTAATAGAGGTTCTACTGTTCAGTGGAGTTAATGAAGGTTGAGTATGTACAAGGAGAGAACACAGAAGACTGGCTAATTTAAAATGAAAAAGACTGCCCAAAGGCACTGCAAATTCAGGCCTCACAACACAACTGTTTGAATGCTGTGCTCTTAAGCAGCATGGGATATATACATGTAGATGAAGTGTCGCTGATCTCGTTGTGCTTTAGCTACAAAGCCCCAATAAGGGCAAAACAGCTGTCCGTGTCTGCTTTCTAGTTTTGAGAGCTTATCATGCCATAGTGCTGTGATGCCAGAGTTTGTAGTCTGCCGTTTAGCAATCTTTTTATAGCTAATTATTAATCAAAATAAATCACCTCTTCGGTAAGACTCTTGAAAGCGCCCCAAGAACCTTCAAGGTCCAATGGCAAGTCTTCAGTTTTTCCAAAGATTTTCGGGAAAAACCTGTTCAAGATAGGAATTAAGAATTCCTTAAATTTACCAGCTATTTTGTCCTGAATGAAGCAAGAGGGAAGAATCGTTTTGAGTACCTGAATCACAGTTAACATTGTCTTTGTGCTAGCAATCAAAGGCACCATAAAATTGTTTTAACACAAGCCCAAGTTCTTTTCCAAAAGAATCTAAATGAATCACTTACTCAGGTAAAATTCTGCCAAGCACCAGATTTGCATCTGTCACAGCCAGTGGTCCCCCTGTGAAAACATGTACAGACCAAGTTATGAAAACACCACAGTAAGACCAGTTGTAAAACCACTATTACCATGTTGTTTGTAGCCTGACTTTTTATGTGGAGCCAACTCAAACATTTTTGTTAATGAAAAGAGGAAGACGGAGGTTTCTTTAAACTACACTTGAAGAGAAAACAATACTGTCAAAACAATGTGGTTACTTTAAGGTAATTCCCTCAAAAAGGATCTTATACTGAACTTTTTTTCAAACTTGGTACGATTGATAACCATGCTTAGAACATTCAAAAAATGCAATAAAAAGAGAGGGTCACCGTGTTTGTTTTTACACTGCACGCCCGTTATTTATAGCGACTTTTTATAATTGCGCGAGGAATGTTCGAAACTCGAATGTCGAGAAAAGGATTGTTATTACCTGTAGAAAACTATGATTACTATTGAAATTTTAACATTATTTATTTGATTATGCAACATTCTTTCAGGGAAGTCATTTCAAATTGCCCGGTCTTACAAATTTTGCAAGGAAATCGGACTGCTTCAGCTTCACCACATACTCCTCATTGGCTTCAAATACAGAGTTTCACGCGATTTACACAGAATTAATGCAAGTTCTAACACCAAACTTTTTTTCTGCTTAAAATATGTTTTTTACAGTCCTATAACGAGAAAATTACATTAATGAAAAATAGGGGTCACCGTGCTCGTTTAGGAGAAAACAATCTCTTATTCATTTGGCCAACTTACCCTTAAAGGAAACCTTCTTGGTTCGGACTGTGCGCGCGCTCGTTCGCGCGCTAATGACGCAAGAAATTATGCGCAGTACGTGATGCGCAATGCAATAGTAAGGAATGACCTTAAATGAAAGCTTATCATTTTTAAAATACTCCACTTTTAAACAGCATTCTCAAAGTGATAGAAATGGTCTCCAACAGCCATTTTGAGAATTTGTCTTTGATGACCATATATGTATATTAACTGGGTTGCTCCTTTCACAGGGTCACAGGAGCAGGCAAGCTACCCTACAACATCTAGGCACTAACAAGAGGACAAGAGGGTAAAGTTCTTCTTTTCGGTAGTGGAAAGTAATTTTACCTTTTCTGTAACATACAGGTCCTGGATGGGCGCTGGCTGATTCAGGTCCAACAACAAACAGCCCAGCCCTGAAAAACAGGCGTGACCCACCCCCAGCTGCCACAGTATTGATATCCAACTGTAAACAAAACACTGATTAGTTCATTTGCAAAAGTAAACATTACAAATTGAAAGGTGCAGTAAAAATAACCAAATATTCAATTTAGCAGGACTTAAAATTAATTTGGCTGTTGGATAAAAATTAATTTTGTTATATCATGAATAACAGTTCTTTCACCTACTTGAGGTGCCTGTATGGTGATTCCAGCAGTTGTCGTCTCAAACACATGTTCATATTGACCAGCAAAACGTGACACATCAGTTGAGGTCCCTGAGATGACAAGAGGAACAATGTTCAAGAATGCCACACAATTGTATGATGTATTTTTTTTTACTTTTATGTTCTCAAAGATATTAGCTTCTGTAAGCTACTCTGCAATTTGAGAGGAAATAAAGTTTATGTATGTATGTATTATTTCTTGTTGTGTTTATTCCTGACCTCTTGATGGGTTGTGAAACACTAATGTTTGACAGATTAAGTACAATATTTGCCACTATAAAGAGAGTTAATAGCTGATGTTTCAAGCATTAGGATTTTGTCAGAGCAAAAAACTCCTTCCTTTGGCCAAAAACTCCCTTTCAGACAGGCTATAACATATAACAGAAGCTCATAACATAATAATTTTGATTCGAACGTTGGAATTTCGTTGCAAAAGCGGTTCTGTGTTTCGAAGGAAGGAAAATGGGTATCAAGATAAAGCGCATTGATTTATAAAGAAAAATATTTGTTTTTTTAAAAGAAATTTGATTTTAAATAATGTATTTTGTTTTAACAAAGTAAATTGTTTTGTAAGAAAGAAAAGTCGTATTGACAAAAACAAATTTGTTTTTGAAAAGTGAAATTTGTTTTTAAGAAAAGAAAGTTGTTTTGCATTAAAGTAAATTGTTTTTAAGAAAAGAAAGTTGTTTTGCATTAAAGTAAATTGTTTTTAAGAAAAGAAAGTTGTTTTGCATTAAAGTAAATTGTTTTTAAGAAAAGAAAGTTGTTTTGCATTAAAGTAAATTGTTTTTAAGAAAAGAAAGTTGTTTTGCATTAAAGTAAATTGTTTTTAACAAAATAATTTTGTTTTGCACTTCTGGGCCACCGTACACTGTAAAACACTGTGATTGTTAAATAAAATAATTAGTTTATTTTTATGCAATTTATCATTACCTCCCATGTCAAATCCAATGACTGGCTGATCAGTTTCTCTCTGAAAAGTCGTCATGGCATAACCAACCTGGAAAAGGAAGAAGGGCAGGGGACATTTCTTCAAATGTTGACAGAGGTTGCAATAACAAGCTTTTGGAGTTAATTTATTTGTAATTTGCTAAATGTCTAAAACTTACCACACCCCCTGCTGGTCCAGAAAGAATGGCCCTTGATCCATAAAACCTGCCAAAAAAAAACATGTGACAGGGAGCATACTGTGACATGTTAAGTTCTGAAAAGAACTATAATTGTTGACAATGGCTGACATTCGACAACCTGAGTAGAAGTCATCTGCAGAGTCATGTGAATTGTAAACTGTCAGTTGATTGTCTTAATATCTGTTACTGTCATAATTGTCAGTTTTACAGTGATGTTATTGGCTGTTATTATTAAGTAAACTTACTTTGCTACAGGAGTAAGACCCCCATCAGACTGCATGAACAGAACTTTGTCCTTTAAAAGATGAAAGATCAATTATTATTAGTATCTATTTAAACAAGAATACTATATATAATATACCTGCCAAGTCTCACACCTTAGGCGTAAGTCTCGCACCTGTGAGCCCAAAACTCCAATCTCACTCCAACTCATGCCTATATGGAGCAATTTCTCACGCCTAACATACAGATTTGAGCTATCAGCCTTAACTGATCGCATGATCCAAGTAACAATATAGTTATGTTCATGACACTTTTTTTGTAGGTTTTTATCGTTCTGGACATTACGATCACAACTGGATGTTATTAAACAGAGGTCTGAGGTCCATGGAAACTTCCAAATTCTTCGGAACATCTTTAGACATCTTCAGAATAGATCGGGTTGTCTTCGGATTTGGTTGGGTCGCCTTCGGAAATCCTGGCCCTCACACGAAAAAATTCTCATGCTTATTACTCGGAAAAAGTTGGAATGTATATGTTGTGGTTCAAATTTTTCTTTGGTTTAAAATTTTTTAAACCAGTTCAATTTTTGTTTTCTTTTGTGTCAGATTATGATAATGAATCTGAGACAAAGGAAAATAAAAATCAAACTGGTTTGAAAATTTTTAAACCAAAGAAAAATTTAAACCACAACATATACTTATAAATTTCTCATGCTTTTTAATCGGAAAAAGTTGGCAGGTATACTATAAATTTAAAGAAGGTGTGTAACGGTTATTAAGGTAAAGTCAAAGTTAATTTAGAAACTTTATTGTTAATAAACAAACCTCTATTCCTTTCTGGAAACCAGCAGTAAATCCTCGGATGTATTTCTTGATACATGGAGTCAAATAAGCATCAGCGGAAGCTGGGATGATAATTAATAGTATTCAACTGAGATTTGAATGATATTGCACTACTAACAGCTAATCTTCACACTAAGCCAACATTCTTGGGAAACAGGGCATGGATACTCTTCTCAATTTTATTGGGTGCAGGTGTGAGCAATAATTGTGCAAATTTTGATTTGTAAATAATATTAATAACTTGCTAATTTTCTCATACATGTTTTGTACAATTAACCAGTGTGACTTGGTCTGCTGGGAGTTCAACAAATAAAAGTTACATGCCCTGCAGTATGAACAACATTATAACAAACTTTTCCGGTAAACCATTGGCAAAAATTAAACCATATAACATATACATGTCCCAAAATTGGTAAAATATTATTTTAATATAAGTAGCAATAAGTAACACACACATTCTTGACATAGGTGTACCTTATGTAAGTCACACATTTATGATATAACATTAATTTTGAATGTGTGACATTTATTTTGGGAGACCACAGATATACAGTCGAACCCCTATTAAGCGCCCACTTGCCAGTTCCCCAAGGGTGGCCGCTTAATAGGGGTTTGTCAGAAATTAGCATAATGTGTGGTATAAACGTCACTTTATTTGACTACAACGCAGTTGGAGGACTGTTAAACGTAATACAGCCTGTGTTCGGACTGTAAATCCAAGTTCATAATTTCGAAGTTTGTGTGCTAAAAAGAACAACAAAAGAGTCCAACACAAAACCACAACTTGCAGTTTCAACTCAAACGTGATCCAATTTATTTTCCGCTTGCATGAGAGCAACAAATAATGGCACATGCAGTGATTGTTAAGGGCAAACATATTAACAGAGGCGGCGGCTATGGCTTGGAAGTTCCATGTCAATACCACTTCACGGGAGACAAATTTTCCATTGAATGGTTGGAATCAAAGCTTGAAAAGGAAGGATTTGAACTCACATTAGTCTAATGGACAGTTATCGACGTTCAAATTTGACACGCTCTAAACTTTATTTATATGCTGATTATATATGTTGTTTATACAAATCAAAATATAGTACATTACTCGACAACAAAATCACGCCAAGATTCGTCACCTTCTATTTCCGACTCTCATCTGTCAGCAGGTTATTCAAAACGATGCCAGCTACGTGTATTAAATTTTTTTAATAGGGGTGGTCGCTTAATAGAGGTTTTATTTACAGTATTATACTGACAATAAATTCGGGACTTTGATAACTGGCCACTTAACAGGGGGTGGCCGCTTAATAGGTGGCCGCCTAATAGGGGTTTGACTGTAGTTGTCCATTAGCAGATATTTGACTGATCATTATAAATCTTCACTTTACCTGTATACCCTCTGGGTACAACTCTCACCATGGGCATAATTGTAGATGACAGCGACACTTGCTCAAAACCCATCTCAAGAGCAATTTTACCAACTTCTTTCTCATGCACATCATACCTGGATGAGTAACAGATTTATTACATTTAAATGAACAGTAGTTATAATACTGTCTATTCAACCACCATGTGTTGATGGATAAGAGATTTTTCTACTTATATCATAAAATTCCTATTAAAGGGCCCTGGGTTTATACAACTTCATAAGGGGTTTGGGTGGGTATATAAATAGAAAGGTCCAGGGGGGTGTGGTGTATGAACAGTGTTAAAAAGACATTTCAGAATGAGCACATAGGAAGCTGGCAAGTTAAATTTAACCTTACTTGCAGCAGGATCAAGGATGAGGGGAGGGATTTTATATACCTGGTATAACTAACAATAGTTTTTGTTATTATATATACCTACATGTAAGAATGCATTAATACAACGACCAAACTCTTGATTCCTTTGTCAAGGACTATCTGTAAAATATCATTATGTATTATCTTAGACAAGGACAAATCAATACTTCTAACTTGTGTTTTAGTTTCCCTTGTTGTAATTGAATGTTTGGCATTATACCTCAAAATACAAAGTACTGCTTTTCTCAAGGCTCATTATTTTAAAGAAGGAATTTTCCTCTCTTCATCACATGTGAAATATGAAAAGATTACATATTACAATTATCCCAAATGCTAATTATTACCTGGAGATCTTTCCTCAGCTGCTCTTTGTCCAAAGGTTCCCATTCTTCAAGCTGAAAAGAGACAACAGCATGTGTAAAATTAAACATTATTGATCATTTTATATAACTTTTTAAATACTAAAAATCTGCAAGTCGTTACAGTGTGATTGTTTCTAAGCTTCAGTGTAGTAAGTCACACCTTTTCTCCTGTACTTCCAGTGACAATATTACAAGTTTCAGGTCTTTGAATCTCGCTGTCTTCTTGAACCAAAACCAACCTTCCTTTGACAGCAATAACATCTTCATGTAACACTTCTGGACATATTACTTTCTGTAAAAACAAATTAAAACAAAAATATTGTCTGTCCTCAAAGTCTCAAATTAATTTTATTTCAATAAACCAGAAAGTACTGTAGAAAGGCAAACAAAATTCTAAAGAGAGTGACATTTTGTCTTGTTCAAAAAAAAAAACACATTTTTAAAATGAGAGCAATGGGTATGAACTCTGGTAAATTATGCTGGCCACAGATTATTTTTAAAATACAATCTCACTTACTAGATCAAATATGTTTGGTCTTGTCTGGTTTCCAATGTGGAGTAGATCATGGAATCCTTCAGTTATAACAAGAGCCATTCTTTCTCCCTTGCGTTCCAACAGAGCATTGGTGGCCACAGTAGTACCCATTCTGATCCACTCAATGTACTCAGGATCAATTGGTTCATCTGCTGGCATCTTTACTCCTGTCACCTGGAATTCATTAAATGTGGCAATCCTTGATTATATGGTACAGCACTGTTACTGTACAATGCAACTTTTTTAAGTCTGTAGCTTCAAATTGATCCATGACAGTTACAGATTAAAATTATATTAAACAATCAGAAAACAAAATAATGATCCCTCCCCCAAGCCTGCAAATAACAGTCGGTCATCGGACAATTGTCCGGCAAATTTGAGGTTTTGACAGGCAAAAGCTGAGCCTGGTCGGACACTCTGACCGGGCATTTCAGCTTCAATGAAAAATAATTTTCTTGAAGTTTGTGGCCAAATTTGGAGCAAGTTTATTTTATTATACTACCGCAATACAACGCAAAAATGCTTTGTTATCACTTTCGTTTTCATTCCGTTCCGAGAATTAATTTATCACGCGCAATGCGTTGTCTCAAATGTCACGTTGAATTGTAAACACGCCACATGAAGGTCATCAAGCGCCAGTATTCCTAAGTTGTTAATTGACGCTTTTTGCAGCGGCGTCGTGAAAGATCGTTTAGCCCCATTTAGTCTGAATTACGTTCCACTGAAAAACTACTAAAATCTGAGGTCTTATGTTGTCTGTTATCTGCAAGTGTTGTGAGATAAATTACAGTCGTAATTTGGCCCGATTGAAATGTTATGCAAATTAAATATACGCCCGAATTCTCACGTTTACCTGAATGCAATCGCTTTCAAAAACTCGAAAAACTGTAAAACGTAACCAATATTTATCTAGTCCGTCTGATCACAAATCAGTTTTGTGGCTCCTTATTTTTTTACGTCTTTGGTTAAAATATTGTTTCCGACTCACTGCATTGATCTTACCACAGTCACGATTTTGTGAAAACTCAAAAGGGTGAATGTAAAAATTAGTCACGCTTTGTAATCACGGCCACTTTCAATTCCAAAAATAACTTCATCTTTCAATTCAAGTTTACAACTTCAATTCAAAAACTACCTTCCATTCGCTTAAAACTTTTGCTACGCGAAGCAGAGTTATTTTATTTAATTTTAACGTGTTGCATTAAATCTAATTACACAAATTTTCTAGTTAATTGAGCCCGAAAAAAAAAGAGTCTTTCCGGGAAAACTTGCTTTCAAAAGAAGTCGAAGAATTCATGTAATCAGGCCAATTTTCAAGTCTCTGAATGTTGCCGTGAGTTTTAAACTCCAGCTGATGAAATTTGTGCCAAGCTGACAAGCTGCCCATGCGGGAGGTCGTTTCATCGCTGTTGTTTACCGTAGACGTCGTGGGAAACTTGATACGCGGGAAAATACGGAACATACGTGTGATCACTAAGTGAAGGCAAACTGTAGCACGACCGTAGACTTGAGTTTTATAATCCGTGAAAAAGCATTCCTTGGTTAGCAAATTATGGATTTTCCACAGTTGCAGTGCAATCAGATCTGAAAAATCAGATCTGAAAAATCTAATCAATCAGATCTGAAAAATCTAAACCAACGTTTCGTTTCGTTGCTGTCCAGCAAGTACGAACAAGTGGGGTGTTGGGTGAAACAAAAGCAATCAGTCAAAGATCCTGAATTGTTCGACAAGGATGAGCTTGGTCAAACACTTATTCCAGACGACATAATTTTGGAAGAAGAAAGTAAATTCCTTGCTTGCAAAGTGACTGGAGATGGCGACTGTTTGTTAAACTCCGCATCACGTATCCTGGTTGGCAATGAGTCTCTGAACCATTTTCTGCGTTTGTTGACCACTCTTGAACTTTACACCAACAGCAATTTCTATGCTAAGCACCCTGCCTTTCAAGAGTATCTTAATTCTGGTGTAGTTAATGGTTATGATAAAGATACACTGTTCACATTGTGCTTGACTGCAGAAGGAATGGCTACATGGGATGGAAAGGATCGCATTGCAGCGATAAATGAAGAAGCAAAGAGATGTTCCAGAGAAAAAGTGTGGTGTGGCATGTTTCACCTTATGGCACTTGCTAGCGTCTTAGAAAGGCCAGTGTATTCAGTATATCCAAATGCAGCTTCTCGAATAAGAGAGTTTCTCCATAGAAAGATACTCCCACGCATTTTAAACCAGGGGGCACAAGACACCGTTTTCATCATGTGGTCACGAGATGGCGCTCTAGATTCAACGCCTGGGAGCTGGTACCAGCCCAACCATTTTATTCCCATTTTCAGAGTGCCTCATGTGACAGATTCAAACTCGAGAATCCCTGGCAATTATCAAGTTGTGATTGGAAGCAAACCCTCACCTGTAAAGAAAAGGCCAGCCAAGGGGATCATCACCAATTTTTTTTCAAAGGTTGACGGACCGCCCCAGAAAACAATCAAGAGACCAAACGATGAGGTGAAATCAGAAGGTGCCAAGACCAAAAAGATGGATGTCGATCAGGGTAACTCTGAAGCCACGCCGGTGGTGAAGCCTGACTCCGCTAAGATGGTGTCAAGAAAACTCACCTGTGCCACAGTGGAAAGGTGGAAAACCCAAGACTTGGCACAATATGAAGCGGAATCCTGGCTTATATATGATAGCGAGAAAACTAAAAGGGGACACTACTGTACTGCATTGAAATGCAAAGTATGTTGTCAGTTTGAATCAGTGATTAGAAACAGACCCAAGTTCTCAAGAGCATTTATTGATGGCTCAACAAACTTTAGACTTACAAACTTGGTAGACCATGCCAAATCTGATATTCACAAAATAGCACTTTCCCTCTACAATAAGCAACAAGGTCAACTTCCATCCACTGCAAGCGACAGCAACCAGCAAAATCAACCGAAGTTAGAGTTTAGTCTTAATACCCAGCAGATGGAAGATTTAAAAAGAAAGTTTAATATCTCTTACTTTGTCGTAAAAGAAGAACTGCCACTGTCAAAATATGAAAAACTCATCGCTCTGGAGAAAAGACACAGTGTGTCACACGGCTCAATGTACTGCAACAGGACCGCAGCAACAGAGTTTATTTCATTTCAGGCAAACGAAGTTCTTACGAAGCTAACAGAAGACGTAGCTAAATCAAAGTTTTATAGCATCCTGTTTGACTCAACCACTGACAACACAGTAATCGAACAGGAGGCAGTACTCATCCTTTATTTCGATCCTGCCCCAGCCGAGCAACAGTTAAGTGGTGACTTGGAGCCAATGGTGAAAGTAAAGATGGGGTTTCTCTCGATAGAGAATTTGAGAAGTTCGGATGCCAAGGGAGTATTAGCTGGAATCAAGAAGTCACTTGAAAACTTGGGACTTCCACATGAAGAGGGAATCCCCCCTGTCCCCATTGGCCTTGGAGGGGATGGGTGTAGTACAAACAGAGGTGCAAGCAATGGTGTACAAGCCCTTTTTAAAAAAGAATTTCCTTGGTTCCTATTTTCTTGGTGTGTGGCTCATCGTTTAGAGTTAGCCCTAAAAGATGCCCTTAGCACTACTTATTTCAAAGAGGTTGATGAAATATTGTTGAGATTGTATTACTTGTATGAGAATAGCCCAAAGAAAATGAGAGGCCTTTATGAACTCCACCTGGCATACAAGGGGACTTTTCAATTTCTAGAGGGCTCTGTAAAGCCAAAAAGAGCCAGTGGTACTAGATGGATTTGCCACAAGCTGTCAGCTTTGAAAGTTCTTGTTGACAAATTTGGTTTATTTATTCAGCACTTGGAAACACTAAGCTCAGATAAAACGGTGAAATCGAGTGATCAAGCAAAGCTGAAAGGTTACCTAAGAAAATGGAAAAGTGGTAAACGATTTGTTTACGCTTGCTTCTTTGTGGATTTATTACAGCCAGCTGCTGTTCTGTCTCAGGCGTTTCAGGCTGAAGATGTTGATGCAGTACCAGTTTCTTCTGCAATGTCCACAGTGAAGAAACAGCTTGACCATCTTCAGCACAAAGAAGTGCACAAGCTCCAAACGGTTAGACACTACCTAGACAAAGTGGAGAACGAAGAATTTCAAGGTGTACAACTTTCAGGTTTTACAGATGCCATTGCACATTTAAGGGAAGATGCTAACTACTATGTGAATTTGTTGACTGATGCAATAGAAGCTCGCCTTGGCGGTAGCACTGACATTGCCTCCATTTCCTCCATCTTGAACTGTGAAGCTTGGGATTACAGAAGCAGTGGAAATGAGTCAATGGATAAGGTCATTTTATACTATCTTAGCCACTTCCAAGAACCCCTCAAACAACAAGGACTCCAGGCATCACAGCTGCAAGTGGTCAGTGAATGGCATTCCATGCTTGACTACACAGTGCAATATTTGTCACCTTCTTCTCGCCATTATAGAGCAACATGGTACAAGATTTTCCACTCATCAAGAGCTTTGGAATGGCAAAACATTCTGTTGTTAATCCGTCTACTCTTCACTCTTCCTGTTTCCAATGCAGCCTTGGAGAGAATGTTCAGCAACTTGGGAAGGGTGAAGACAGCCAAGAGAGCTTCACTCTCCCAGGGAACTCTTCAGGATCTCCTAAGAATCCAAGGTGAAGGACCACCATTGGAGAGCTATGACCCCTCAAGGGCTGTCAAGGAGTGGGATAGAGCAAAGAGAAGACGACCAAACCAAAAGTCTAGGAAAGTCTACAAGAAGAGGTCATCAAAATGTGTTCTTCTAAAAGAAGATTCTTCTGATGAAGTCAGTTCATCTGAGGAATCTGAAGAGACTCTCTTCAGTAGTGAAGAGGAAGATACAGACACATTCTGATTCTCCATAAAACACAAACTTTCTTCATTTTAGTTAATTAATATCATCGCAAGATGTAACAGACCCTTCTCTAAATGGCAACAAAAAATCAATCTCACTGACATAGCAAGAAAGAGCTTGGATTAAATTAATTAATAGAAATAAGAAAAAAGTTCAAGGCAATATATCACAATTTCTTAGAGAAATCATGATTTAAAAATTCCTTAAATTTACAGGTGTTTTTGTGACTAGGGGTGTGGTGCCAATATGTTTTCCACCAATAATACAAACATTTTTTAATTTGTCGATTATCAACCGGTAAATAATACCTGATTTAATGTAAAGGTGCTCTTTCTAGTGCAAGTATTGATTTTTCACTCAGTTGACTTTAATTTTAAGCCGTTTGAATTTGCAACCAATATTCTGACAAAGGGTCACCATCTATATTGAAATACAGAGCGGAAATGTCTCTATTGTTTCTTTTTTAATTTCTAATGGGAAAGAAAATTTTTGTCCGACCAGACTGGCTTCTTGTCAGGTCAAAACTTGTCCTTGGTCTGACAAATGACCTGCTTATAGACAAAAATTATTTGCAGGCTTGCTCCCCTGTCCCTCTCCTGGGAGAGGGGGATTGAGGAAAGTGGAAGTTGTTAAGCACATCTAATATAACAATGAAATTGGACCATCAACATCCCCCTCGGCCTCCCCACTTCCCTGGTAATTAACCCGTCGGCAATTTTATCAATTTTCATTTCCAGAAATACGTCACCTCAATTTCACGTTTTGTGCATGTGTTGGGTGGTCTTCCCAATCAAATTTATGGCTGAATGCAACCCAGAAGACATGGGAGACGTTTTTAAAAGTCAAAGCTTGGCTTTTGTAACCAACTGGCTGAAGAGCAAAAGACTTCAAAAGTTCTCCATAAACTGGCTGCTGACGTGATTGTCCCAAGTTACCAAGAAAAGTAATAGGACTTGTTGTATAAAACATCAAAGTGGGTTGTAGAAGCGAATCTCTTTCCCTGGATTGGGACATTTTGATTGCCTAATATGAGCCTTGGATGGGACATTTGTCTGAACAACATTTTGGGCCTAGGGGAAGGGATATTTTTCCATTAAACACCTTGGCTCTTCTAAATGCATTAAATAGGGTTGCACATGGGTGGATGTTGAAGGATCGATTTGATGGGTTCATGGTTTATTGAGCTTCACTTATTTCGTGATTCGTACCGACTCCTATGCCAACCCCGCCCCGGACAAAACCGAAACCTGACATTAGGTATGGTTACACATACCTTCTGCCCGAGGTTTCCCAGTGGGTAATTGGCTTGGGTTGGGATCGGCTTGGGTTTCCGGTTAGGTAATATTTTCCGGTTACACTGCAAATAATTACCCAAGGTCAACTTTTGACCTGGTAGTGTTTTGGCGGGAAATTTAATGCATCATGGAGATCGCAAACCGCGAAACGTATGGTCTCCTTGCAGTCGTTCTTCTGCTTCTTATACGGCAATATCCGGTTGATTTAGCGATCCAAAACTTCATTCTAAGACGAATGTGCAGAAGGCGTCTGCGAGTACGATACGTGTCTCGAATTAGGTACGTGACAGAGTATCTGCCGCGAATTCAGCGCAGCATGTGCTGCGGTTTCCGGTATTTACAACTTTCTTCCACCCGATTGGTTGTGGTTAGATAAACCATAGCTAAACCATACGACTTGGCTCCGGGAGTGTCATGGGTTATTCTTTTGTTTTCTTTGATGTATCCCTAGTGATTTCCCATGGGTAGTTTCACTGTGGGAATATAGGTCACACACAAAACATGTACTCCCCTTGGGCAAAGTCCTACTTTCCCGTGGGCAAAAGCTCTAGTGGAACCACAACTAATAGGTACCGGCCACCATCAATATATGCATGAGTTGAATTGAAACAGCCCTCTATTAACAGCAACTTCAAATTTCCTCTAACTTTAAAGACCTGTACTTCAAACTAATGAGTTATCTTCGGAAACCTTCGGCTAATAAGTGATTGTGCGCTAAATATGTCAGAGTTCAAAATTTTTCGGGCCATCCCACGCGTTGGCCAGTTACATGCATTTGGAAATTTGCAGTTCAGGGCGGTTCAATATTTCTTAGTACTTCAAAAGATAAAGTAACTTGCTTCGCTTTACCTGTTCCAGAATTCTTCTTATTCCTTCTCTTGGAGCATCAGGATATGCAGGATCAACAGAGAGTAGCTTCATAACCCTTACTTCTCCATTTGGACATTCGGAATAAACGTCGGTGAAAGTCCCTCCTCGATCGATCGCAAATCTAAATTTGCTACCGTCTTTACGAAGAGATTCTCCTTGACTTGCCATCTTCTCTGCTGCAAGAGATACGTCTTCAAAGTACAGAAAAATCAAGGAAGATTACATGGACTTAAAAAAATAAGCAAAGAAACATGTTTTAGTTGTATGCGAAGAACGGAGAAAAACTTGTGCGGTCCCGTGTTCTTATGTGTTTTGCACGGGTCGCGTGACCCCTACGTCATATCTGGCCATACGTCATTACACGGGCGCGTGACATACACGAGTTCACGCAATATTTCGCTGGAAAATATTTTGGAGTTTACAAACAAGAAATATTTTGTAAATTAATTTTCTTGCCTTAAAATCGTGATAAATAATAAGTTGTGTATGTTTGTAAGCACGGTAACTGAGAAAATTGATAACTATGCACCAGGCCCTTATTTCAAACAAAGACGGTTTGTTCCGGTCCAGATAAAAATAGGCGCCAAAGACTGAATAGCCCATCGAATATCATATTAAATGAACATCTCGTGAGATAATTGTGATCTCGTGACCAGAACTGCAACAGATTGTTTTGTCGAATTAAGCCCCATGAGCTTTCTCCTACAGTTTTAAAGGGGCTCTGTCGTCAGACTGTAGTATCACTTAAGGCTGGTTTTCACTAGCGCATAAGCATAAGCACAAGCCAACATACGCAGACTCAGTAACATGTTGATCATTAGTTCCAATTGTTTGAACAAAACAGAACAATAGGCACTAATGATCAACATGTTACTGAGTCTGCGTATGTTGGCTTGTGCTTATGCTTATGCGCTAGTGAAAACCAGCCTTTACATTCACTTCGAACAGAGCCAAATGGCTAGCCTACAAAGACGTATTTGTATCAAAAGAAATAAAAAATAAGGGTGCAGTTTTATAAATGCAATGAATCAATGAAACTGTTAATGTGTGATTTTGGCGGAGGGAAAGCCAGGATGGAAATTGTTACAACTTGTGAAAAGTTTAACGGTTATAAAATGTTTTAGATTGTTTCCCCGTGTGTCTTTGAAAAATCGACAAAAAGTTGCTTTGTTTCGTTCTCCCTTTTGATCCTTTTTTTTCTTCTCTTTTGGTTTGAACCAAACTTTTGCATGATTAAAGTACTTAAAAGTAATTTAAGCAGAGTTTTGACCAGAAATCAACCAAATCCTTGTCACATAGCCCCTTTAAGACTGTACCCGTACAATTTATTTTTTCCCCTTTCATGCCAAATTTATAAACCCAACAAAAAGGCCGCGAAACATTTTCATTTTCAGGCCAAACTGATCTTTATACTTGAAAAGGCCTCATATGTTTTTCTTGTTGCAAGGGGGAGGGGCAGCGAGTATCTTTCTTATTTTGAAAAGAAATATTAGGCCCGAAGGAAACTTTTTTTTTTCTTTCTCAACCAATTTCATTACGGCTCCCTCCTTTTTCTTCCCAGGCCAATACCTTGTAAACAAGTCTCGATCCACCTGTAAAATTGTGGTTTAAAGCGACCAATTTTTTTTTCGGTGATAGGGATGAAATGTGCTTTGGAATTAATGTACTTAATCTTCTTATTCCTACATGAGTAGCCTCTCTTCATCTCTTTTAGTCTATTAAACCTTCTCATGTTGGGCCTTGCCCTAAGTAAGTTTTAGTTCAGTTGGTTGGCAGATGGTTTTTAGCAGTCAAGGTATTCGTTTGTCGGTCAGGTGACGTCAAAGTATTTTGAGACATTTAAAAATTTCTGGAAGCGAAGATTATAACTTTTTCCGTGGAGTGGGACTGAAGGTTAATGAGCCGAACCATCTGTTTGAGGGATGTTCTTGAAATTTAAAGGGTCGTGGGGTCGTGTATAAATGAGGGTCTCCCAGGGGTTTGGGGGAACAAGGGAACATGGCCAATTTCAAGGGGAACCGAGAAAAAAAAATTAAGGAACACGGGAACCTTGAAACAGTTTTGCGGATCACGGGAACAAACATTGTCAACAACGTGAAGGGGAATCTGACAAAAAAAATTGAAATAAAAGACGTAAAAAATCACTTTTCTGACCTTTTCTGACCAATACTGCGATTCTGGTGTGCGAAATGAACGTTTAGAAAAAAGGCTCGTGCGTGCAATTGCCATACTCTGCAAAATGGTGAACCAATGGGCCGGCCACTACCGACCATTGCCTTAATGTGTGTGGATGCCCATGGTCAAGAAACACAACAAGGGATCGGTGGAGCAGCGAACTGAAACAACTTGTGATCACTTCTCGCGGGAATATTGATAATCTAAATGAACCAATTATAGTCGATCATGACCATGGTACAAATGGTTACGCGTAAAAAAAAACCCTCTAAGGTTACTCGGTTGGAAGGCTCGCCATTCATTGGCCTTATCCTACAGGAACCTGCCGTTGTGTGTCCATAAAGTAGGGAATCATACATAAAGCATTTACTGTTTTAAAAAATTTACTGAATTTGTGACGACTGTTGAATCAAATTATAGATTCAATAGAACAGTACAACATGTTGGTTATTAGTTTTTTTTTTAGATTTTTTTTTTGATGATGGGAACAAGGGAACAAGGGAACATGGACCCCCCCTTTTCTCTTTGCCTTAATTTTGGGCACAAGTCGTGAAATGTTTTCTTATCACACGAGGGCTAATAGATTGGAAGTACGATGATCGGATTTCATTATGCAGATCATGCAGCCTCGTCAGATGATTTGTTGAATTTTAAGCCAAAATCTACATTTCTTGAAATTAATCAGTTTTTCACTCCCTAATGTAACATTGCCTTGTATTTATTATATCTGAAGCCCCCAAAACGTTCAAATCACGTTTACCGCTGACTGGATTTCACCGATTTTTCATATCCAAAACACATCACGCTCATACAAAGCCTTTGAGCTGACGGCAAACTTTGTCTGAGTCACGTACGGAGTCTATCTATTTTTAGTAATTGTGCAAAGCGCGATTACCTATGAGTTTAAGTTGCCTTCTTGTAAAATATCATTACATGACTATGACTCTGTAATAGAGCCCAAATATTGTAAGTTTCAATTATCTTGTAATAAACCAAAACTTGGTTTCTACAATGATATCAATTCACGGACTTGCTTTCTTCATTTTGTATTCAAAATTGTCAGATGGCTCTGGATTTTAAGCGCTATGTTAAGTACTGAATTATCATTTATGCTGTGCCATAGCACTTCAATTTTCCCAGTGTGTGGTAACCCATGTTCGTGCTGTCTCCTGCATCCCCAAATCTGAGCTGTTTCACTGGAAGCTTTGTCTTGTCAGTGAGGAGGCCGCTGTCTTCACGCCATACTCGGTCATTCTTATCACAGTTACAACCAGCACTGGAGGCTGCACATGAGTTGGTCATCCCGCATGCACACTTACCGCTGCCAGGTGATGCTCCACCCCAGTACGTCATCTTAGTAGAATCACGTGATACCCACCAGGCCATCCCATTTCTAAATATTCTTGAATGATGACACTCATACTTGATAAACTGCTCACAGTGTGAGGAGACTCTGGTCAGACTAGCCAGCTGAGACAGACTCGCTCCTGTGTAATGAATGTTACGTGAGTAGCTACCTACACCGCCCCAACCAAGGCCATCACGCACCTTCGTTCTGCTTTCGCTGTCGTGACTGACAAGTGTCACGCCAACACTATTTTTGGTAGTCATGTCACAAACGACTGTAAATGGTGCCAGGCCTCCCTTGCCATCTGGATCAATGACGTAATTTCCGCTTACACTGCTGACGTATTTTCTGATCACAGAACAGGAAGCAGCATTAGGAGAATTGATTTTGACTTTAGCTTCTATTGTTGTCAGCGCATTAGTCGCTCTACAGGTGTAAGATCCTTCGTGTGACTTTTTGATGTTTTGAAGAACCAGTGTTCCATTCAGTAGAACATTAGAGTCTATAGGAAGTGAAAACTTGCCATCCTTTGTCCAGGCAACTGTAGTTCTCAGGTCACTCGCGGCCACACACGGCAGGCGGACAGTGTAACCAATCACAGGAGTCACCACCTGAGGAGGACGGACTTTGAACCTCAGAGGAGAGAATATCGTAAGTTGAGCCGTGTCAGTTACTGATCCCAAAATGTTATCTGCCTTACAAATATATGTTCCCCTGTCCTTCTTTGCCACATTGTAGATTGTTAGTGCTCCATTCATCACCTCTGTCCTACCTTGTGGTAACTTGCCAACAGCCTTGGACCACGTAATTCCAGATTGCGGCTGACCAGTAGCAGTGCAGGTGATGGTGACGTTTTGTTTCTCTTCTGCCATCAGTGTTTTGGATGACAATAATATCTGAGGAGCAACTGTCAAGAAAAAGGCCATATAAAAACATTGGATACAAAACTTAGGTGAATAAGATAAAAAAGTTAAACCATGTCATGCCCACAAACAATGCAACTTTTGCCCGGGCCAAACGAGAGTTGACGAGAGTTCAAATTCTCGCTGTTCTTTGATGTGAGGCTCGCATGCGCTCTCATCGAGTTTGAATCTTGCTCTCGTTTAATTTGCCTTCAACTTTCAGGCACTCTCCCTGACTCTCATGCCGGCGCTCTCAAATCCTTGAATTCTCGTCGACCTATTGTTCCCGTTTGACCAAGGCTTTATGATTGTTTTGAAAGAAAGATCGCTTGTCTCAGAATTTTATTTTACTGGTTACAAAGGAGAATTTTATGAAGTCATTGTCAATGTAATTGATCTTTAAAAGATAAGTGTTTGAAATACTCTTTTATACGTTGCCGGGAATAGCCAAAGTTACAACGATGAACGAGTATAGCGAAAAAATGCCTTCCCCGGAAAGTGAAAAACAAACTTAATTTTTTTAAAATAAAAGAGCGGAATGGTCTTGATCTCCAAATTTAACTGATTATTCTGTTGCATCTTTGAACTCATCTGTTAGAAAGTTAATGAATGGTTTTTATGACGCTTTATTCCCATATTGAAACTACAGAATTTCTCACCATGGTGTCCTGGGGCCAAATTCACGAAGCCCTTGTAAGTTAAGATATATATTCATCAGTATTGTTTCATAACAATAGCCTATTATTGTAATTTAATACAACTGATTACCAGAAGGGGATTAGTGTAATCATAGCAGTGCAAAGCCAGATCATAGCAGAATTCACGAGACGACTGTAAAAAATAAGCGCATTATAGAATTGAGAGAAAAAGGAAAATACAAACAACTTACACTGCACAGTTACTTTCGCTGTAGCGTTGACGCTTCCCAGCAAATTTTCAGCTCTGCAGCTGTAAACTCCCTCGTCTCCAGGTCTAACGTTGTTTACAATCAGAGCCCCACTGGATTCTACCACGTGACGTCCCACAGGAAGCGACGAATTCAGCTTAACCCACGTGACCTGTGGGGGTGGATTACCATCCGCTGTACATTTTAAGACGGCTGACCGACTTTCATTGACTGTCGTTTTAACAGGACGCTGCAGCAGAGAAGGAGCCGAGATGGACTGACCCGGTTCACCTTTGGCGCCTTTCTCACCCGGCGGGCCTCTAGGTCCCGCGGGACCAGGGTCGCCCGGCACTCCGAGATCCCCCTTTATACCCATCTTTCCTTGAGGTCCTATTGGTCCATGTTTACCTGGAGGCCCCTCTGGCCCGGATCTCCCTGGGGGTCCTGATCTCCCTCGGGTTCCTGATCTTCCCCGTCGTCCTGTGTTCCCTTTTGGTCCTGAGCGGCAGAGCGTTTCATCTTTAGCACAGATTTGGTTTTGGAGCAGACGAAGCTCTTCTTTAATCAGCAGTTTTACTTCAGAGGCTGTTTGGACAAATTTCTGTTGTGAATTGTCCGATGAAGCGCGCTTTTGTCTTGAGGTGGTAACTTTGTGACCTTGAAAATCAAAACCCATTTCGATTACAGTTGTCAGAACTGTGTAAAAACCATTTCCGTTTATATAAGAGTCTCAGGGAGGGTTAAAAAGTGAAACAGAAAGTGTAAAAGCAGTTATAAATTCTTTACCACTAAAGCTGTAGATCAGTAAAATCGTAAGAGCCAAGATTTATAGCTGACAGCGACCATAAATATGTCAAATATTCACGGCGTTCTTATTTAACAACTTTCAGTATTGCAAAGTCTTATTTCCGAATGAATGTGTCGAAAGACAAAACTGCGGTGATAACAAACTGAAATGCCTTCTGTTCTACTATACAACAGTTTGAATTGAAAATAAAAAAAATATGAATGTAAGGAATAAGATTTAAGAATAGAACGCAACTCACCTCTTGTCTCTTGCCAATGACCTTCTGTCCCTTCTGAATGCCTGCTTTTCGTAACTTGCCATCCGCTTCCGTAATCCTGTTGAACTTTTTGAAGGATTTTTGTCTCCATTTGATCACAGAATGGGACTGAGTGTGATATCAATCGATGATGTTCTTGTATTCTGAGTTCCACGTGAATTAGTGCGATACAACACACAACAGACAACAGCAAGCCTGTCATGGAACACAAGCTGTCGAGTGGTTTTCTTCTGTTAGTCTGCTTCTCTTCTTTACCCATTTGTTTCATTTTTACCGCAACTGCCCAGATTGCAAACTTCACAAATAAAATATTTGCAGCGGACGTTCTTTTTTACCTTGAACTACCTGAACTACTTTATACAGAACAGTTCAGAACAGTAGTTTGGTCGGTGTAACGGACGGTCGATATTGTCGATGTCACTACTGACTCAAGACTGGAGGTAAAAATAACAGGACTTGTCTCTTCATGTTCTGGAACTTAAGTATAACCTAACAGGAAGTATATTATCAACTTACTCTGGGGTCAAACGTGTTTCAGTATGGAAGGACATGTTTGTACATCACGTACACGGTACACCGCTAATAGACCCCTGATTAGTAGCTGACTCGTCCCCAGTCGTCTCTCAATTCACGAGAGGAGCGCGGCGGAGGGGAGCGCGAGGTGTGATCACCCCCTTCGGTCGCGCTTCTCTCGTTCCGCGTCTATCCCCCAGGCGTGTCTCCCGCGTCTTGCCTAGAAAGACGACTGGGGACGAGTCAGGATTAGTAGCACTTCTAGGGGAGGAGGAGGAGGGGGATTTCGCTGCGGTCGCATTAGAGAGTTGACGTTGGTCTTGTAATCCAATTCTATTTTTTGTGGCTCGTGCAAAATTATTAAACATTCCACAAGAGTTCAAAATAGTAGAATTTGATGCAAATACCAGTGTTGACTCCCTAATGCGATCGCCAGCCAATGTTAAAAGAAATAATAAATAATAGAAAGCTAAACACACTCAAAGGAGGCGGAGGCATGGCCATATGGCACACAACCTGGTTCCCAAAGTCTCTCTTCTTCCCGTACCCTGGGGAACGAGGTTGATGGGCGCATTAAGGTGAAATTTACATACCCATATTGTAGGCACTGCAACAGCATCACCAGAAAAAGGCTACCAAGTAATAAGATACACAATGCTTAAAGCTGGACTCGTAAATCTCCAAACATCTACAATATTGCGATTAAGTCGGGTCCATGTAATCACAAACTGTGACATATAGACTGCAATGCACACAGTATTTAGGGGGTTGAACGAGCATTGATCGCCAACATTTTGCGAAACCATAATGACAGCTAGACCCTAATGAAATTTTAAAATTCAATGTTTGCCTGCTAAAAACGCCGGGTGGGGAGCGTTTCTAAAAAATCATTAAGAGTTTTCTGGGTCTTCTGGCAGCAATAATTATATTTTTCGAGTTTGTTTCTATCTAGGAGTGGTCGACGTTATCTCTGTTGGTAAACTTTATGAACATAAATTTGCTTCTCGGGACCCGAAATGTTTTTGGACTTTTGAGAAACGCACTGTTGCAAGCTGTGATATGATGGTGGTACTACTTTTGTTTTTGTTTTTTGTTTTAATTTTTTTAAGGTTGTAATATGTTACCAGAAAAAAGAACCATGAGACAATATCTATTTTCTCACAAAAGAATTATTTTACAGTGGTCCTGCTTACTTTTAACTCTGACATTTTACTCTTCTATAATAACTGGTTTAACCAATTGTATGTTAATCATAAAAATGCTAAAATAATTGTGAAATGTGAAATGCTTCTGTTGAAACATATCTGTACATTTGGTAGCAGAACTCAAGTAAAGTTCTTTGTTTAATTAAGTGTAATTTGAATAATGCCTGCCTGCCTGAATAATGGGTTCTGAATACAATAACCTCTCTTAAGACAGACACCCCTATAAGGCAGACACCTCTCTAAGACATACATAAATTATTAGCTGGTTCTGGCCGAATTTAACTTGTTCTTCTGTAACTAAACTCTCTACAAGTTTACAGTCTTTATCAGTCGTTTTCCTCTGCTACAAGAGTCCACTATGCATTTATCAGCTGCCATTTTAGGGGTGGGGGAAAAGGGAAACCCAAGAGATCATACTGCAAATGCCTGGGGAATCACCAGAGACACTCCACAAGATGGCTGCTGATAAGACCATAATTTACTGAGTCAGCATTCTTTGCATAACAGGCGATGGGTATTCTTTTTCATCAGGTTTCTCTTTTTGTTGTTCATTGCTAATCTGCACCATATTCTCCTCAGAACCCATCCTTGATTTGTTGGATCCATTATTGGTGATGAAATTCACTTGGCACCAGGAACCAGTTATGCTAGATTCAATGATAGCATCAAGGACTGCACGTGTATGTAGCCCTGTAAGAAAATCACAGTGGTTACTTTAAAACTGTAGTGTTGCATAACAGTAATGGCTAGTGACGACACTTATTATTTACTATAGCTAATTCAAATAACTAAAAATCTAATTTTTTGGAGTTCTCCCAGCAAAACTGAAAAGTTGGGATGTAAACATGACATCAAATCAGCTATAAAACTGGGATTGTTCAGGTGAACCTGTAGTTTACAATGCATCTCAATGTGTGTGTTGCGATGTATTATGGTACCGGCACAAGCTTAAGATATCTGGCAAACCCTCACTGGCAATTTTCACAGGATGTTAGCCATGAAACCTTTACGCTCCACCCTTAAAAAAACTTTTACTATATTTAACATGATAAAATTCATTAATAATAATTCAAAAAGAAAATACAAAAGAAATGAAAATTTAATGAAGGTTTGTAAATCATGATGTACAGAACAGTTATACTGTATCAATGATACAGAATACCAATAGAAATGCTAAATATTTCATATATTTACCAACCATCTTCAAAGGAAGCTGCACTGGAAATAGTTTGCAAGTCAGCAATCCTGCGATCATCTTTATTGATGGATTCTTCAAATGCTCTTTTTATCTCAGACACCCACGCTTCAAGTCCTGTCAGAAAAATGCTAGGTGGAAGTTTTTCCACATTAAATGAGCCAGGAATGCGAGCAATGTCACCATAAATTAGTTCTTCCTTTCCACCATTCTTCATTCCATACAAGTTACCATTTCTAGCAATAAGTTGGCCTTTAGTGCCATAAATAGTGAGTGTTTGAGAATAACGTCCTGGAATGTGGCTATTAACAGTGACAGTCGCAAAAATGCCACCATCCAGTTTCATCTGAAATGCTGTGAAATCGTCACTTGAGATGTGACGAAAGCTAGATATACTTTCCTTCTGGGTAACAAAGGTTTTCAAAGTGCCATGCACTTCAGCTGCCCTCTGATTGGTTAAGAAAGAGATGACGTCAATGATATGTGCACCAACATTGGTCAATACACCACCACCCATGGCCTGGTCACACATCCAGTTGTAGCGGTTACTAAGCAACGAACCCATTTCAATCTTACACTCACAGATTAGAGGCTCTCCACAGAATTCCTCCTCTAGATATTGCTTCATTTTCATGAAAGCTGGGAGGAATCTAAGCTCGTGTCTAATCAGAGAAAGAAGCTTTGGATAATATTGAGCTGCATTCACCATTCTAACAGCTTCTTCTCTGCTAAGACCAGCTGGGGAATCACACAAAACATGTTTGCCAATGGAAAGAGCTTTCACCGCTACCTCGGCGCGAACGTGAGGCGGGCATAAAACGCACACCAAATCCACGTCTTCTCGCAGGAGAAGCTCGTCTATTTTACTTGTATGGAACGGAACTTTGTACTCATCAGCCATTTCTTGTGCCTGTTGTTTTGTGGAACCCCAAATACCACTAACAGTAAAGCCAGCTGAACGCAAAAGTGGTAGCAGTATTCGAGAAGAATTTCCCGTGTCAACTACGCCGACAGAGGGAAGCATCTTGGCCGTTTAAACTGGGAGTTCGCTATAAAGTCACTTGCTGTATTTGTAGCCGTGTGGCGCCATCTTGTTTTTATGCTCGGTGTGGACTGGTACGAGTTAATGCGAAAGTACATCGCCGCGCCTGACGATTGAATTTTTTCGCCAAATTAATTAGACAATGATCAATTACCTTAAGGACGGTGCCACCTATTGTTATTGCGCATACGTTCTGCGCATGCATTGCGCGATTGTCGCGCGAGACACTGGTTATTTTTTTTAACGCGAACGCGCGAGGTAAAGGCTAAGTTCCGCCCACTTTTCATGTCAATCTGTCAACTCCCTGGCTCAGTTTCTAAACTTAGGGCCTGTTTATATGGAGAAAAGTTGGCCCGGGTAGGAGGGTCGCCCGCCCACCCGAGCTACCCTGGGCGAGCCAAGTTTTCATAGTTTCCCCTTCAAAAAGGGACGAACTGTTTATATGAGAATCTCAAAGTTGGCTCGGCTAGCCGGGTGACCCGGCTAGCCGAGCCAACTTTTTCTCATATAAACGGTTTGGCTCGGCTAACCGGGCCAACTCGGTCAACTATAGATAATCTGGGCATGCGCGGGCTAGTTACAGCCACAAGACTGAAATGAACATTTGAATATTTCTTTGTAACGTCCGAGATTTGAATGAAACCTTGAAGATCTCTCTGGAAAACACTTTGAAAATCACGAGTAAACGGGAAAATAACTTCGCTACACGCATAAAAAACCTGATATTGTTCGGATATGTAACATTTCAAATAAAATGATATTTTGTTGCTCTTTGTTTCCGAAAATGCGGTGAAATTCTCACGGGAATTCCGAATCTCGGAATGAATTTACAAAACCGATGCGTAAACTTGAAAACTCCATTCAAATTTTCAAAAATACTGGTCACGCTTGATGGAGCACGGACAGCTTTGGCTGACTTGGCTCGGTCAGGCGGGACAACATTTTTGTCATGCGAACGCTCGGTAAAGTTGTCCCGGGTGGGCGGGTGACCCTCCTACCCGGGCCAACTTTTCTCCATATAAACAGGCCCTTACAAGATAAATAGAGTTTTCAAAAATCTATGAAAATGTGTTTATAGACCTTCTGCAGCCTAAAAGTGCTAAATTCTCTCCCTATTTTGCAAACGACAGAGCCTCGGTAATGAAACTATTTTGAGCTAATTGGCGATGCCGCCTCGATCAGCAGAACGCGTACGTTTTGCCTTTCTGTACGAAGATTGTTTACATTGGCTTCTTTTCTCCATTCAAAATTTCGACAAAACTTCAAGTCAACCGGCCAGACTAGTGTTTTTTTTATATAAAACAAGCATACTCAAGGCATAAAATCCAAGGAAAGGCTGGCATGTTGTTATTTTCAATTTGCGCAAGTTTTTGTTTTGGCGGACAAACTCGCGTTGTTTGAAATTTTTGTTTTTCTGCAAAAATCTTTTGCCAGTGACCATTTTTGCGAATAAAAAAAGTAATGATATAACAAAAGCAGAAAAACAACTGTTCCAATTAAATCATACAAACGTCAAAAAGGAGAATTGAGATGAGCAAAGCGTTTTCAAAAAGACCGTTTTTGACAATTGGTGAAGATAAAAAAACAACTGGCTGAAGCCAGCAACTAAAAAAAACTGGCCGCTCCAAAGCCGGGAAGCATCCGACTAAAGTATTCCCTCCCTCGATTGCTGGAAAGCATGGTTTTTAGTGTAATCTTTCGTAAACACATTCGTGCATTTAGGTACAATTGATTTCCATTATTCTCTATCATAAGCAAGTGGTGTTTTTCGAAGTCGCATCGTGTCAGTTCTCAACTGCTTTGCATTAGAACAAATTTTGATAGGCGAAAAACGTGCCACGATAAACTGTAAAGAAATCTTATCTTTTTAGATCAAATAAAGCCGTAGACTTCGGCAAAAAAAGTGTTTTATTATTTCACGATTTTTTTGAAATTAAAGTGTACCGACTAATTTTTTCCAAAGCTATCGGAGAATCCATGAAAACTACAGGAGCTTCACAAGAAAATAAACACGCGGCCAAATGAAATTACAAAACTCAAGCACTTTTCGACAAATATTTCTTACATTTTGACTCCAAATAACCGGTAAAAGACTAACCTGCCAATCTAGAGTTTTTCGGCAGCCGCCGGACCAGTCACCTCGATATAGCACTGTTGTTTTCAAGTTGGTAATGGATCGGAAGAAAGTTCTTGTGCCCGAAGGAACATAAGTTAATAAATCCGTAGATCCACTGTACTAGATCAATGGAAGTGAACCGATTTTGCGTTTTTACTCCTTTACTGTGCTGCTTGACCTTGAAATCCCCGAAAAATGTTTCTCAAAAGAGCAACTTACAGCTACAAATAGAATTAATTTTGAATTCTACAATGTTTGTCTTTTTATTGTACCTGAAAGTAAAAGTTTTGAACGGTAAGCCGTCGAGTGGAAATCCCAGCATGCCCCCGAAAAAGACACGCACAATATTTAACTTACTAGGGAGGGCATAGAAAAAATGTCGCGGACCACGAAAGCCATTCCGTAAAAGTTGAAAACATCTAAATATAACTTGTAAAAACGTGTGGTGACCCCTACTTTTTATCTTATAAAATGGAAGTGGTAAGCATATTGAGCACACAATTAATTTTTTGTTGTGGGCAAAAGTTATTAAGACTGTATTTTTGGCGAACGTGGGAAAGCTGTCAGGGTCGATAATGGCTCCGTTGTGATGATTTTTGTAACTTAAAACACGTAAACAGTAGTTGTTATGTTACCATTCGTTATGTATTTTAGAGATTTTTAGAATTATTGTTGCTTTTGTGTATGTAAAAGCGAATTCTAAGGAAATCCGCGAAGAAAGTTGTATTTTTCCGTTTTTCGAAAAAATGCTGATGTCAGCATTTTTTCCAGATTGAAGCCTTATTATCTCCGAAAAATGCGTGGTTACCCCCAATTTTCTCTTTGGATTCCAATAGCCCCTGCTAAGATCTACTTTTCCCGCATAGTCAAAAACCTGGCAAAAAACTTCGCCATTAGGTGGCACCGTCCTTAACATATGTAGCTATATAATATCTGAGCTTGCATGTGCCGCGCAAGGCTCCGAAGGGTATGGTTTTTGAGCCGTGGGAGAATGGGCGCTCTTGGATTTGACTGGTACATTAGTATGACAAAGCAAACTCGTAACGTACAGTGTGTTTTTTTACCTCCTTGCTAATTCATGAATCAGCTAAACTTAATTATTCCATGCTAGCAGAGTCTCATTTTTTCCCCGATTTTTTTTTTGAGGCAGGAAGAAAGACTGCTACAGCAGGGAACCGATGTCCATGCCATTCCAGTTTTTTTTTTTTGCTGGATCATTTGCGGTCATGTAAATTTGGCCAATCAGCGCAGACCGGAAACGAGTTTCAAGGAAAAACACACGTGAAACTTGACATACTTGTTGCATGCAGCAAATATGGCTGACCGAGATACTCCAAAGAGAGCCCGGGGGAGAAAACCGAAAGCAGAAAATCCAAACGATTATTGTAGATGTTGTAAAGTTTGGTTTAAAGTGCGCCACGGGGATTCGTGGAGGTCGATTTCGTCAGAAAATCTGTTCCTTCCATCGAACAAGAAAGGACTCGAAGGTACTATGTTATCAGATGCGCTTCAAAAGACGGGAATCCTTGCTGAGAAAAAGGCTTGTCTTTCTAAACGAGTTTGTCAACCTTGTGCTACAAAAATCAGAAAAACTGCCGAAGGATTTAACTTTATTGCGAGTACACTAAATGTAGTGAATCCTAAGTTTGTTCAACCAAATGACCCAGAGGTGAAGGTGCCAAGTACCATAAAGTGCAAACGAACCCTGCCGACTTCTGTGTCAGCGCCGGAAGAACGAAGCCCTGAACAGAAAAAAAAGCCGAAAACTGGACAAAGTTTGACCAAGGATCAAATAAGCAATGCAAGGGAATCGTTAGGATCTCAGTTTTGCAGCCGGGTCAACGAGAACAAGAACCCAATCCTCAATATAAACGACGACATGATTTCATCGGAACAGTCAACCCGTGTAAAAGTTGTGGAACTATCGCTCTTCCTCCCTTACACCCACCCCCAGCCCCCAAGCCCGAGCGCTTGTTCGCGGGATAAAGAATGCTGAGCTTATAAACCGTTAATTCTTTTTTTACATATTCAAGGCCTTTGACCTAAGCTTATTTTAATCGATAAAGAAAAAGAAAGAATTATTTGCTTGTCTTTTAAACATGACTATCAGACTTTTCCGCGAGGAGAGTGGGGGGGGGAAGGGGGGGGGAGGGCTGAGAAACGAGAGTTACAAGAGTTAACCCTACCCTACTCCCCTAAGGAAGGACTGATACAAGGGTTTTATTTTGGTTTTATACACTACACGACTTTATCACGAAACGATAACTCGTAGTACAAAACCCTTGAGACAAAACAACCTTTGTAGAAATCAGAACAATTGTAAACACATGAAAGAAACTGGAGAAACAAAACATGAATAACAACTGATGGCATTGTGGAAGGTGTCGGGTGATCACGTGCAATGTCGTCCATTGTGAAACCACTGGGTGGCAGTAAAAACCAGGTGATTTAATTTCGATTTTCAAGGGAGTTCAGCAGTTTTGCTGTGCATTACTTTTCAACACCGATGAGCAACAGGTCTTCTTAAACTGATAGAACAAAAACTTGAGAACTAGCTGATAACAAAGTGAGTAAGCTAACAAATTTAAGCTTAAGTCTTATAATTTTTATTTTTTTTTATTTTCCTTTTTCGAATCGAATGTTTTCTTTCGCTGGCCGTTTTTTAGGTCCTCTTGATTTTAATTCGTTAAAAATCTTATCTACTGCCATTCCACGGAAAAAATCTTCGTTTTTTTAGTAAAACAAGAGGTTTAGAAATCATTTAAGTCATCACTTTTGTAAGCTTTATTCGTTCGTTTTCAAACACGCAGGTTTAAGATAATTTTTCGAATTCTCGCTTGCATTAAGCTTTAAAAATTACATAAGAGAGCAGCTAAGACGTCCTACAACAACAGTCCGTCCGTTGTGTTGAGCAACCAAATAAAGTTGCCTTACCTTATTGAGTTAAGCTTACGTTAATATTTTGCACTTTTAATATAATAGTTGTATGAGCGAACACATTGTAAATTAATTATAAGCTCAATTGATAAGCTTAAATACCGTCTCTGCAACATAAGGACTTGATTTTGTAATATTGCACGGTGGATATTTTTCCTCCTGGTATTTCAGACTCTTGTCACTGTATCAATTTAAAATGGACTTATAAATTTGCTGCATGTACCATATAACTTACCAAATACTAACGCGTAGTGACTTTGAAAATGGTTTCAACCCAGAAGGTAAAAATAATAGCTAGTTCAGCTAGTTCTGGGTTCAAGCCATTTAGTAGTCTAAACAGCAGGCAATTTGGACTGAAGACAGCCTTTATTCGCAGCAAAGTAAATAACCTATAAAGCTTACAACATCTATATGTAAAAGGTAAAATAAAACTGGTTACACTCAACTGCCAATAACTACATGTCTTGTATACGTGGAAAAGTACTTTTACTTGTCACTAGTAATGGACTAAAAATAGCAAAGAAACCATGTGATTCAGTTTACAAAGTATTTTAGCAACCTGACACTACTTTAAACAAGTGATGAGTGAAACAAGGCAGTCGTGATCTGGACCCGGGGAGGGGGGGGGGGTCTTGGGTATATTTTGGGTGGGTATGTGCCGCCCGGGTCTCCAAATTTGGACCCCGTTTTAGAAAGAATTTGCGCTCAAAATGATACTCGCTCTAGAAATAGATCAATTTTTAATACCCCGTTCTAGAAAAAATGGCTGCTGATAATTTGAGGCTTTCGTGCGTTAGAAATATTATACTCCGTTCTAGGAAATGTCTCTAAAATGGATACCACGTTCTAGATCAGGAGTCCCAAAATCACAACCCCGTTGGGCGGCACATACCCGTATAGGTATTTTGGGGTAGTACCCCCCGGGGTCTGGACTCAGTTGCACAATTTTGTAATTTAGATGAACATCCCCAAAGAGCTCATGCCACCACTGGGTTTAGTGTAGTTCTAAAAAGGACTGTTGTTGTTGACAATAATGTATTGCCAACCTAAGGAAAAAAGTCATGTTCAGAGTTCAAGTGCAAATTGTATATTATCAGTTGATGGTGTTCATGTCTCCACTCTTATGATTTGCTTTATCCTTTTGAAAATTTAGCACTGACATAGTTGTTTTGAAAAATATCTATGCAACTTTAATACTTAATCTATGCAACTTTAATACTTAGCCAGATATTCCACCAGAATATAGACTGCCACATCTTTTCCTAGTTATATTTTTCTCCTATGTTGCCGTGACCTAGCAGTGGATTCTACGTCACAAGCTAATTTGCACATACATTGACCACGCAACGACTGTCACCCGAAAACATCGAAAAATTGCTCATCATAAAAGGACCAAAACTGGCTTTTTATGTTTTTAACGCCATGCAGTGCTATGGTTGTCGTGGCAACAAAACATAACAATTTTTAACCACATTTAATTTGTTTTCACACTGAAAATGCTGAAACTTGCTCCATTTTTTAGTGGCAGCTCTTGTGGAATCAAACCAGACTCGCGACCAGATGACTGAATTCTGGAACAAGCATTCCATGGCCCAAAGTGTTGAGGAAATGATGTTGGACAGTAAAGCAGAAGATCTGACACAGCATGAACACCCTGAGGTAATGGGAATGCTGCCGTGCATCAGAGGAAAAGATGTCCTGGAGCTTGGCGCTGGGATTGGGTAATGACATGGAACTTAATGATAATCACAGTGTAATCTTGATAACACCCATAATTCTTGGCTTGAACAGTTTTGAATAACCTTGGATGGTTCAATTAAGAATTTTCAATCAGTTAGTTAATGCCATTATGCAACACCTTACAGTTTCACAAATAATTGTGGTTTTAAAAAAGTTACTTCTGAAAATGACATTTTAATATGCTTATTAAATTGAACTTGTTGAAAATACTTGTTTCTAAGTTTTTTGGAAGTCTTAATTTATTTTAAAAACATCTTTATGGAAATAACGTTGTAAAATAATCAAATATGAAATTGATTTTTGAAGAAAATTAATTAGTTATAACCAAGCATTTGAAGTAAAAATTCAGTTATGGGAAATACTACATCCTATGTAACTAATATTTGCATCTGTTAACTTGGTGTATCTGTTTCCAGTTATCAATACTTTTTTATCTTTTCTTGTTAACCTGGAGTTATTCCTGTTTTGAGCCTGTAAATGGTCAATAACTAAAAATGATTAATAGTATACTGTCTCATTTCTACATGCATGCTTATTTTGTAGAATGGTATGTATCCTTTTTGAACTCTTAAGCTGGGTTTTCTTTCCCTTTGGAGAGTTTAGAATCAAAATTCTCCTAACCATGGCAATAAGATACCAAGGAGACAGTTAATGAGAGTGCATTATCTAATCCGCAAGGAAGATATTATGTTGATATGACACCAAACAATTAATTCTCTCGACAAAATCAACATGTTAACATATAAATCAGAAGGCCATTAAGTATAAAATACAACAAATAATACAGCCGGTATAATGTAATACTACAAAGTACTGCTCTGCAGAGTGTAGCTTAAATTGAAAGTTATTGGCATGTATAGCACACTGGAGAATCCATCTAAAAGTACTATGCATAAACTAAAAAGTTAGAACCATTTATTAGTACACAACTCCAAGTTTAACTCAGGGAATAAAGGTGTTTATGTACATTTTTATGAGTTTAGTTGCATTAATTAAGAATGCATCTTAACTTATTGCTTTTGATTGTTTCATATTGTATTATTTAGCGCGTGTCAGTTCCGTTGTGTGTGATGAGGAGCCTCCTGAAAACCACCTTCGGTGAGTGAGGTTACCCCTCTGATCTTCGGAATCAGTAGCAGTATTACTTACAGTATCATGACCAGGTAATGATCATTAACATCATCTCTTTGCACCAGGGTCCTCAGCACCTTTCTAAATAACTCATTGTTACTTATTTTTGTGGGGACTTAATTATGGCAAAATGTTAGAGGCAAATTAAATTAAAAGAAACTAAATTTCACAAATATTTTCCAAATGCTGATCCACATTAAGAAACTGGCCATAGTCTCAGATGCAGCACTACATGTATGGATTTTAATTTTACATAGCCATATGGTTTGAACAGAACATATTATTTATTTATATAACAAAACAAAACTTAAAACAGGTTGACATTGTTCATAATTTGCAACAAAACACGGTACTACACACAAATGTGTTTTCTCTGTTCATAAAGTGCCATTATGTCCAACCCCCAGAGTCCAAAATAATTCTTCTGAGATCTTAAATTTTGTGACAATGTTTTTTTGGGGGTCAATCATTTTTTTTGCAATCGTGAAAATTGAGAAAGATAAAAGTCTCACGAAAATTAGTAACAATAAGGTAGATGGTTAAGTTTCATGTGGGGGTTATATTTATTTACTGAATGTTAAGCTCATGTAGGGCTGGGTTCAAATCTTGGTCCTTGGGCACACCAGGGCTGACTGATCTCACTATTAAGACAGATCCTTACTTAGTATGCAAGCTGTTCCTAATAAGGTTATTTTTTGTGTTATTGTTATTATTATTATTGTTGTTGTTGTCATCATTATTATGTTGTTGTTATAAAATGACTAGTCAAACTTTGCAAGTTGTGTTCTTTGTTCTGGTGATTATGTACTTTATTAAGACAATGTTTTACCATAAAGGTGAATTCCCATGGTTTTTTTTGGTGTGTGATGGGAACAGACTGATAAGAGATTATTTACAAACAGATTGTAACATAATTTAAACTGTGCTCACCTTTGAACATTGATAAAAGCTGTTCATGCATTATCTCTTGTTTTACCTAAATTGCATACTGGAAGTACATGTGAAATTTATGGGACAGTGGAAATCTGCCTTAACTGAACATTTGAAAATGCAGGGAGTTTTTATTTCTTGCTGTCAACTGATCTCTTAGGAGAAACACATTTAAATTTTAAATTCTAAATTAAGTGTTGTTGTTTTCTCAAACAGGCGCTTCACGGGCGATATTGCAGCAGAAGCTCGTCATGTTACCGCTGTGGATTTTATGCAGTCCTTCACTGACAAAAACAAGGAAATCAATGGAGCAAAATTTAACAATGTTGATTTTGTGTGTGCTGATGTCACAAAACTGGATTTGAAAAAAGGAAGGTCAGTTCTCAAACTTGTAAATTATTCAAGAAGTTTGAACAAAGAAAATTATAAGCGTGACAGTGTTTTCATTGATAACCTGATCTTAATTGGCATAGAGTTTGACGATTTTACTCACTTGTTGCCTCTGTATTTAATGTTCAGTTTTAGAAGCTGTGTCAAAGACTCAAATTTTAGGGTCCCAAGTTAGTTAGAGTTAATTATTCCAATTCTTAATAAATTATGTGAGCTGTTGAGATGATTAAACTTTAAATGTTAATGGAATATATTTTATTACCTTGCTGTTCTTTAATAATAATATACCGCTTTACACCTGTAAAGATCAAGCTCCTTTCACCTGCATAATTTATATAATTCCCCAGTTAATTCTTAATAATTTATTTAAACTGCAAAGTATTATCTTGCAGCTATGATGTTATTTTCTCCAACTGGCTTCTAATGTACCTTTCTGATGAAGAACTCGAGAAGCTGGCACAAAACATGCTTCACTGGCTAAGAGATGGCGGATCTCTTTTCTTCCGTGAGTCTTGTTATCATTCATCAGGAGACATGAAAAACTCTGATAACCCAACGGTTTACAGAACACCCCAAATGTACACAGATGTCTTTTCAGCTGTGAAAGAGCAGGAATCTAATAAAAATGTTTCCATATTTGAATTAGTGACAAAACGAGCTGTGGAGGCTTATGCAAAGGTAACTAAGACAATTCTTTATTCAAGTGTTAACATGGTCATTCACTAAAACAGAACTTAAAAATCAGGAATTGTTTATTACTAGATATACTGGAAAAAAAAAAGAGTTGTAATCTTAAAAACACCTGTCCTCACAACTCCCTCCATTCTTATGCCATGCAAGGTAAGCAGGCAGGTAACCATGGCAACTGTGTGAGCAGGGACCCCCCCCCCCCCCCCCCCCCCAAGACCCCTCATTCTCCAAGTGCTCAGGGGCTTGGAGAAGAAGGGTGACATGAGACCTCCCACCCCATACATACCTCTCCAAACACCTCCATCTTACCCTAGAGTGATAGCCAAGGAAAATGAAAGATAAAACCTTTGAATACTGGGACACCAGGGGATGCCCTTGTGTTGTTTTATCATAAAAGAAACCTTGCTCAACATTATCTCCTCCACCCAGGTGTATAGACAGGTACTTGACTTCTAAGGTAATTAGTTAAAAGCCAAGCCAGTGATCTGCAACGATCAGCTTAAATGAAATGTGAATATGCAGCACAGGCTGCTCGCAGGTCATGTACATGAATTATCAGCAAAGGCGTAGCTACCTGTATGCATGTACAGATTTGGGACTTGAGGGGGAGGTAGGGGCCGGGTGGGGGGGGGTTGAAAATTGATTGTGTGTACCTCTGAAAAAGTGCTGGCTATGCCCCTGATCAGGATACAGACCACTGACTGCATTGCATTTAACTTCACCTAAATTACATATAGCCACATTTAAAATTGTGCAGATTGAATCATAGAAATATTTGTATAGAATTAAGCTAAATACTTGTCTTTTTATTTGTACACAGCATAAGCAGAACAAACACCAGTTTTCTTGGTTATGGAATAAAGTATCGCTAAAGAATGGTTCCAAAGGAAGTATGCAGGAATTCCTTGACAACAATCAATATAACAAGGAAGGAATCTTAATGTACGAAAGAGTTTTTGGTCAAGGATTTGTCAGTCCTGGAGGAATGACCACAACAAAGGTATCACTCAGCTCCAAATGTTGTGTTTTGTTGTTCAGTAGTAACTTAATAGAATGCTTTTGAGGTTGCAAAAGAGGCAAGAGTGAGGTTCTCTCACACTGAACAGGGGTTGGGACTGAGTTAGGATGAGTTAGGATGTCAGGTTTCACACGAGGTCCCCCGACTCTGTTTCTGTTTCCTTGCCATATGAGCAACACCTTTACCCAAACAGCATTTAGTGTGTGTGTGAATTAAATGTAAGTATTAGAGGTACAATAATTTAGAGTGATCTGCCCTGTGGTTATTTATTGCACTAATTCCGCAGTATAAATCCAGACGTTCAGAATAATAACATGACTTTCCATTTCATTTACTGAAGTTAATTTTTAAGTAAATGATTGCTTTTCTTTGCCCTGTATTTTAGCAATTTGTTGGCCGTCTCAATCTTCAAAAAGACCAAGAAGTGTTGGATATGGGTTGTGGTGTTGGTGGAAGTGCTTTCTACATAGCTGATGTGAGTGACAATAATATTTAACCTACTTAGGCAAGAAACTAATTTGCCTTGCATAATTTCTTTGCACTCTTCACGTAACAAGATTAAGGTCAACTGAAGTAACTTTAAATCTGGTGTTTTGTCATCTCTGTTTGAAATTCTCTTGTCCAAATATGATTTTTATTTTTAAATTTAGACATTCCATGCCCATGTTCTTGGAATGGATCTGTCTACGAACATGATCAACTTTGCGCTTCAGGCATATGAACGTTCCAAAACTAGTCAGGTAGGTTATATTGTCATTTTCATAAAAAAAAAACGGTATTTTGTTAGGATTTTAAAGGAGCTATGTTATGGTGATTTTGAGGTTTTTGGGGCAAAACTGCCCCAAATTAAAACTAAGTATCTTATCGTACACAAAATGCTTATAGAACGCTAAGAGGAAGATATTAAATGAATTTTCAAAGAGAAAATAGACCAGATGCAATCCATTTTCCATCCTGTCCATCTGCAGCCCAAGGCACTAATATGTTTACTCTTACAGCACTAGTAGAATAATTTTAAACAAAACTGGATCCTTATTTTTGGATTTTTACTGATATAAAGATGTATTTTGGATTTTTAAAGTAACACTGAAAATGGTGACAGAGCCCCTTTAAGGCTTTTCCAGTACATCTTAACAATGTCATCTAAGTTTATTAATATTACGTTTTGTGTTATTCTGTACATTATAGGTACAGTTTGAAGTGAGTGACTGCACAAAACGAGATTTCCCCTCCGAAAAGTTTGATGCAGTTTATAGTAGGGAGACCTTTCTTCACATCAAAGATAAAAAGTCGCTTTTCAAAAAAATATTGGTGAGTTGCTTATTAATGATTTATTGCATCAATCGATAAGTTAACTAGTTGTTTTATACACAGAAAAACAACTTTTGTTATTGAAATTGTGCATCCATGTCTTATCTATCTGTTTGTTCAATATATGTTAGCATACAGACCTTGTTATTGCTGGATTTAACATTTCAGCTATTGAAGCTGGTAAAGGTGTAATGGCCTGGAAGCAGAATTTGAACAGTGATCATGAATCCCAAATTTCATTTTCAAAAACATCAAGAAACTAACAGTATCAAATGAACATTCTGCTTGATATATTTTATTTAAACCAACCTACTTTGTGGCTTCATAATATTCCCGCAGGGGGGGGGGGGGGACTCTGAAATAGATATGTTGGAGTTGATTGCTGTCCTTTTTTAGGGTGAGGATACATGGTTTAATACTGCTAAGGAGGAGGAGTTATTCTATTAGGTATGGAGGCAGAAAGATATCCCAACAGGAAGAACTTTTCAGAAAGAATTGGCACATCTTGGGGTTAATGTGAGCCACGCCCACAAAATGGGTTCCTGGTACCTTGTAAAGATTCCTTTCAAAATTTTCATATGATCACCCCCATCAGTGTTACATGGGAGTTCCCTTCCCTCCGCTGCAGGGTGACATGCATGTAAGCTGACTATTAACGTTATTCTTTCAAAACAGAGCTGGCTGAAGCCTGGAGGACAGCTTCTTATTACAGATTACTGCTGTTGTTCTGGTCAACACTCAGAGCAGTTTAAAAAATATCTGGAACAACGTCAATATCACTTGATTGATGTGGAGAGCTATGGAAAGGTGATCTTTGATTCTAATCTGGCCTCCTTACTTACTGCTTGATACTACAAGACATTCAGAGGCCAGATAACATTGCCCTTGCAATGGCTGATGGATATACATCCGTCCCAATATCAACGTGCAAATTCTCTTTACTACTCTGTCTTCACATCAACACAATTTATCTTCAGTTTCACATGACTGCCTCTCCTTTAGGTGCCCATTAAAGACAAGGTTGACTGTGCTTCCAAAATTAGTGTTTGTAATACTGAAAATGTTTAAATAATTATTATAAACCACTTGATTCTGTTTCCAGCTCTTGCGTGAAGTTGGATTTGAGGCCGTGACAGCTGAGGACAGAACAACTCAGTTTGGACAGATCATTGAAAGTGAACTGAATAATTTTGAAAAGTCAAAAGATGCGTTTGTTAAGGTAAGGTAACATTGTTTTGTACATAGTGTAGTGCGATAATATTTTCTTTGAGAGCAGATCAAAACAAGAGCTACAATATTTACATAAGAATTGCACGCACAAAAACTGTAGGTTTACTTCAGTGTCAAAATTAATCCCCCTTACCACTGATTAAATACTACAGAATATTTTTACTGTAAATCTGACTGAGGGAGGGAGGGTGGGTAGCCTGTGTGTAGGTGCTTTGCACTCGTACACCACTTAAGTGTATGTTGTGCACGCTAGAGAGCAGGCAGGTATTAAAAGAAAATAAATTTAACATTAAGTCCACTTCGTTGTCCTGTGTATATATGTTCATATATTTTTGTCTGTTTTGGTTCAACTCAGGACTTTTCTGAAGAAGACTTCAGCTCGCTGTTTAGCAGCTGGTCAAACAAGCTTTCAAGATGTCACGGTGGTGAACAAACATGGGGAGTGTTTTACGCCAGGAAACCTCACAGTTCTTAACTCATCTCTTGCGCTGAAGTATTTCATTGTATCTGATTGCATGGAGCCAATTTCATGGTAACTGCCGGTCAATGATTATGAATTATGCTTGAAGTGGATGTTGCTGTTGACAGTTAAATTATGACACAGTAAACAAGACCTTAGGAACAATGATCTTTCCTTAGCAGACAAAATATTCCAAACATGACATTTTATATCGAGAAATAAAAGAAAATAAATAACATTGATCTGCCTGTACATGTGCTAGCAGTATTATTTACTATTATTGTTTGTTAAAATAAAAAATATATATTTTGAAAACAGATGGAGTGTTTTAAACTACTGTCTAGTTGTGTTACTTGTATCATTTTTTCAGTCAACTCTGTCAAAGCAGAAACCCCTGTAAGGTGGACACCCCTGTAAGGCAGACACCTGTAAGGGGGTGTAAGGTGGCCACCTGTAAAGTAGACACTCCTGTAAGGTGGACACCTATAAAATTGATGTGGGGATGGCTGGTTCTGGCTGAATGCATTTATATAGAGTTAAAACTCAATATAAATGCAGAGGCGGACAGCTATAACTTATTAACAAAAACTTTGTAACCAGAAGATGTTTTTACAAAGTCTCCTGCAACAAGTTAAGGCATGTATGTTATGTAACAAGGCAAACAGTACACTTGGTTTGCTAAGGAGAATCCTAAGTGCATGTACCCCAGAAGTAAAATCAAGAGCTTTTGTATCTCTTGTTCGCCCAAAATTAGAGTACGCCTCTTCTGTTTGGAATCCCCACACAAAGAGAAATATTGACGAGATTGAGATGGTTCAGCGCCGTGCTGCAAGTTTTGTATTTAATGATTACTCAAGATACAGTAGCGTCAGCTCTATGATAGACAATTTGGGGTGGGACACGCTAGAGCAGCGTAGGCACCTTCATCAATTGCAGATGTTCCATAGAGAAGCTAGTAGAAACTAGTAGGCACTATTAGACACTAATTCCATTGTTTTCTTTTCTTTAGTTTTTACTAATTTTGAGTAATCGCTAGATACTGTTTCACGGTCCGAGTAAAATCACTCTAAGATCAAGTACGGTATGGTAGGGATAATATTTCCACCAGAAGTTCAACCTTTGTCCCGACAGACCAGCCCCAACCTTGTCGCCACCTACAGTGCACTGTTGACAGCTTCAAATTTTCATTCTATCCAAGCGGGATATTCCTCTATTGAATAGAGTGATTTTCTTTAAACCGTGAAATAGTTACTAATTTTATACATTTATAATCCTCCTGGTATAGTCTTTTTACACTGTTTTAGGATTAATTTGTTAAAGATTAAAGCAACCATTAAAAACAGGGTGGTTTTGGTCGCTTACAAGTTTAATGCTGGTTCTGTTGGCGTTATACATCATATTTTCAATTCCACGCCGCCCATAAAACCCATGAATCAAGAGAAGCGCGCCAAAATTTTAATTCAACTGCAAGTATAACCTTGTGCGTAGAAGCGCATATTTTTACCTCATTCTGCAGGATTCTGAATCAAAGGCTCCTGTAAGCCAACCCGTGCATAAGAAATGCTCTACACATCGCTGGCTCATATTTAAGCGACCCTTTCTCCCGGGCGGGGGTACTCCCTTTTGGGGCTTGAGGTATATGAAAGGGTAGGGATTTCACGAAGAATAGGAAAGGGTAGCGAAAACACGAGTTGAAGAATTAAAAAGGTAGGGAAAACTTCCATTTAAGTAGGGCCTTTCAAAATATATCAACAAACGCACGTAAAGGACCGTAAAGGCTATATGAAAGGGGTACCATTTTCAATGAAAGGTATATGAAAGAGGTGCCATTTTCAATAAAAGGTATATGAAAGGGGTACTTAGCTTTCCTGTCAAAACAGTTTATATAAGGGTAAGGGTTTGATCCTCGGGGCGTAGTATCCCCGTACAAAACTTTGTTGAGTACCCCCCTCCCCCCCCCCCCCCCCCCCCCCCGGCCCTTTCTTACAATCAAAGGCTCCTCAGTGAGCTAACTCGTGAATATGAAACGCTGTAAATGAAAGATTCTACACCAAATGTGCAGAAGCTTTAAGTACGACCCTAGGGAAGTACTTCGGTATGTATTTTGTGAATAGAAAATAAGTTCCGTAAAGGAGTATCAAAGGATTTTGCGTTACCCTATCGCGAATGCAAGTTGAATATTTCATTGAGTCAAGTCTCGAGTCTGCGATGGGAAAAGAATCCTTACTTTGCTGGAGCCATAATTGCTGCTAAAGATGGAACGATGTCACAAATTAAGTTTGTGGCAAACATTAACGATTAATAATAAATTCCCAGGCTTTTCTAAATTAGGGAAATTTTAACTATCTTGTAAATAGCTATTATCTTAATTCATCTGGTACACAGTTTTGATATATTGTAACTTGTTTTAGGTGTCCCCAATTAGCAGCAATGCTAAATCCTTTGTTGACACATTAATCTGAAAGTTATGATGATGATGATGATGATGATGATGATGATGATGATGATGATGATGATGATGGATCGGTACTGCCAGCGCGGCGTGTCATTTAAACCTTCTACCGCGAGCTGATGCGTAACGCAATATTGCGGTAGTTTATCTTTTTATAAACACGGTTCGATATCATTTTTTTAATTGACCGACTTCAAAGGCAAAGAAAAAATATTGTATCACTTGTACAATGTCCAGTTCGGAAAAAAAAGAAAAACGTCCCTCTCGGGATTTGAAACTGTTTCGAGAAAGGTTGTCGGAAAAAAAGCGTAAAAGTGCACGCGACAATCCAGAAAGGTATTGTGGGTAGTCATCCACGCTATATCCTAAAAACTCATTTATCCCAATGGCCCGCCATCTAAGATCGTCCCTGTACGGACGAGGCATCACGGGTTTCATGTATTTATTTGACTTATTAAAATTCATTGATCATATCCCATATTATTTTTCGGGATTGTCGCGTGCACTTTTGCGCTTTTTTCCGAGCCACGAAAGCCTTGTGCACTGGTCAGCGGAATTACCAAGAAAAGTTTACAGCTGATGGAAGGAGTGAGCGAGTGAATTTGCCACCAATACTGATAACCCGTTTATTACGCTTGCGCGTATTCACGGGTTAAAAAGCATTTTTGGTCATTACAATGTCATTACCAGAGCTGGACATGGGTAACGCGGAATCTGGGAACGAAATTGCGGAGAATGGGGATAATCCCAAGTGAAAATAGGGATGCGTGCATGTGCAAAAAAATCGATTATCGCACTTGCTGTGCCTGAGAAAAGAAAAGAGATTTTTTGTAGGGAATTGGATTGATCGTTCCAACATTCTAACAGACGAGACAATAAAATACAATCCATATTGCTCAGACTTATCCATCTTTAATTAAGTTTTGTTTCTTCTTGTGTGCGTCCCGCTAAAAAAACGGCTTATACCAAACGGCCTCGTGTTAAATTATACAGAAAGGTTTAGATTACGTGACTTCACTGCTCCTAGCTGCTACGAATTTGCAGGTTTAATATATTAAACCGTCGGTTTTAGAATTTATCTTACACTTGTAGATTATAAAGATGACAAAACTAGAGTCAAAGTTTGTGAACGTTTGCTTTCGTCGCGTCGGATTCCCAGAACGAAAAATAGTTATGTTGACTGTTGTAGTTTTGATTGTTCTACTTCTCGAAGTGGTTCTTGTACCCTTCCACGATGCTATTCCGTAGCGTGTAAAAAGTCTTAGAAGCTTTCCTACCAACTAGCCATTCAATGTAGGTATTTGGCAGACATCCATTGTAGTTATTATTGGTTAATCCGAAAACTTGACACTTTGCCTCTGGTTCAGTTTCGTCTGGAATCGCTATGTAGAAATTCCCGCCATTTTTTGCTCTTATGAGACCGTCTCCGCCCGCGGGCTTCGAAGAGTGACTGGCATTTTTCACAAACATAGCAAACGCTTTCTTTCCATACCAATCGACTTGTTTAGTGGGTGAAACATACAAAACGAGGCTTCGATCAGTAATCGGCCATGATAAATGAACTCGCGTGTGTACGATGCGCGCTCCATCTGGAGCAATCTCCAAAGTTTCAAGGTCTTGGAAAGCTTTGTCCCACTTAATACGTATATCCATGTTTGAAGGGTGCACCATTTCAGCGAATTTCTCCGCGGACAGCGGTAAAGCTTCAAACAGAAAAAGGGTTTTGATTGGAACTTCTTCTTTTGGGAAGGTATTGCTCCAAGAGTCGAATTCAGCAGGAACTTTGTGCCTTTGATTCCAGCCGCCTTTTTTCAAGTCTTCGTTGAACCACTTCGCTCTCTGAACTTCCTTCTCGAAGTCTAAACGTGGGAATGACTGGTCTTTGGACTGCATAATGATACACAAAGCAGAAACCAGAAATACTTAAATTTCCTACAGAAAATGGAACAAAGGGAAACGGTGAGTTTTCGATCGCCTCGGAGAACATTGAGGTGCTTTTAACTCTTATTTTTATATTTATGACAAACTACGATTCTAGTGGGTAACTGCTATATTTTTTCTTGACACAGAAATAAAGTTTTTATTATTTATTATTATTACGTCAAGTGAATAATTGAATCAGTGGTGGGGTATTATTTGAATGTTGCATTCAATAGGCCATTTCCGAATTGCCTTTAGCCTCTCTATCAAAGCGAGGCTACGTGCGAAACCTTTCATATGAAAATGAGTTTTCATTCACATGCAAATAAGTTTTATTTGCATGTGAATGAAAACTCATTTTCATATGAAAGGTTTCGCACCTAGCCTCACTTTGATAGAGAGGCTAAAGGCAATTCGGAAATGGCCTATTGAGGTTCATATCGGCAATACGCTAATGAATACGACGTCAACCCAGAACTTTCTATCATTCTTCTTGGGAATTCGACTATTCTCTGATTTAGTCACAATATTTGGTAAAATTACTTATCAAAACCATAATAATAATATAAATGTTCATCAATTGTAATTTATCTCTACCAGCATGTTTTTGTATAATAAATTAAATACTTGGTCGTCGATCACATTCATAACTTGGCATATTGGAGATATGAACCTTTATAAGTCCTGTAACTCAAAGACGCAAAATTCAAATCAAGAAATATTCCAGGCTCAATTATTCATTTGATGTAGAATCGATATTTGTGATAAAAATAGGGGTTATAGATTCGAACTAAAGTCTTTATGTGTTCTGTTGTTATATTCCTAAGTCAAAACAAAAAAAGTTAAAATTTAAAAGTTAAATTATGAAAACATCGATTTTGCACGTGCGTGTGAATTCTTTTTTTTAGCAAACTAACAGCTTTACACATGCGTTTTGCTTCTGTGTTATAACGTTTTATGAGAAAAACCTCTGGCACGGAGATTTTAAAAGCCGTCATATTCAGTTGATCTTTTTCTCTGAAAAGTACCATAGTCATCTACAACTGAATGCCGGCTAAAAACAACCAAAACCTCATTACTGAAATTGTTGCTGTTTCCTCTAAATGTAATTATCTGCTGTAATAATATAGTTGTTTATAACAAAAAAAGACGCAATACAGTCTTTTCTCGAGTTTTTAGTTGGAAAAACGTTGTCTCTCCTTCAAATGAAGTTTTGTGAGGTATCGCTCATTGCCATTTACTGCACCTTTCATTAAGAACAGGTCATTTGGAATTCCCGGAGTTTGTGAACACGTGAGACGTTGAGCGAGTTATAGCAGTCAGAGACAACATTCACTCGATCGGTCGGTCAGTGTTATGTTCACGGGAGGGTGGAGAGTTGAACGCAGCGGGGGAGGGGTCGGTGAAGCAAAACACCTAGGAGTAGGGAGGGTCCTAACGTTTTGAATTTATGAGTTGGCTCATAGATGCCTTTTGATTGATGTTTACAGGCGGGCGTGACCTCAGCTTAATTCTGCGGCCTACGCATACGTTCGGTTTACAGTGAAACAAAAGAAACGGCAAACTGATCCTTACGGCAGAAAAACAGAAGCAGAAGCAAAAACAAATAAAATCAAATCAAAGTGGAATATAATAGTGCCCAATATTTCGCTTTGCAAAACAAAGCTTCTTCAGGGGCTAGCACTATAAATAATTATAAAACCGATACAAGTGGTTTTGAAAAAATAAAGAATAACAAAAACAATGAATATGATAGGTGGAGGGTTTGACGGGTGATAAACTAAACTGACTAGTGATGAGAAAGTTAATGAAAGTTTAACTTTCTCCTTAAACTTCAACAACTTGGAAAACTCCCAGATAACGCTATCCTCGTAACCCTTGATGTTTCTTCGCTGTACACTAATATACCTCACGAAGATGGAATCGATACTTGCCGCTAGTTTCTCAACACCCGCCTACATAAACAAGTTCCTACAGAAGGACTTTGTGACCTTATCCAAATGATTCTTGGCATGAACAATTTCACTTTCAATGATGATCACTACTTACAGATCCACGGGACAGCCATGGGCACACGAATGGCACCCTCCTACGCGAATCTTTTCATGGCTAAATTTGAGCAACACGCTTTAGAAAACACTGCTTTCAGACCCTACATTTGGTGGCGATACATTGATGACATTTTCATGGTATGGACTAAAGGAGAAGAAAACCTAAAAACGTTTCTAAATTACCTGAACTCTCTCCACCCTACCATCAAGTTCACTCACGAATATTCCAGTTCGCTTATACAGTTCCTTCCGTTCCTTGACGTTCAAATTCAGCTTAAAGACAACCAAATCCAGACGGACCTTTACACCAAGCCTACAGACAAACATCAATATCTTTTAAAATCGTCGTGTCATCCAAGTCGCACCAAACGCTCGATTCCTTTCAGCCTTGCCCTAAGATTAACACGTATATGTTCTACTGATTTTCTTTTTGAAAAACGCTCTGCGGAACTGATTAATTACTTAGTGAAACGAGGATACAGCCGCTCTTTCGTAAAAAGTGAAATTCGACGCGTCCATTCCATCCTTCGCTGTGATCTTCTTACTGAGCCAGAACAACAAAAGAAAGCCTCCGACCGAACACCTTTCGTAATCACCTTCAATCCAGCTATTTGTAATCCCTCCTCTGTTGTACGAAAACACCTTAACATTCTTCAATCCTCCACCCGCTGCAAACAAATTTTTCCTTCACCATCTGTCGTGGCTTATAGGAGAAGTGCAAGCCTTCGTGACCTCCTGGTTCATACTAAATTAAGGAAACCGACCAGCGAGAGAGATCAGATAGTGCCTCCAGCAGGAGCTTACAGATGCAACCACCCACGCTGTTTGACCTGTCAGTTTATTCAACAAGGCCAAAAGAAATACACTTTTTTTACTACTAAAGAGGAACGTTGTATTTATAATCACATAACATGTAATTCTAAAAACCTGATTTATATGATCCAATGTAAAAAATGTTTTAAACGTAATATACCGTGTCAATACATCGGAGAAACAAAACGCAAACTAAATGAACGTTTTGGTGAGCATCGCCGCTCTGTAGAGAATCCACATCACCTCAGCTGCCCTACTCCTATATCAGAACACTTTAATCTACCGGGACACTCTACTAAGGATAGGCAACTTATACCACTTGAGTTATTACGTATTAGCAGAGACTCTGTACGAAAAGCGCGTGAAGCATTTCTCATAGATAAAGCAAAGACGTTAGAACCACTTGGAATCAACAGACGCGACGAACTTCATTAACTTAGTTTAGTTTATCACCCGTCAAACCCTCCACCTATCATATTCATTGTTTTTGTTATTCTTTATTTTTTCAAAACCACTTGTATAACGGTTTTATAATCATTTATAGTGCTAGCCCCTGAAGAAGCTTTGTTTTGCAAAGAGAAATATTGGGCACTATTATATTCCACTTTGATTTGATTTTATTTGTTTTTGCTTCTGCTTCTCGGTTTTTCTGCCGTAAGGATCAGTTTGCCGTTTCTTTTGTTTCACTTCAAGTACTAATACTGATCTAGGTCTGGAAACCCATATCCGGCCATTCTCAGCGGTTTGTTGTAGTGATCGTGCATTCTAGTATGTTTCTTGTTCTGTTTACAGGCGGGCGTGACCTCAGCTTCTACGTCCTACGCATACGTTCTTTTGCACGAGGAGCCCAAAATACGGCTTGTTCAATATCGGTGACCACAAAATGACAATAATATCGTGTTTGAATGTTCAAAAAAAGCACGCTAAAGGCAGACTCTCACCTCCTCATACGTCTCATGCTGGTAGTCACGAATCCATCTTATTGAAAATTAGCTCACTTAAGAAAGTCGTGATATAGCACTTTCATAGAACACGATCCTTGTATGCTACAAATCGCTATAATTTGGTGTTATCGACTGAGTTGATAGACTTTATAAAGCGGACGTTTGCCCCGTAAAGGGGAATCTGATGACGTACGTCATTGTTTACATTTTGTCTCAGTTAAAAGTTGAAAGAGCTTGTCAAACTTGGTAATCTATTCAATTTTTAGCTCTTTCCATGTTATGTTGAAGAAAATATCAGCTATCAAAAACTGCAAAATTTTTTTTGGGTGGCACAGCGCTAATAAACCATACATACGAGTTGTAAAATTTTAAGTTTTTAAAACAGGATTCATCACAAAGAGAGTATCTGGTATATCGGGCTCAATTCCCAGAGAAAGCTAATTGTGCTATATGCCTTTTCAATATTCGGAGTTAATCTTTTTCTAGCGCAATTAGATAATGAGACGCATATGTTGATGCAAAGGACTAGACTTCGAATCGTCAGCTTTTAAATATCTTCCAGTGGCCAATTTCCTTTGTTAACTCGGTCGATGAAACCAAATTTTCAGTAATTTTTCACTTCCTTCACCTGACGTCATCAAAATTCTAAAAAACCAAACAGCTTGCAATCAAGTTTCATGTTGATACATTCTGATTGCTTTGGAGATATAGCATTTTAAAAATTTGAGCGTTTGTGCGAAACAAAAACTAAAGCGAGGATGTAAATCGGAGGTCTTTTGAATCTTTGAACTGATCACATGCCCCGTTATCCATTTGTTGTAATTAGCATCGAGAAGCATGCAAACGATAATGAGTTGCAAGTTTCAAAGCTGTTGCTAAAAAATGTCCGCTGTAACAGTGTTCCTGTGTGTTACTGTATTAAGAAGAGAGCTAGAGTACAACTAAATTAGCTGACGACATGGAAACAATGGCCACAAGAACTTGTTTGAAGCCAAAAGTGCCGACGAGTACTTGACCAGGGGTCAATTTAATAAAACTATTACAAGTGTGATTTACAAGTGTAGCCATTGTTTCAGAGGTTGAAAACAATAGCTACACTTGTAAATTACACTTGTAAAAGTTTTATTAAACTGACCCCAGCAGTAAATAGAGTGCAGGGAAACATCTGTGTAATCTGCAACTGTTAAAGTGCCCCTGCGATCAAATTTTTGATTTTCATTTTTTACATTTTCGTGTACAATTAGACTTTCTTACTCATCTTGCCAAATTTCAATTCATTACGAACATCAGAAGTCATTTTATTTTAACATTTATTTCCGAGAATTTACGGCCGCCATAAATCAACCTTGTTCCAAGGCTTGGTTGCGAATGGGAGAAAGTGACGTCAAAGACTCAAACATACCTCACGTCACGGGTTGAAATTATAATAACAATAAGTATTGAAAATCACGCGAAAACCAACAAAAACTTTGGACTTGTTCTTCGTGCAATTTTCATGCTGATTGTTATTATAATTTCAACCCGTGAGGTATGTTTGAGTCTTTGACGTCACTTTCTCCATTTTCTAATATATAATAATAATAATAATAATAACAATAAAGCAAATAAAGAAAACTCTACATGAACCTAGTATATGGCCCAGTTCTAATAAAGCTTAGTTTAATAGCTTAATAAAGCTTAATAAACGTTATTACTGTCTTTGGCTAAAAGAAATACAACAGTATTACATAAAATGAGTAAAAAAAAAAATATATATATATATATATATAGATTTGTAGAGATGGATTACTTGGTCGAAGACATTTATTCACTGCTACTCAGAGTTTCATGCTTCTTACGAAGCAATCATCAGGCAACTGCCTACAATAACGGATACATAGAATACATACAAAATTTGAAATTACAGAACAATACCTAATGGCGTGACGTGCGGAGATATGATTGGTTAACTAAACGAATACAGTTTTCAACAGGAATTTCTTAGAATGTCTACAAGTAGATAGGAGTTCGCTTCTATTGTTCAGTGTTGACATTTCGGGTCTGCATATGATGAAATATTTTTCACATATATATATATATATATATATATATATATATGTGTGTGTGTGTGTGTTAGTGTGTGTGTCTACATAAATATAAAAATTAAGAAAGATCTAAAATACATAGAACATCTACAGTCGAGTTTGATTGTATAGCTTCGCCGCCCTGGGGATAAATGAGTTCTGCAAAGGGAGGAGGTGTCTTTCTGTTCTGGGGGCCAGAACACGCACGTTCTGTGACCTGAGAGAGTACTTGTGTGAATGATTGTCTATGAAACGCCTACAGGGGTGATCCACAGTTTCTATTACGTTCTTAACTTCATTAATAGTAAGAGAGTCTCTTCGTAAAGCAAGGTGTTCCAGGGTGCCTCTAGGAAGGCCAATTATATCCAGACTGCGGTTCTGAATTCTCTCGCCGCGAATCTCTCGAAGCTATGTGGTTAGAGCATCCGACCGGTGTGCGGTAGGGTAGATTCGAATCTTGTCGGGGACTCAGATTTTTTTCTTTGTCCTGCTTGTGATATGATGAACATTACATCTTTCTCAAGAAAACTAAAGTTTGTAGTCCAATTAATTTCGAATTTTCAAGACGACTAAGCCTTCCGAACAGTTTTTCTATCGAAGCGATTCTTTGGATGCTCTAATGAAACTGATGCCGACGAGCGAAAGGAATAAAATTCAAAACTGTTCAATTTTTCTGCCAGGTTCATAAAATTGTCGCAATTAGCGTATCAAAGGTAAATCGCTCCACCAAAACCTCACAAAATCTTTACAGGACTTGGAAAATTATTGACTTGCATTTAAGAGCACCATCACGATTATGACAATACTTATTACATAAATGTATAACTGAGATACTAACTTACCAGCCTTGTCTTCTGATTCTATCTAAAGCGATTCGATTCGATCCTAGGCTATTTATTTCGTTTTTCTCCGTTGGCGTTTAATATTGAACCTCGAGGTATATATCAGGCAAGCTAATATTTATTGTTTTCATAAGTTTATGGCAATACGTTGGGTTGGTAGCCCTGAAAATTTTCGGTTGAGATTTGACCCAATTTTAAACCAAACTTTGTGATTTCAGTTTAAAATTGCCTCCATTTTCAACGCAAAATGTTCAAATTTTTCGCCCAAATTCGGATATCAGAACAAAATAGCTAAAAAGCGATACTTTTTGTAACCGCACATACGTATTTTGGTATTGGCAAGTCATCGATCAATTGATAAGAAAAAGGCAAGAAACTTTCTAGAACGAACGGTCGTAGTAAAAAGATCAATACAGTCTCGATATATGGATCTGCAACGCGCGGTTCTTCTTTTCATATAAACCGCGACACCCACGAATATTTTGCCCGCCTTCAGTTCCGTGACGTTGATGAGTCGGTTTTAGATGCATCACGTGGTACATTTGTCTGTACCACGTGATGGCATTTTTCCGTGTCACACGTTTGAGTTCAAACTGCGATCAAAGGTTTAACACTACAGTCCAACTTCGCTATTTCGAACTTGGTTATTTCGAATTCCCCGTTATTTCGAACTCAAACCCATTCCCCTTGGATTTTGTTTTTAGTCATTTACTATCGGCTGTTTCGAACTCCCGCTATTAAAAGCGAATGCGTAAGCCGGCGTAGGCCGCCTAGTGGGATCTGGGGGCATGCCCCCCTCCCCCTGAACATTTTGAATGCAACTCGTCTCAAATGGGCGGAAAATGCATCAAAATTGGCAATCGTATGGCAAATGACAATGTATTTAAAGGGGAACTCACCCGTAACACCGCCATTTATATCTGATAACCAAACATGTCCGTGCATCGCAAGCCCAACTTAAAGGGACACTGTCACTGATTCGCATGCGCGGACCAGGCTCACTTCCGGTCTACTTGAAAACATTTGGCTGCAATTATGGATCTTGGAATTGGTGGCAGAAAATGCTCATTGTCAGCGTAATATGCGATGATTTAAAAAAAGGCAAACATGTTTTATGGTGGAAGGGAAACAGTTTTTTAACTGTTGCTGAAAAAATCGCCGATCGGATAGATTTTTGGAATACAAATCACCTCCAAGTGGAAGTGTCGCTTTATTGAATAGGCCATTTCCGAGTTACCTTTAGCCTCTTTATCAAAGCGAGGCTAGGTGCGAAACCTTTCATATGAAAATGAGTTTTCATTCACATGCAAATAAGTTTTATTTGCATGTGAATGAAAACTCATTTTCATATGAAAGGTTTCGCACCTAGCCTCGCTTTGATAGAGAGGCTAAAGGCAACTCGGAAATGGCCTATTAATGTCTTATTTCGCTTTATTTAGCGTTTGAAACCTACGTTATTTTTACCCCATATAACGTCTTAAAAAGAGCTCAAATTTTCAACATCATTCGTCGACTCAAACACGATATTTGAGACGGGCCCTGTGTCTGACACGCCGCACGTCCCGATCACCCAACAGGTTAGCAAGCTCTTCCCTAGACTCCATCTCTGCATCTTCCATTAAAATACTAAGCAACGTCTTTGCAGGTCGTCCAGGATCTCGTCTGCCATGCGTTGGTTTTGCTGGCGGCATTTCATGGTGCCCTCGCTTCCTCTCCCCATTCTCCCCGCATTTTTTTCGCTCGCTTTTCTTCGCGCCTTCCACAACTATTCGCGCTTTCCCCACTATCTGAACGCCTGAAACAGGCTAGTGATCTGCAGTGCCCCGCCAACCGCGGTCGACGTTCCTTCACCTTCTCAGACAATTTCGGAATTGGGCCGCACAACTCCTCGTTAGTAATATGTTCTTTCAGTCCAGTTGACATTCTGCACCATCCGCAGCATTCTGGTATAGCGCCCGTCGAGGGATTTTGTCATGCTTTGGTAAGGGTCCAGGCCTCACACCCATAGAGCAGGATCGTTTCAATCGATGCCTGGAAGACCCATATCTTGAGACGCTTTGAAAACTGAGCAGACCATATTTTCTTCCTGTCATGGAGAGCCTTCCGAGATCCGAACCTTAATGTCATTCTCCGTGCACTGCATCCTCAACCCCAGGTACCTAAAGTCCACTTCCACAAGTGGGATGCCATCCTTGGTTTTGCGAGGGTTGGGCTTGCGACATTGTATGCCAAGTATTCTGTTTTCTTCGCGTTCAGGTGTAAACCCACCTTACCACGCTCTCCCTCAACTTTACTGGGTAGCTAATGCGCATCTTAGATTTCGTCCGAGAGCAAAGTACGCCACGACTTTCTTGGCACAGTTGTGAAACCAACGTGCTCATGGTCCTTCAGGGCTTGTCTCATTGCATAATCCAGAACGATGATAAACAAAAATGGTGCAAGGGTGCACCATACACTTTCAATACCGCTTTCATTGAAGGGTCAAACACGATGAAGGGTCGCTAATAATTTAAAATCCTTTGCTTTCTCGCGACGTGAGCAATATTCCAGCGACAACAAGTGCGCCGCGAAGACAGACGGTGCTTACCATTTAGCCAAAAAATCCGGAAATTTCGGTTGAAAGTGGATCAGACAATTTCCGGAAAATCCGTTCGAAACTTGTGGAATACCTTTTTAGGTAGTCCTATTTTTCCGTTTCGGAATGGAACGTTCCTTACCATTTGAATTAATAAAAATTCAAATCACTAAATCAAGTTAAGACCAGTTAACGGTATGGGTACCAGGATGGGGAAATGGAATACTTAAGGTGGCTCCCAACCGTTTCCAGCACTTTCCAAGACTTAGATTTTGATGGGTCATTAAAGCCACTCTTTATCAGTTGATGCTACAATCATGATATCAAACGAATGCCCAATGATTGGTGAACACGTTGTTATCATTTTTGTGACACAATATGTTACTATAGCAACAGTATAACGTACTGAAAACACCCTTTATTTTAGCTTTAAGTGTTAATAACTCAAAAATGACTCGGTGAACCCCATTTTTTATTGTCGAATTTTGATCAGTAGGATAAGATGCAACTTTTGGCAAAGTTTAAAAAAATTCTGTAGGTGGGGTTCAGAGCCACCTTAAATTTTCTTAATCATTGGCCTAGACTCAAAGGCCGCTAAAAAGTTAGGTTTCAAGGTGCATTTTCTTTGATTTTTTAAAGGTTTCATGTAATTTAAGACCCAATCGCAAAACATGCAAATTTTTTAAAGACGTTGTATTTGAGGAACTTCATCAAAGAAGCAAAATTATTAGCTATTGTCTCTTCTATTTTGATTGGTTAAGCACGAACATTTCCTAAAATTTATCTGACGCAAATGGATATTCTTTATTTTTATACTGAAATATAATTATAAACCATTACAAGTAGCTCCTCCCCTATTCTTGAAATCAAAGACATTCTATGTGAGAAAGAGCCAATGCCGCAGAACAATGAAGTTTACCGAAGTTCTTATGTGAAGCGTTACTTAAATGGTAAGTGCAATCTCGTCGGTTGGTCGATAAATTTGGAAAATCGCTTACCATCATGGCAAAAAATTGGATGACATTTGCCACTAATTTTTTAACTCGTCCCCAGACCCCCAATTTGACCCTTAAAAAAAACAGCGAAAACGCCATATTTTAAAGAGAAAATCAAAATTTCGCCTATTTATGAATTACTTTTTGGAAATCCACACTCGGATTCTAGTAATTTGGTTATTATTCTATTTGGAGACGTTAAAATATTTTAATAACTTAAAAAAAAAGTCCCGTCATTTTGACCTTGAAGTGACCAATGTCACGTAACGGCTAGCCTGTTCCAGGCGTTCAGATAGTGGGGAAAGTGCGAATAGTTGGGGAAGGCGCGAAGAAAAGCGAGCGAAAAAAATGCGGAGAGACTAGAGAGAGGAGGCGCCTTCCCCAACTATTTGCGCTTTCCCCACTATCTGAACGCCTGGAACAGGCTACGTAACGGCTTGTATAGAATTCAACCGCGCGGTCATCGCTTTTAGCGGTATAACTCATTTTAATAGTCGTAATGTCAACATCCACACTCGATTTGGAAGAGGCTGGGATCTAGTGAACATTTTGGTGGGAAATATGATTTAGTTGGAGCGAAAAAAAACCCGTCATTTTGCCACTTTTTCAGTGCAATATGCTTCGACTGAGCCCATTTTGGCTTCTATTGGTGACTTGCGCGGACTAGCGCCCAGGCCGTTCGAGCTCAACTGCGCATGGGCAATAGTTCATTTTAGTAACGCGCATGCCCGAAGCAAATGTCTCCTTTCAGGGGGCAATTTTTTGGTATCATGTAACGGTCACCCCAACCGGTTTTTCCCTACAAATGGTAAGCACCCAGAATCGGAGCAAGTTTCGTAGCCTGCGAAGAATTTCGCTTCATGCCATGTCTTAGAAATTGTATCTCCGAAATAACCCAAACACGTTTATGGGATTTCCACCACTCTTTCATCGTTATTTTCGGCGTACCAAATATCCTTCTCCGTCCCGAGTTTCTTCGTTTTCCACCGTGACCGCCGCCACTAGTCGATGCCAGACTCGTACCCAGTTGCTTCTCTGTATTCGCGCTGTGATTGACTGGAAGGATTTAGTGAGTTAGCGGTGCATCAAGGGAAGGACGGAAGAAAAACGCGTCAATTTTTCTTCCTCCTTCCCAAGCGCCTTTGCGCGCGTCAATTTTCCTTCCCATATTACTTTGCGAATAAAATAAATAAGTGGCGACTGGGTACGAGTCTGAGTCGATGCCATTTTGAAATTGACAGTTCAAGTTTCGATTCGAGGAATTGACGCATGCGCCCTCGTGATAGGGAGCTTAAGCAACGACGACGGCAACGCCACGGAAAACGTCACTTGAGAAAAGGATTCGCGTTATTTCAAACTACTTTGCAGTTGCTTCAATTTGTTTGGTTTGTCTCATGTGACTGGATTGTCCAGGAGCTGAATTTGAAGGGATGGCTTTCCAGTTCAAATAGAGAAAGAAAATTAACCGTCGTGTGTTCACGTTCTCCACAAAACCTATAATTTGATCATTTGACGTTGATGTTTTGCAGGGAACGCCAAAGAAATGTACCAAAATGTAAAACGCACGTAAACCTATTGTTTTGTGCCGTTCTCGCTGCCGTCGGCGTCGTGGTTGCTTAAGGTGATTCCTCAGAAATAAAAGTTGTCGAACGATTTTTTTTAAATTTTTCCTAACAGCTCCCTACCATAAGTTGTTTCGAAAAATTCAATAAGAAAGATAGGTCACCATGCTCGGTAAAGAGATATGATGGACCAATGTTGCCCCAGTTATGCCTATAGCAATACCGATCACGCACGTCATTATTTGATCGGTTCATGTTGCTTTTCCCGGTAACCCGTGAAAGCAAAGTTTACAATTCTTCAAAAAACTTGATAGGTTAAAGTCTCCACCATATGGGAACACTTTGAAATAAAAGTTATAAAAAAGTCACACATCTTCAAATGACACGGACTCAAAACATTCCTCGCGTCCATGTTTTCAAGGTCATCAATTTGCTCCCACGAGTAACTAATTTGAGAACGTTTTTAACGATATCTTTTTTTCCTGTCGAGGAATTTTTTTTTAACTTTTTTTAACTTAAAAAGCATTAATTTAACATCAAAATGATGCAATAAAAAATATAGGTCACCATGCTCGTTAGAGAGAAAAAGACAGTCGTATTTTCTAACAAGCTTGCAGGCCTTTGATAAAAAACATTTTATCCTCCTCGCGCTTACACTGTCGTTTGATTTTCTTTTTCTCTCTAGATCTTGAAACAAAATGTCAGTTCTTTTTTTCACTGATGATTTTATGAAGCGCCCATTTTTATGCCTGGTGAGGTTTCCGGCCAAAAAAGCAGCCATGTTTTAATGCTGCCGATGTTGCGAATTACGTGTGTTATGCGCAGTACGGGATGCGCAATGCAATACTGAGGAATCACCTTAAGCTCCCTAATAAACATTGTAAAAAACACAAAGAACAAAATAACCGTTCCTGAAGGAGCTATTGATGTCAACGATAGAAATAACGGCTGAGTATCATATAAGATTTGATAAAACTAAAGATTTAATTCCGTTTCCTTAATAAAGCTACTGAAATTTCTTTTTCGTTTATCATTAGCCACGTCAAACAAATTCATCAGCCACATCAAACAAACTCATTAGCCACCAAGGAGGCAAAGTTTGTCTGTTCTCGATCTGCTTATGGTTAGATTGCTGAACCTCTCTTGCTTCATTGTGGAACAGCTAGAGGAAGGTTTTCAATCTTGGAGCAGCGAAAAACGCTCTTTCGTCAGCTGCGCTGGTTGTCAGGTTTACCAGAAGAAGCTTGCAGTCCGTAATATTTATCAGTTTTAATCGCGTCCACTCGATCTGGTATTAGTTATTTTTATTTTTCAATGAGAACTAGAACAAAAAAAAGTTTTGACATTTGATGCGTCTCACAGCAAAGGTACCTTAAACCAAAGCAACATTCGACCGCACCATTACCTGTACAACCTTGATAAGTGTTAAAGGTGGACTACATTTGACACCCGTATCAACAAGTGGCAATAACGGCCTTTGCCACCTTAAACATACTTCAAAGGTGTGTAGTAATGTGCATGGTCGGCCGGCACATGGAGTCTCACGCCTGAGCGAAGAAGCTGCGAAAACGAAATGGCAAACGAAGGGTACAGGCGATGATCATTGGAAGTTTTGCCGCTAGCACGCAACTACTCACCGGCCACCAGTTTAAAAAATATATCAATCTACTCTTGCATTAAATGACATGAAAACCGACTCACCAGTGTTCTTTCAAACGACGTGCACGTACTACTGTCGTTTTACGAAGGGATCTACATGTATCTCATCGGAAGACTCATGTATAAAAGGTGCGTGATCGTGGAAAAATTTAAAAGGAAAACCCTAAAGGGCGTTTACGTGTCATAGGAGCTTATGGTTATTGGTCACTTCTTGGCAATTTGCATACGGTGCACATTTGTATACGAACACTCGATGCTACGTCCGAGTGTTCCTACATGTACTCTGAGTTCCATTGTGCCATTCTAACAAACGATACTTGAATAATTACACCCCGGTGACTAAGCCTGCACATAAAAGGTTATTATGGTATTTTTCGAAATGGGCTTTTGGCTCCTGCCTATGACTTAAGCGAGCTGACCGCTGGCGACATGCCCGGTTATCCTAAGGGTACTGGTTACCTACCACAATCATAATTTTTTTTTCTGGCGTTGCTCAAATTTATTTTCACTCATAAGAAATAACAATTCTCTCTGTCAGGTAAATACTTGGGTCCTGATAAGCTTAAAAATCCTCGGTATCTGTTCCTGCTCCGTTGATGTGTCTGAGAGTGTGCACTGTGCCGATTTTTGTTTTTTCTAAATTCCGCAAAAAAAAAAAACCACAGGGTACTGACTGGACTTTCTTTCTCCTCCTCTCTCCTCCTCTCTCCTCCTCTCTCCTCCTCTCTCCTCCTCTCTCTCCCTTTCCCTTTTCTCTTTCTTTTGTGTGATTTTCAGGCTGATCGGGGTCATAAAACCCTTGGTCTGAGCGTCGTTGTATTCTGTAATTTTCGTCAACAACGTTTTCAAAAAATCAGCTATATATATGTTTTGGCATCAAAACGGACTCATCAGTATTCTTTCGAACTATTCACTACTGTCCTATTTGCGAAGGGATCTTCATGTATCTAATCGGCAGAAGACTCCTTTTTAGAAGGTAGTGACAAACATAATCGTCGAAAACTTTAAAATAAAACCCTGAAGGTTGTTTACCTAAGACGTAAGCAAGCTGACCACTGGCGAAATGACTGGTTACCCTAAAGGGTACCACAATCATCATTTTCTTTTGGCGTTGCTCAAATTTATTTTCATCCATTAGAAATAAGAATTATGTCTGTCAGGTAAATATGTCCCATTAAGCTTAAAATCCTCGGTATCTATTTTGGCAACTCTATCCCCTGATCTCGCTGCTTCGGCTTGACCGGTAAAAAGTCGGTCAACACTCCAAAATACGCGGCCGAATTAGTAAGTCTTTTAAAGCAGTTATATTTCTCTTTAGTGCGGCCGCAGGTGATGTACAGTAGAGTAGTCGAGTAGTGGAAGAATTATCTAACGAACGCGAAGCACTGGGAACGAAGCAGAATGAATGCGCTAAAGCCTAGGCACTAGCAGTGAATCCAACATGGCGGATTACAAGAGAGTGTTTCCTCTATTCTGTTTAGCCTTCATCTCGCGCCTATTCCTAATCTACAGTCCAGTTAAGGACTGGCTTATTAACCAAATAGAGCTTTCTACACCATTAACTGCATGGAATAGAGGTATGTTTGGAAGTAACTCGAAATTAATGCAATGACAAGCTCATACATTTTTCCCGGAGCTAGATGCAGACTGTCTTTAAGCTAACCAGTTGTCAGTTAAGTTTAACTAACATTAAGCGTAATATAATTATGTGTGCCCAGGTATAAATTTAAATGCTTAGAGTTTTTTGTTGCATTTACTTTGCGTGGTTTTAACTGTCTTGGATGCTTGGTGACCCGGCCCTTTTAGATTAGTTTTTTTTATCATTCCTAACTTACACTTTCTGCAAAATAAAAAGTCCACGTGTTAAAGGTTTGAATCTTTTCTATTCTCATACCGACATACCATCAAATTACTCTCATAACTGTGTCTGTACTAGGTTAGTAAAAATCCGCATTTACAAACTATTTATTATTTTCAATACTTGGTTTTCTTTTTCAGTACAAGAAGGCCTCTCTCTCATTAAACACGGAGTTTCGCCTTACTCTGGAGATATAGTACACGAGGTAAGATTTGAGAGGCTCCAAAAAGCATTTTCAGTCTGTTTCCTATTAATTTCATCTCTAGGTAAGTTTCAGCATTCTGTGTATTGAGAATTTCAAACATTGCTTTGACAACTCACCTAAGACACTTCCTTCCAATACCTTCCTTCCAAAGTCCTCTTCTCTGATACACCATGTCTTTTTATATTCATTGGCAACAGTAATTCAGTTTGTGTGAACTGAAACCATTTTAGATGTTCCACTGGAAGGTATTAACTTAACAAAAAAGATCATGAGCAAGCAGCTACATGTAGAAACTTGAAATCAGCGGTACAAGCTGTTATAAAAAAATGAATTTACATTACAGTGATGTATTGTTATTCGGTTAATTACAAAAACAATCTCCCTTTTTTTAACAAGACTCCATTGGTACTAGCAGCATTCCTTGGATTACAGGAGCTATCAGAGTTGCTGTTTCCTCTTATGTTTGTGGTAAGTCTATTTTGGAGGTATGTCTGTACTACCTCTCCACTTATGCTCAAACAGCTTCAAAATTGCAAAATTAAACCAACATATGTGGTTATAGTGTTTTATAATGACATGCATATGATGATTTTTTCAATTTGCCAGTTGGTTGACCTGTTAGTTGGAAGGCTTCTTTACAAGTTGGCCCATCTTCACACGTACATGCTGGTAAATTATGTGTAGTTAGTTACACACATGTTATTAGAGCAGTTTTCAATTGAGTATCGAAAGTAATTGCACAATTGAAGGGCCGAGAGCATGTCCAGCCTATATGACTTTTTAGGCCTTTTTTTATTTTTTCTCGCTCAGAATAGCTCAGAATAGCCTCATTTTATCGTACAACGAATAATATCACAAGCCCTTGTCAAATTTGCACTAACCCTAAGGAATTTGACCAATTTCACCTGAAAAAAGCAGAGTTCTGGCCCTCCAGTGCTTTGACGGTACATTCAGAGCGCAATTTCGAAGCCATTTGAAAGCAGTTTGGCCGTGAGAATATGCGACTGCAATACTTCTGACCAGTGCCAACAACTAAACGAAAATACCATTATTTACGCACGCCTGGCTCGCTTATCTATCGTGAGCTCACTACGGCAACACATCGCCTCTGTAGCGTGTGTGTAAGCCAACGTGTATGAGGCCCGTCCGGTGATTGAAAGACATCATTAAGTCCGGAAATCCTTGAGTCTCTAGCACTTCTCAAAGAAACGAGTCGTGTTTCTTGTCCTTCCTTGTGTCTGAAGCGCCATTTAGCGCTCGAGGTGAAAAACGGACCTTGGTCGGGAAGACGAGCCGGCGGGAAAGTCTGGAATCACTTCGGATCAGAAAAGGGGCAGCGTTGAGAGTTGTGGGCCATTTCCCATCCCGTGCCGTGGTCGAAATGCCCGATATCCGAAGTGCTTTGAGACTTATAGTATTTTGCAAAAACTTTCGGGCGGGAACTCCATTTCGGTTTTGTTGTAGGATTTCCCGACATGCTTTGCGACAGTGGTAGATGGGTCCGCTGTGCGTGGTCAGGCACTTGAAATACAGCTTTGGGCAGCTCGAAGTGAGTTGTTGCTGGCCGGCGGGAAGACGTTTCGCATTTGGAGTCTTTAATGCAACATTAAATTCGATCTAAAAGGATTTTGAAATCGAGATATGCGTTTTGATGCGTATCAAGCTTTAAGTAATAAAACTTAGCCTGAACTGAGCATGTGTTCCTCGATGGTCTAGTGGTTTGGTCGGGGATTTCCGCTCGGACGGCTCCAGGTTCGAATCACGCTCAGCATCATTTTTTTTTTTTTCCGAACTGGACATTATGAAAGTGATTTACTTTTTTTGCGTTCGTCAAAATTCCTTACGTTTAATTTAAAAAAAAATATCGAACCGTGTCAGTGTGAAAACAGAAGCTTACCGCAATATTGCGTTACAATAGGAGCCTTTGATTGATTGCTTTTTTTTTTTGCATACGGTATTTCTCGAAAACGACGGAAAAAACAACAGAAAAAAATTCGGAACAATGTTTTGCAACTAATTTCTAGTTCACATGCCAAAATTGGACAAATCTGAGCAAGAAAAAATAAAAAGTCATATAGGCTGGACATGCTCTCGGCCCTTCAATTGCTTTGGTTTTGCATTGCTATGCTTTGTGATTTGCTAAAAAGTCTTGCACCACTTTCTCAACCTATCAAAAGTAAAACCAAAACCGATCATGACTTGTCTGCACGTGTTTTCCCGCGCTTGGCGCCCGCTACATGTATTTGCTTCGAGCTCTGGTTGGTTCATTTATATTGATGTTTACGACTGCTGTGATTAGTCAGAGTAGTTACTTTGGTTTTGGTTTTACAACACGCAACTGAAAACTGCTCTATTAGGATTTGCTTTTAGTATTACTAAGTTTGGAGATGATGATGATGATGATGATGATGATGATGATGATGGTGATGATGATGAGGGTGATGGTGATGATGAGGGTGATGATGATGATGAGGGTGATGATGATGAGGGTGATGATGATGATGATGGTGATGATGATGATGATGATGGTGATGATGATGATGATGATGGTGATGATGATGATGATGATGATGGTGATGATGATGAGGGTGATGATGATGATGATGATGATGATGGTGATGATGATGATGATGGTGATGATGATGATGAGGGTGATGATGGTGATGATGATTAGACTGATCGTGGACTTTGCGCCTTTTTTTGTTGACTTGGCGACACGCAAATGTGGACTTGGCAACCTGATGTTGACTCTGCGACTCTGTTGTTGACTCTGCGACCCGGCAAAGTTGACTTAACGACCTTTTCTGTGGACTACACGACTTTGACATGTGGATTTTGCGACCAACTTCTTTTTTATTTTATCACCTTTCAGATCTGCTTTGTGTTGGGTAGAGACATCTTAAGAATAGCACAATATGTGCGATACGAAGTTCAGCATATATTTGTATTCTGTGCGTTTCGGAATCCGACACATGTGGTTTGGGGTTTTCACGGGTGTTTCTATGTTAGTTATGCTATGTAGTCTCCTGGGTGTTCTGTATAGAAGTATTTAAGCAAGTGTTGGATGTACATTCTTTCTCTCGGCGTGTTACCAGCACTGGTTCATTTATTTTTGTTTACACATTAAGTTTATATATTCTCTTTTTTCTGTTTTTCAATGCCAGTACTTCGACCACTTGTTCCGAAACTGTCCTCGTAACTTTGCCACCTCTGCGTCTTCGAGGCAAGCGCCAAGCCGGGGTTGACTAACGGCTGAAAGTTTCACTGCCGAGGTTGCAATTCAGTTTTCGCAAACTATTTTACAGTGATATAGGGGAACAGTTAAAGTGATAACAAATGGTTGTCGATAGCTGTCTCACATACGGGAAAAATAAGATGCCGATAACAAAATTGCGCGTTCGTCATCGGTAACAGTAGTTGTTTTCCTTTTTATGTCAACTGTTGATAATATTATTTTTGACACACATGCATGTTTCTTATCAATAACTTTTATAATCAACAACTAAAGTAGTTATCGATAACAATGTCCCTTGTCTGCAGTGCAGGTCCTAAGTAAGGAGTCAGTAACTTAACACTGTGAAGAGTCAAAATAAACGCTTTAATGGATTTACAAAAGTAATATCCTCCTTTAATTTTGTTTCATAAAGGTAAGATCCCTTCAAGTTGTTCATGTAAAGCACGGCTCTTGTGCTAGGAAGTTACGGACAACTAAGTCTTTTCTCGTAATCTCAACATGCATGACTGAAGGATTTTGCACGCAGGAACAAACTGCATGCGCAAAACGCAATATATCAATCGACACGCAAACGACACAATGTTACTAGTAAAAAATAATGCCTCACTACGCCTTCAATAACATGCGAACTATGAAGTTCAAAGATTGGCCAATGGTCACATTATTTACCGCCGCCAATCATCGTAGCAGAAGTCTTAGGAAACAAGTTCAGTACAACAAGGTCAAAAGGGACAAAATATAACATTCACGTTTTAGGGCTGATCCACTTGTTCTTATTATGATTGACGCAAAGCTAAGTTGGGTTTGAACTTCACAGTTTGCGTGTTGTTGCAAAATGCAGTACAGTGCAGTACTAACTAAATGCTCCTTCATAACCTATAGATATCAATGAAAAACGTTCAACATGTACATACAGTTATTTCAATTAATGTTGTCGGACTAAACCTTACGTGACACGACCACAAGGTGGTATGGGTATTTGTTAAGTTTTGCCGTTGCCAGTGCGATATGATGGAGGAAGATGAAAAAAATACTATAAACGCTGACCCCCGTGTTTTCGTTTCTGTACGAGTGAGGCATCGCTGATTTTGACAAATTTATTCTTTAAAACCCATATCACCTTGCGGTTTTGGCTTATAGGCTTTTTGCTTTTCTTCCGACAACGTTGATTGAAATAGCTGTATACATGTACTATGTTACATACACTAAGAAGAAAGAAAGTGCATCGTGGGTAGTTCCAGTCCTTTGTGGGGACAAACGACCAGTTTGGCAGGTAATTTGAAATTTTAATTTTGGCCGTTTGCCCCCACAAAGGACTAGAACTACCCAAGATGCACTGGGAACACAACATTAGCAAAATAGTCTATTGAGTGTCAAAGTAATTTGCATTTGCCTTGGTTTTGCATTTCTATGCTCTGTGATTGGTTAAAAGAACTCGCGCCACTTTCTCAACCAATCAGAAGTAAAACCAAAACCAATCGTGACTTGCTCGCACGCGTTTTCCCGCGTTTGACACCATTTACATGTGATTTGCTTCGAGATTTGCTTTGTGTTGTTTGCATCTGTTGTGATTCGCCAGAGTAATTAATTACTTTGATTTTGGTTTCACGACACTTAATTGAAAACCATTCTTATTAGGCAGTCGAGAAAGTAATCACTTGCAAGTGTTAAGCTGGAGAGGCAAGCAAAACGGTTTAGTTTTCATTATTAGTGATTATCTACTAGACTTAGCCTAGTAGTTAATCACTAATAATAAAACTGAACCGTTTTGCTTGCCTCTCCAGCTTAACACTTGCAAGTAATTACTTTCTCCACTGCCTAATGTATGTGGTGCGCAGACCTCTTACTTTATCCGTGACTTTCTGTTTGCTGTACTTATCACAAATTTGTCCATGCCCATTGTCTTTCAATCGCTGTATTACAATGTTTTGCTCTATCTTTTTACCTCTTTGAATCATGTCATTGAAAAGGTTTCTCAACACGGCGACCTCTTCCTCTTTAAAAACTCTGGCGTTACTTTGATTTGTCGATCGACTTATAATTGAGATCCAATCAGTTCCCCCGATGCCATCACCACTTGTTTGCATGACTTCCACACAAGCACTCTCTTTCTGAAACCTACAAAACCCCCTTATTTTATCTAGCAGTCTCTTGTTTTGACAATTCACAAGCAATTCATTAGTCTTCTTTAGGTCTAGGACTTCCCTCATGGTGACTGATTGGCGACTTATTTGGTCGGCAAAGACTTCTTTAATTGCTTTCTCTTCTTCTTCCGTCCAGCTCTGCCGTTCAAGTGGTATAGGTGTGAAGTCAGGCTCAACATCAGAGTGATCAGCCTCACAATCCTTTCCCTCATTTGATGGCATAGGCGAAGCCCTACCATGCATGATGGCCGTCAACTGTTGTGCTGCAAAAGCAGAGTTGGTACGCTTCTGAACTAAATGATAATGCTTGTCAGCAGTACACTCGCTGTGAGCCATGTGTGCGGCTACATTCCCTTTCGCTTCTTTGTTGTGGGTGCGAATAGCTGTAGTGCAGGACTTCCTCAAGAGAGTTCCAGATATGCGAGTGTCGTTGCCAATCATACCAGCCTTTCTCCAAGCACTGGTCAATGCTGTTGAAAGATCACTACTTGACATCTTTCCTCCTTTCCAATTTAGAAAAAGAGCGCTGCTTTCATTGCCTGTGGCAACTTGACTTCTTGCGTGACAACATAAATGTCTACCCATGCTTTAAGACTTTCGTCAAAACAGAGATTGGCTTGGCCATGTTGAGAAAATGTCTTGTGTTCTTTTACTGCAACCATATACGTACCATCAACACAGGTCATTTTCTTGTACTCGGCTAGAGTACTGTTCGTTAGCACACCACTTCTATGCCCGTTTTGGCTCAAAATGTGGATGAACAAGAAGTTTCTTTAGTCACAGTACTCTTTTTGTCCCAGTGCAGGAGCTTCGTTGTGGTTTTCAATCAATTGACCTATGGTCTTAACTTGATTTCGTGCAAACTCTGTTTTGGCGAACTCATGAATTTTTTCCGGAGTAATCAGATTCTTAAGATCTTCCTCCTGCTTCTCCCAGAATCTTTCCTTCACTTCTTTTCGTAGAGTTTTACACCATTCTCCACATTTCTTGTACAGGACATCTGCTGCGTTTTGACATTCTTGAGAAATCCCAATGTCATCTTCAGTTGTGGCGAAAGTATAAAACTTCCGCAAGGAATGTAAATAACTTATTGTGGTTCCCGCCTTGTGTGCAGCTCTTGATTCTGGATAAAACTTGTCACGAATTAATGCCTTGTCAAACAGACTTTCAATATTATCAGTTCCTAATGTCATAAGTATTTTCTCCACTTGTCGCACCACAAGAGTAGCTGGCTTCGGATCTTTTTCACCTCCATCAGGGCTAAGGATCCATTTCTTAAACTTGTCGAAGGTTTTACTGCTTTCTTGGTTCAATTTAAAATCTGTCATTTCGGCTTCTTCTTCTTCGCCACATTCATCTTCATCATCATCTTCAGGTAAATATTCTTCATCTTGTTCATCACCACTTCCTTCCATTTCTTCACCATCCTCTTTCTCGGTAATTTCATCAGTATCTACAGTCAAGGAAGTGCTTGGAGTTTCATGGATCCCTTGCCTACCAGTGTTGCATTCATTCTTTTCAAGCAATTGCAGGTTGGTTGTTTTAACAGCTGTCTCATGAATGCTACTTTTTGTGTCACTGTCTATAACTCCATACTTCAGGTTACCAGGGTTGCGCCACTGATGAACAGGTCTTGATTCTTTCAGAGCATTCCAATACTTTTTTGTCTCTTTTTTGTAACCGTGAATCTTCTGTAAGTGTTTGGAGAGATACCGTTCTTTGTGCCCACACTCTATGCAGTATTTCTTTTTCCGCTTTTCACGTACATATTTTGGCTTTTTTGAATTTCGTTGATCATGACGCAAGTCGTAGTGGTTAACAGCATTCCTGGCACATTCTTTGTCCCATTGATGGACTTTTACCAAATGGCGAGGTAGCTGGCATATGGCTTTTGAACTACAACGAAGTGGGCAAAAAAACTTGTTCCTTCCTGACTTTGTCAATTCTTCTTCCTCTTCATCCTCTTCTTCACTTTCAGAACTGGATTGACTACTGTCCGAACTGCCATCTGACTGATCTTCTTTCTCACCTTGGGACACAACTTTTGTTACTTTTGCAGGTCTTGAATAACTTCCAGTGGATGTCGTTTTTCTTTTGTTTGAGCTGCGTTCGCCGTTTCTCTCTTGTTTTCGGCTGTGTGCCTTTCCTTTCTTAACCTTCATAAACACCCTCGCTGCCTCAGTATTCTTTTCTTCAGTCTCATCCTCCATTCCAGATAAAGAACTATCACTTTCTGTTCTTGGCGGGTCTTTATTGGTTACAGAGTTAAAAAGCCCCTTAAGGGCCCAGATGTGTCTTTCCGCCTATTAAGAGAAATGGAGTTAAACAGAATTACATTTAAGGTCTCGGTAAATGAAAATTTTAGTACATCGCTCGATTTTGTTTTTTTGGATTTTTGGCATGAGTGGGTCCTAAATTTTATTTTAGCAGAAAAAGAAAATCAGAAAGTGCTTTTTAACCCTTCTAAAATGAGCCTTTTCTGTTTCCCGCCATAAGTTGCGCGCGAAAAGTGATTGACAGCCTCTTGTCTATTGCGTGACAAAACACTCAAGTGTCGTATTTCAAGAGCGCGTGCTGGCGTACTTGTGCGGAAGCTGATTCGATAGAGTTAATTTAGGTTCAAGTGGGGGGCGGAGCTAACCAGCCTCGCGCTAAATCTTTAGAGCTGATTTTCTCTCACTCTATTTTAGACGCAAAAATCAAAATTCTCCGACCTCCAGTCGGGACAGGTTTTAAGCTATCGCTTTGAAACTTTCAGATAAGATGGATAATGATATAGACTCAAAAAGGGTGTGGGGAATTTTCCGATTTCCCTTTGTAACTAATTTTATGTCAGTTTCTTTGCGTAAATTGCGCTCGAGATTCGACTTTTTAGTTTGAAATGCAATAATTCCGCCAATACGAGACATATGCAAATTTCCTCACACCCTTTTTTAGATCTTTTATCTGTCAATCAGATGCAATAAAAAGGAAGTGAATATTTAACAACGCGAAAGGGCTGGAGCTTCAGCAGTAAACTCGATACCTCTGAGTTCGAGAGCAAAAAACTTAAGCGCCTTTTGAAATTCGATGAAATAAAATCTTTTATAAGGTAATTTAGTCTTTTAGCTTTAATTTGATATATAACTTGCCTTTGTAGCGAAAATACTCGCGCGACTAGAATTTTTTTCCGTGGGCACCTCGTTTTCCTTTACCGAGACCTTAATATCCCAATAAGATATTTACAATTAATTCTTCTTGAAAGGGGACTTAGCACAACTGTGAATAAGAAACATGATGCTATAGGTATCACTGATATGAACTATTAAAAACAAATATTCTTGTTACATTACAGCACCATATGGCACAACTGTTACTGGAAGGTACAGTTGACTCAATGATGACAATGACGGATGACATAAACGGGGATTCTTTACCGAATACGCGGCATGCAAACGAGTGAACACACAATAGACAAAGAGAATCCAAATAAAATCCAAAGTTCTCGCTTTTTCTGGCCTATCATTCGTTTTGTTTCGGTGGGGCATCGACAGTAAAACGTCAAATATAGTTTCCTTGTTCAGCATGGAATGATACAAGCTTAACTGAACGGAAATAATCACTAAGCTAACATATCTACAGGGAATTTCAATTCCCATGTAATAAATTAAATCTCGATGTTTAACACTTGTGAATGAAAGCAGGCTAGAAAATCTCACTCATGTATTGTTTTCTTGTTGTTTAAAAGTTATGTACTAAGCCCGTGTTACAGTCAATGATAACGTATTGTTCCATTTTTAATTGGCTTACCTGAGATTTTTTTACTTGATGTCCCGCTTTGGCAGCTTGACGCAAATTCGCACGGGCCTGTTTCAGTTCCAGTGAAATATTTTTCTCTTCATATCTGCTGTTCGGATTCATTGTTTAGTGGATACTTAACCGTTGGGGATGACTGAGCTATAATAAAGGAAGAATTCAGGCAAACATCGTTAGGACTTAAAGGCGCCGGGCCATTCAACAACACAAAAACATGTCACTCTAAAACTCGATTACTGTTCTATCTGTTCTGTTTCTTACCTCTGCCAAATTACGAGATGTTGACGGCATATAAAAGCGACAAAAAAAATAACACTCGCCTCTTACTTCACTTCTATACATATACAGGTGAATTCCAATATGGTTGACCACATATTAAGCTAGCTGCCACCGCAATGTACGATGGGAAAACGTCAGGAAGTCCCTTTATATACCAGGAACCAGCACGAGGTCCGTATTTTGTCGCAAACGTTCATTCGCGCCAATATTAATCTTTCCCTTTGTGTTAGAAGATAAGTTGTTAATTTAAAAACAAAAGTTGTAGCTCATACATTTGTGAAACTTGTGAGCTATCCTTGTCTTGGGACCGCAAATTTTCTTTTTAAGTGGTTGCCGCTTATACGGGCAGTCTATTGTTCTCTTTTATAATAGCGCGTATGCATAATTAATGTATGGGGTTATACGGAAATCTTGCCCAGTTCGCATTGGGCATTGACAGGGGAATGCTACTGTATTCAGCTTATCGGTTATTGAAAAGCGGCACCATTCCTGCGCTTTCTTGTTATCACTTCTGTGGAAAGTTGTCGCTATTTTAGGAAGGGCCCTTTCTTTCAAGCGAAACTGTTGAAGCGGTGTTCCATGAACTCTCGTGGTGACATCTCCGGCCAGTTTCCGGGGGCGAGGGGTACGCTGCCAATGCAGTCCCAATGTGTCTCAATGAGAGCCAATAAAAGACACTTTAAGTTTATTTGGTATTTTATTGATACGAGTTTCATAACACTAAAATGAGATTGTGTCATGTTCGTCTCTCAACATAACTGAAATCTATGTGGTCGTTAAACGTCGCTGTTTGCTGGACTTCTCCGGCCGCTGGAGACAGTATCCAAGACAAGTCACAAGGTTGATGCTAATGCATTTAATAATCACAGGTTTTCACAAGGTCTTCACACGATCACGGTCAAAACTATCTCTAATTATATCGATTCGAATTGACAACTTATTGGGTGTGTAAGTTCCTAATAATTCACGTGCTTCCGTTGTCACGGTTACATAATTGCGTAAATGTGTGCCCCAGTCCCCGACAGCTGAATTCCGTTATCTCGAACTCCCCACTATCTCGAATTCAAACCCATCTCGATAAGTCAGTGATATAGAAATCTGAAATCTGTAGTTCGTACCCGTAAGTAAAAGCAAAGCTTGTTTCACTCAACTTGCGTTCAGTCTTGACTGACCTTTGAGCTTCACAGACACGGGACCAGCCGTCTTTTCTCGAGGTCTGAAGAAGTCAACATCACTTAAAATACAATTGAATCTCCCTTTTTTGAACTTGGTGTCTCAAACTCTCAGCTCAATTGCAACATACTTTATTTACCCACTGTGTCACAAAGGAGCTTGTTCAAAACACGTCACGTGATGGCGGCGGAAATCGAACTTAGCGTGCGTGTGGCTTTTCCCTTATGTACATCGGTATGTATTGGTGAAAATTAACGTAACTATGTCATTGTTTTAGAGACCCTTGTGTTTGCGCTTAGAAAAAAAAAAAGCAGAACTAACGCACTCCTGCCACCGGCCAAGAATTTTAACAACGACAGACCTTAGACGTCCCATGACGTCGACGTTGTGATTGGGCGCGCCGCAGACATGGGTGGGATCACGATACTGTACATTGCAAATCGGCGGGAATAGTGCAGTATAACTATGCATTGTTCAACAAAGTTATAAATGACAAGTTTTATGAATAGGATTGAAATTTAAACACGAATTCTCTCACAAATTTCACCGCGAAGTTTGTGGAAAATGCGACCTCCATTTTAACAAAATATGATCTCACGGCTCGTGCTTTTAACAAAGCAACACTTAACTTGATCTGTGTAATCACTTTTGGGACGGGTTTATGCCATTAGAAGTTGAAGTGCCTTCGTTAAATTGTAATTGAAATATTTCCATATTTTTGACAACCGCAAATCGAGTGGACTTTGTGACCCGCACGCAAAAGGGGGTCTTCTAAGCAGAAGCTTAAAAAAAAAAAGAAAACAAAAATATTTTAAGTTTTAATTTGAAAGACAGTTAGACATTACTTACTTCTACCTGCGGACAAAATTTCAAGTGAAATGATTGAATCTGCTGTTTCGTATTTTGATTTGACCTCGAAATTACACTTTTTAAATTCATCAAGAAAATTTAACTTCACATTGACCGTTCAATGTAATACATTCTGTGGCATTTGCAAAGTTCAGAAAAAATGGGACTAGAAAAGTTGTGTGGTAAGTAATGAGCTCCCAATAGCTTAAATGGTACCTAGATAACTCGCAAAATTTGTAAAAATCATAGTTTACCATTTGTTTTTAGCCCTTACCACGACTTTTGTTGACTAAGCGACATCACCGACTTTAAAACTGATCTGCTGGAGTCCCGTTTTATTTATTTTTCATGACATTTATACACAATATGGACTTTGTATTATAGTAACCAACCATACTTTTAAACTTAAGAAAGATAAGTATTCTGCTTTAAAAAATCATTTTTAAGTTAAGGTCGCAAAGTCCGAAAACCATCAGTCTAATGATGATGATGATGATGGTGATGGTGAGGGTGATGATGATGATGAGGGTGATGATGATGATGATGATGATGATGAGGGTGATGATGATGGTGATGAAGATAATGACAGTGATAATAATGATGATGATGATAGTGATGCAAAATTGGTGTTTGCAACTGTTATATGAGTAGTATTTTTTGTCTAATTGGCCCCAGTTATGGCATTCACAAATTGTGGTAATCTTTTGTAAAATGTTGCATTCAAGACATGCTAAATGCCTTCCTTGGCTTACCTTAAAAACCCCGAAGTACATGTACACTGTAAGTTACTATAACTATACTTCTCTTTTGAAAGAAAAGGTGCCAGTCTGTTATTTATTAATAAATAGTAACATTTTACATTAAATAGAATTTCTTTCTCTTTTGACTAGGTATAATTTATATTTTTCTGTTCACAGCTAAATGAGCAGACACTGAATTTCAAATTCTACGCCAAGTCTGTTGAACCAATTTTAATCAAACAGGAGGCAGTAAATAACATTCCTCTGCTTGTTTCAGCTGTGTAAGTTTTCTTCACCTCTGTACTTGAAAATGTAGGCTCGGGTAGCAAATTGAAGTAAATAAGATACTGCTGATGGGCTTGAATGCCTCATGTCTAATATGATGCAGCTGATGGGCTTGAATGCCTCATGTCTAATATGATGCAGCTGATGGGCTTGAATGCCTCATGTCTAATATGATGCAGCTGATGCGCTTGAATGCCTCATGTCTAATATGATGCAGCTGATGATCTTGAATGCCTCATGTCTAATATGATGCAGCTGATGCGCTTGAATGCCTCATGTCTAATATGATGCAGCTGATGGGCTTGAATGCCTCATGTCTAATATGATACATTGTACAGCTGTTGGGCTTGAATGTCTCATGTCTAATATGATACAGCTGTTAGGCTTGAATGCCTCATGTCTAATATTATACAGCTGATTGGCTTGAATGTGCTCATGTCTAATTTATTTTGTTTTGCTTCATGGGGTAATTAAAAGGGTACAAATTACAAATAATTTGAAAGAATCATAACTTTGTTAAAATAAATGGTTCATTTGTTCTGTTGTAGTTATTTGTTGAACCCTTATACCATTGGCTCATGTGTGGCACATTCCACTGTAGTTTTCACTAACTTGGCTGTGACAATCGCTCTGTATTATGCACTTAAAGGTATGTTAATTAATGTAATTAGTAATAGTAATTGGACTGAGTGGAGTACAATTCAGGGAGTAATTGGGCTAGTAATTTTAAATCGGCCGAGCACGTAGCGCGAGGACAATTTGAAATTACGAGCACGATTATCCCTGAATTGTATGACATGAGATTCAGTTACTATTTAATTGCATGAATAACAAAATTCAAGATTTAAAAGTCTATGAGGTCTCTTTTGTACTCAAAATGCCTAGGATATTTAATATCAGTTTGAAAGTAGGGGGAAAAAATCAAAAAAGAACCCATTTAAGTGCAACTGATTGACATGCACAACGTAGCTGGTGTCCAATTACAGCTATCCAATTACAAAAAGTTGCAATTGGATAGCTGCAATTGGACACCCACGTGACTGTATGCCAATTACGTAAGAAATAGGCGCGCAGATGACCAATCACAATCGAGAATTTTGTTATTGATATGATTAAAATGATAATAGTAATAATCATTTTTTAGTTAGCATTTGGATTAAAACTTAACCAAGACTTATTTCTATCTCCTGTTTTAATCCACTGGTCACAACAGGTGATTTTCCCAGGAGAGAGGACTGTAGTTTTGTTATTAATTAACATTATTGTTTGCTTGACTATTTCAGGGAGTATTCTTCTCAGTACACTTGGGGTAGCTCTTGGTGCTTATCATTCCTTATATCCTGTTACTTTACTGGCACCTGTGATTCTTATGCTAATAAAGGTATGTTTCTTTTTCATCAAAAATATCATTTCTGCTTTTACTGGTATTTGCAAAGAGAATAATTAAACTTTGTGTCTGAATCTTTTTAATGCCCCTGAGACTAGCATTTATAATAATATAAAGCAGTTTGTTCCCTCATTAACTTGTGTGGTGAAAGTAAGGATAAAAAAAGGCATTTTTGCAATTTCTTGTCTTGCATTTTCTTTGTAGTGTTTTGTTTTTCTTTGTATTGTCTGAATGATAAAATCTGAGGAATGTATTTTCAAATCTCAATGGATGAAAATTAGAGTTGTCATAATTCAGCTTATAAAGACATACTGTATACAAGAGAGCAAATGTTTAGACCCCTATAGTGGCTTAGATATCTTAATATCTTGCTATGCCATGCTGATGAGTCCTAACAAGGACAAAACAGCTGTCCATGGCTGCCACTCCATGAATAATTGGCTGTGCACATGTGTGAGGTTTTGGCCAAACTGCAGAGATGTGTTTTGTGACTTCTGGTTTTCCCTGCATTTTTTTAAATATGTACTGTTTTTCATGCATTGTAGGTTAGGTCTGTGGATGCTGAATTCAACAAGAAGTCTTTTGTATTTGCTAGTAAAGTTGTCACTTCCTTCATCATGTGGATGGCTCTTTTGCTTGGAATGTCTTACCAAGTGTTTAAATCCTGGGACTTTCTTTCAGCTACTCATGGCTTTATGTAAGTTTCAAATGTCTCACATGTTTACATGTCATCATGCAACATGAAATAAATACAGACCTGTTAACCATGCTATTTTTTATGCAATTCTGTACAAACAAAATGGCATTCAATCCAAATGAATACTCAAACTTGCAGTTGGCAATGGTAGAAATATGCAGCAGAATTGCATGAACGTTAATACATTAGTTAAACATGAGAGTAGTTCCTCATTTCTCTCAGGGATAGTTAAACAAGCGAGCCTACGTGAAAATCACCTCCCATGAGGAGAGGCGACATGCAAGGTTAGAAAGCTTTCTCATTTTGTAAGGAATTGAGCTCACTGGTGGTGATTAATGTCTTTCATCTGCAGTTTACAGGTGTCCGATCTCACTCCTAACATGGGACTGTTCTGGTATTTCTTCACTGAGATGTTTGAACATTTTAGGAATTTCTTTCTATGGGTTTTTCAACTGAATGCCTTCTTCTACTGCATCCCACTCACCATCAAATTGAGGTATTGAAACTAGATTAATACTGAAGAACACGACTTTAGTTTTAACTGCACCAATATCGTCTATAATAATGCACAGTTAGAATGTAAGACTTTGTCCCTTAGAAGGTTGTATAATATGTGCCAGGCTACCTTTGCCCTTCAAAGTCTTGTGCATGTTTTTTTTTTCTAAAACTGAAAAAAAGTAACTACTTTGAAGAAATATAAAGGGTTCATAATCACCTGTATTAATAAGCACAGGGAGCCCACAGAAACTGTGTGACCATTCGTATTTTTAAATTTAGAGGAAATTTATTGGGAATAACGAAAGGTTCATCTGAATCTTTTGATATTCCCATTCATTTCCTCTCAGTTTAAAAATACTAACGGTCACATAGTTTGTGTGGGTTCCCTGTGTCCTTAGATGTCCGATGGCCTAATTAAGTGAGCAAAATGATTTCACAAACCAACCAATAAATAACATTCTTTTAGGATGAGTGTGATCATAATTTTTTTTTTATTTGAGAAAACTGGCTATTTTAAGAATTAAACAGATTTATATACCTTTTTTTTCAGGAATAACCCTAGCTTTCTCGCTTGCATGCTTTGTTCTGTGATGGCTATCATGAAGTCGTATCCTTGTCTGGGCGATGCCGCTGTACCATTAGCCCTTCTTGCACTTTGGATGCACATCTTTCCTTGTAAGGAAACGTTATCATTGTTAGAGCGGTTTTCAATCTAGTGTCGAAAGTAATTTCGCGATTGCTTTGGTTTTGCATTGCTACGCGTTGTGATTGGCTAAAAAATCTCGCGCCACTTTCTCGACCAATCAGGAGTAAAACCAAAACCAATCGTGACTTGCCTGCACGCGTTTTCCCGCGCTTGGCGCCGGCTACATATATTTGCTACGAGTTTTCATTGGTTCATTAAATTGTCTGCGTCTGTTGTGATTGGTCGGAGTAATTACTTTGGTTTTGGTTTTACGACCCTCGATTAAAAACCGCTCTATTGCAATCGAAACAAACGTAATTCACACAGAACTTGTCTCTGTACACAGACGTTTCAGACGTCTTTGGACAGACTAACAAAGAACCAATCAGACCTTGAGGTGTAGCATTCCACACCGACGCCAAGCGCGGGAAATCTTGTGAAAGCCTAGAACCCATCATGACGTTTGTGATTACGGTGCAGGCGCACTACTCCTGAGATATAAAGCCATTTATGGGAGCTGGTCAGTTGTCAACAACTGTGTTTAAACCCATGACCTGCGTTTTTTTCTTCTTATTATTTCCATCAACATTTCATACGTGTGATTCATTTTATATACGCATCGTTACAAATTCTACAGGATGCTGGCAGTCTCAGTATTTTCCCATTTTCTTTAGCGCGAGAAGTTCGTGAGGAAACGAGCGAATCGAGCGGCGAGGTAGTAGTAGTAATTTATTTATCTACATTACACGGTTAAGTTAAGACTCGTTTCAACGCGAACGTGCATATTACAAAATAAAACTAATAAAATTAGCTATACATGAAAATCTAATCTATAAAAAATCATAAGGTAAACTAACACTATTAACTTAATACTAAATAACATTTACATAATGAGTACGAAAATTCCACGAGAAGCGACCCTTTTCCTTCCTCTCACCATTCCATCTTCGTTTTTACCGTTAATTTGCATAATTCAAAATCAACTCGCTCGCGGATCTGAAGACGCCTCTTCATTATTTCGTCGGAAGCAAAGAAAATGGTTGACGTCTGCGCACAGGCTAAAGAAATAAGGGTGACTGCTCGCGAACTAGAGCTAGCTCAGCAAACATTAACCTACACAGAACTATATCAAACACATTAGTATGTTCAACAATCAGTCATCAACAGCTCTATAATTCTCCTTTATTTTTCAGATCTCCGAAACACGCTTCTGGTCTCGTGTATGTTACTCTGTAGCTCGTTCTTGGCCCCAGTCTTCTGGCAGCTGTGGATTTACGCGGGCAGTGCGAACGCCAACTTCTTCTTTGCAATCACGCTGGCCTACTCAACCGCCCAGGTACCATTTTTTTTTTGTCACTTACAATTCTCGACATGCACCTCTCTGTTTTTGAAACTCGCCATTATGGAGAAAAGTTTAAGTCTTGTTCAAAGTAGTTATTGAAGAATTGCCAAATTGCGTGAACACGAACTCGCAATCGTGTTCCCGAAGGCTTTCATTTTAATGCGAATTGACTTTACAACTGAAAAGGTTTATATATATGTAACTTGTGATCATGAACTTTCCTTCTCTTCAAATTTCGCGATGTTTTTTTAAAATTGCGATAATATGTAAGTGATATCGCAAAAAAGGAAATTCATTGTTTCATTAGAAGAAGTGTTCAAAAATCTTCCAAATTTTAATGTTGCAAAATATCGCTCTTCCAAAATCGTAAACTTTAGCGTCGCGACAATTTTATGTAATATAGTAGTTTAGATCTCGCTTTGTGGGAAAATGAAAAACGTGTTCTGACTTTTTGTTCTCTTTTTAAGATTCTGCTGACGTCAGATGTCTTTTTCGCTTTTCTCCGCCGTGAGCACGATCTTTATCACGGAATATACCCACCCATCATGCAAGGCGAGCCCGCTACCGTCGTGTTACGGTAACCAATGGTAACCTAAGGAGGGCAAATACATTTGTGTAAATTGTTTGTCTGGAGTCTAACTTATGTGACTGTGTTTAAGAGTTAACTTATGCAGCGGAAAACACTTGCATAAATTATAAGATTATCAAAAGCCAAACCGTGCTTTAACAGTTGCATTGTCGAGCTGCATGGAAAGCATAAATTTGTACCGGTTGTTTGTTATTCCAAACTTAGAAGAACAGCTGGAGGACACATTCACAGAAATCATTAGTCATCTGCAGACATCTGTGGAGAATAAACTTGCGAAAGTTATACGACTGCGAGGATTTTTTGAGTACCAGTTGCTTTATATTTGTTGGTGTAAACGAGGAGTGTCCAATTTGTTTTGGCCAAGCGGAAAGAAGATCCCGGAAAACGCTTCGAAAGTTGCTATGTCATCCTGCAACTGAGCAGAAACGAGACAGTGAAGAGTCAGTATTGCACAGATACTGCTATGTTTCTCGGTACATTTAAAACGTAAATTTAACATGTAGTTAGAAACAATAACTTTTTAAACTAAACGTAACAATACAGAAAAAGAAAGAATGTACCCGCTGTAGAAAGATAAAATATCAACTTGAACAGCATAACAGAGTGTTTACATTTTTTCTCCTAATTACAGAAGACACCTTTTTGGCCAATGAACTGATAGCATGACAAACTTAATTGTTTATGTTCTCATGCATATTTTATTTTAACGGTATTCAACTGTTTTCTTTTTTCTGTTATTAAATAAACATAAAAGATAAAAAGTGAAAAGGAATTTTCTATACGTTTATTAACTGATCTAATTGACTATGAATCGAATTCATGCGAGATTCCTTCCTTCCTTCCTTCGTTTCGACTAACAAGGCGCACAATATAACAATATTTCTACATAAACATAATTTGGCTGTCTCGGTCACAAAATGTTTACATTTTAAGTAGAAACATTAAAAATTAAAAAACTCTTGAGAGTTCTTTATTATTTTAATCACAATTTTCTCTCTCTAAATCTCCTCTTTTAAACGAATAAAGCATTCCTTGTATGTAACCGCTCACATATCCCTTCATATAAGCCTCCTTGTTCTGTGACTCTGGTATTATCCTCAGCACATGCTCCAGTACTCCTTTTATGTATCCCAGTTCATATCCGAGTGTGTATCCTTGTGATGATCTTACACCAAGCTCTTTCAGAGTTTTCTCAACTTGTTTTAAAGCCATCCGCACAATCTCATTATCACTGTCGTCCATTTTCACAGTGCCATCAAAACTAAACATCAGTGTTTCTTGATCCATGAGCCCCCAACTGAAAATTGCATTGAACTCCTCTCTGTCCGTATGATCGAAGCTCAGGTAGAGCGGTTTTAATGAGTGTCGAAAGTAATTTTGCGATTGCCTTGGTTTTGCATTGCTACGCATTGTGATTGGCTAAAAGTCTCGCGCCATTTTCTCAACCAATCAAAAGTAAAACCAAAACCAATCGTGACTTGCTTGCACGCATTCCCGCGCTTGGCGCCGGCTACGTGTATTTGTTTCGAGTTCTGATTGGTTCATTGGGAGGACTCCCTCTGCTGTGATTGGTCAGAGTAATTACTTTCATTTGGTTTTGGTTTTACGACATTCGACTGAAAACCGCTCTTATGTTTTGCTCACAGTTGCTGGTGACAGTTGAAATCAATACAGTCTTGTTTTGCTCTTCGATGGTGAATGATAGGTTATTCATTTCTTGTTGATAAAAGAACATGAATTATTTACAGCTTGTTCACAATGAGCTGCTATTTGTGCTCCTTGTCTGTTATTATTTCCTTCAAATACAGTTTAAACATTAATAAATAACAACTGAAAATTGTTACAGTAAACAGAAAGAGCATACCGAGCCCTCTCCAAAACTTGTGCGTTTTTTGGGATACAGTTTACTTATAACGTTTTCTTGTTCGAACACACGATTTCTATGCTTAATACCTGTACATTTGGAGAATTTTAACAGTTCTAAATCAAGATTATTTCACGAGGGGTGTTAATACGCCGGTTAAATGGCTGAATTTAGAGCATAGACTGGTATCAGAACTAACAATGATTAAAGGGATAAAGGACATCAGCCAAGCAGTGATAAAGATTACGGATAAAAGAGTTTAATTAAAAATGATATATTTTTCACTTTTGATTTGTGTATCGGCACATTTCTTATAAACCAGATACTACACGCGCCCCGATTGGTTAAAAAAGCATTTATCATAACTATGGAAACATAGAAAGTAATTTTTAGTGCTCATTCCATTAAAGAAATCAGTAGAATACGTTCTTTCCTTGTTTTCATAAATTTGTTTAACATTTTGGATGATAATTGGAAACAGCTGTGGAACACTCATCTCGTGTTTCGACAGCTTCTCGAATACTTCAGAAGAAAGAAAAAGCTTACACGGAAAAACGGACCTACAGTCCTGATTTTATCTTGACAGTTCTTTGCCATGACCCTCTAAGCCTAGCCTGCATAGGAGACGCTGGTTATTTATTGGGCGAAATTACGAGGACGAACGCGCGAAGAGGAGAGATGTCTCGCTTTCGCGCGTTCCCTTCTTGCGCTCGTCATCGGAATTTCGCCCAATAAATGAACCGGCGCATGCTATACAGGCTACTCTAAGCGTTCCCCTTGGTCTTGTACTCCATGGATTCCACTGCAACCGTGGCTTTGTAATATTCAGTTTGTTCTTCCTTTGTTGTAGTTTGGTAACCTGATTGTTTTTACAATGCGTGGATTACATGCTACAAAACGAGCCAGTTTTTCTCCTAAAACTAAAATAACACAGAAGTAGAATTTATTGCAGTCAATAATACGTGATGTGTATCTGTTAAATCTTTGAATAGGACAGACAGCTGGAAAAGGCCAAGTGACAAACTGATTGGTCAACTTCTTCACCAATCAGAAACCAGAATTATTGAACTGCCGCGCACAGCAAACAGAGTTACACATACACGGTTGCCGGTTCAGGCACTTTACTGACATTTTTACGGTTCTCATTTGTGATTTTTTCTGTGATTCCAGAATGGTTGCGTCGAGCGCAGAAGCGTGACTTGACAACAAAGGCATCGCATCACTTAGGCATGAAAATAGGCACGTTTTACAAACAATGGCAATTAAAAATTTTAATTCACGTTATATAGCTCTATAACAACAGTTTAACGGTCAATTTACCTAAGCTTTCCCAACATTTTAGAATCAATTATCGTAGCTTTACTTACATAAACTGCAGAAATTGCCTTAACCCTCCTATACTTTAAAATATTTTAACTTAAAATGTGAAAGATATATTATTTTCTGATTAATTGTTATTTTTACTAAGAGATTGTATGTAGGAGGTAATATAGATGAGTCCTTTATATCAAAGAGCATTTATCATATATCAGTTTATTTTATCGGCGAAAAAACATCTTTATCTTATATAACGATTGTATATTTTTAACCTTAATTTATGTGCATAATTTGGATTTTTTTAAAGATATATTTTGTATCGAAACAAATTCTACATCGTACGATTCATGTCTGTCTGATCATCGCTTTCATCTTCAACTTCCTCCAAAACGTTTTCCATAGAGGTACCCTTACCATAGCGCCCAGACAAAACGGGCAGAGAGCCCCACTGCGGCGGTTTAAAAGTCATAGATTTATTAAACTCATTCAAGTCTCCCTCCTCGCTGATGTTCATTAATCCTTGATAAGCTCGAGTATAAAGTTCCATAGAGCGAGCTAACAGCTCCATTTCACCGACTACAAAATCCGACAAAATCTGTTTAACATCTCGCATTTTTTGGCTTTCAAATTCGTTCATTTGCTCGCGTAAAACCCGCATTGAGCGATTTGCTTCGCCGGACGCTTTCTGAAACTCTGCCTGTGCTCTCGCGATCCGTGTTCGGTCTGTGGATTTCATCTGCGCTTTTTCGAGGCTTTCAAACGACTTCACTTCCCTTGAGAAAAGCGACGAACTTACTTTAACGTCATGTCTTGCTTGTTTACACTTTGTATCGTACACGGTGAACCCTTGAACAAGTTTTCCCTCCACCCGGCTAACTTCTGCATCTCGCTGATCCTGAATCGCCGATAGACACTCAGACAAGCTCATAAGCCCTTGTTTCAGTGACGGCGATTCTTCCTCGGCATACGCCGTTATTGTTTTCGCTAGTTCATCTCCTTTGTTCCGTAATTTCGCTGTCCCCACCGCGTAACGTTGAAGCATGGCAGCGAGCTTGGGAAAATGAGTTTCAACAACTAATATTTTCTTGTCTACCACCTTCGTTTGGTGCTCTGTGGCTTTTACTGAAGCTTTCAGGTCGGGCAACGAACCTGTAAAATTTCTATCTTCCCGGTTAAGACGAGCCATTGAAGTGAAAAAGTTATTAAGCCAGTGCAGACGTGTTGCTGTTCGATAATTTCTTTTCAATGTCGCGTGCTTCTTGTTATATTCAAATTAGGACAATACACAGAGACAAAACCACAGCGACAATACGAGAACAATTTGCATTTGAATAACATGCCCGTTGCGTTACAGCAACGAAACTATGTCATGTATTGTTCGTGTTTCTATTGTTACTGGCAAGTGCTACATTGTTTGTTCGCGAAAAATCTATTTTGTTTTTTTTGCCAAGGGAGACTGAACTCTTGCAGCGAGGTTATTATTTTTTATGAGGATGTTTTTAGTATATGTAATCGCATGTGCCCGAGTAAAATTAAGGATTAATATCACCATGATCACTTTTGTTTTCAGAAGCTATTAATCCTCAATTTTACGAGGGAACATGAGATTACTTGTTTATAATGTAAAGGACGAAATTGCCCGGCGAAATTGTAGGAAACCTTTCAGATTTTATAAGAGTCACTCAGACTTGAAACTACCCGAAGTGAAAATACTCTCTCGTAACTTGACAAGAAAAACTTTTCAACTAATACTGTTGTTAAATAAATTTCTATGTCAAAGATACATTTGGCCGTTATGTACATCTCAATTAAGGAAAATATGCCCTCTTTGTCAGCCAATCAGCATTCAGCAATTTTGCCCTCTATGTTATAAGAACTTTTATTTCGTTACATGACAGCTGATATTTTTCGTGAATACTGACCCGACGAAGTCCTCGTTTATTTTCTGATTAATAGACGACCAGTCTTCGGATAATTTCGGCTTTCCGATTAATGAATCTATGTTATGGGGTGTTTTGTAAATTTGGTGATTTGGGGGTATGTTTGGGAGGAAATAGTATTTCTCAAAGGATTGGTAAAATTAAGAGAAATAAGAAATATTGAAGATTTAGTGAAGTTTAAAATAAGAATTTCTAGTTAATAATTAATAGACGAACACTAGTCTAAAACATGCTAAAATAAAGCTATTAATGTAGAAATAAACTTCACTTACCTTAACATTGGGTTTTCGCTGTGTCTTTTTATGCAATTTGGTCGCAAATTATGTCCATTTTAACGATTTTGTGGCTTACGAGTTTTTGCGATGTCGTTGGTTGTCGTTTCCACTCATTGCTGTGGTGTTTGTTTGGCGATTCGGTCCGTCGCTTTGTGATGCGAGAGCGATTTGTGGGACGAGGTCGCCGCGAGTCACCGGCCTTGCTTCGCTTTATGAGTGCAAACGACAGCTAACGACATCGCAAAAACTCGTAAGCTTCAAAAACGTCTAAAATGGACATAATTTGCCCCCAAATTGCATAAAAGACAACGAAAACCCAATATTGAGGTAAGTGAAGTTTATTTCTACATTAATAGCTTTATTTTATCATATATAAGACTAAAGTGAATTTCCCAGACAAAGTCTATAAATCGTTAGTTGCGTAATATCAAAGAACCGTCACCTACTGAGCTTAGGCTGCCTGTGATCTGACATCATTTTAATCGCTGCAACACGTCTTCGCATATATGCTGCCTTTTTTTTGACATGCACGGAGAGAAAGCGAGACACGCAAACTATAACTAGCGCATAACTTTCTTGTGGTGGACACGTGCACTGTTTGTAAAGGCCAAGTTCAAGTAATAAAAAACCCAGAATTTTGGTTTGAAAAATACTTTAAAGTACTTTATTTGGATGCACACTTTAGGGTTTCATCCACAGATAAAAGCTAGAACCACCTCATACAGCATAATATACAGTACGACTGGAAAGTACTGCTCAGTAACTTTTATTTGAATGGATTTCAACCACAGATTCAAAAGTTAAAAGCATATTGTATAGCAATGAAGAAAGCAGCGTCACCGAAACATCGGTATAACAATTATATGTACAGCGTCGAAATTTATCGTTTTTATTTTAGCAAGAGAAAAGTACTACTCCACTTTTATCTACAGTCGGAACTAGAAAGTTGTAATCAGTCTTGTACATGATAACAAACAGCAAAGGAAAGTTTAAGTTAAAAAAGCCTATTGATGTATAGTTATATCGACTGTAGTTTACCTTTTCCACTGAAGTAAAGACAACACCACTGAACAGTGATATAAATGCACTATAATACAATATATACGCATTATAATACAATATATACGCATTATAATACAATATATATTTTATTATTCGTCGGTGTTGAAACTTTCAAATTGGATTCTCTATCAGAGTTGAAACCAATAAAACGCATTGTTGCAAAAACTAAACCAATAAATTATTTGGTTTTAAACCCACATGAAAAATGCCTACTACAATGATTATTGTCTAATCTTTAATTACAATTAAAATATATAAATGATGCTTTTATATTTAGGTGTTAAATTGTTATTTTCTCCCGGTCTGTTTTGATAGCCAAGTGTCCAATCATTTGAGCAATAATCGACGTGGAGAAAGACCGCCGATAGAAAATGAGTCACACACGCAATTTGTTTAATGAAAATTCAAATTTAGGTACTTGTTCTTTAAAAGCTTCGTTTGTTTGACGTGTTGTCTTTCTGGCTTGTAGTACCTGCTCGTCATGAAAACACGCCTCGTAAATTATTAAAAAACCAAGCGGATTTGAATCGCTGCTGAATTAAGATCCTGACTTTTACGATACAGAATCAAGCCACACCTGAAAGTACTTCATGGCTTGCGAATTTGATTCGTTTCCAAGCTAGTAAAATTTCTGTGGCATATGGTTTTCAAAGAGTCAAAAGCTAAATGTTTTGGAGGCGTTGCAGCTGAAGTTTACTGGCGACCGCACGTCCACAGGGCAACTATTGCTTCGCTTTGGCAAAGCGGTGTTTTCACGACGAGGGTTCTTGGTGAAATTGAGAAAATCTTTATTGTTTACAAAGACTTGTTTCAGAGCTCCTTATTCCAACGACATGGCAAAACGCGAGACTCGAAAATCTGTTGCGTTTAGAGAGGAAAGTCCTGAAGATGTCTGGTGCAAATACTGCAGCAAAATATACGACGATCCGAAAATTTTGCCGTGTTTACATACATTTTGTAAACGGTGTATTGGCTTAATTACCGAGGAAAATGGGAGCTCTTTGTTCTGTCCAATATGCCGATCGGAGGTCGCTCTACCCTCGAAAAATCTTGACGAGTTAAAACCGAATGTCATTGTTTTAAGGAAAATCGAAGAGTTTGAAAGGCAGAAATTACGACAGCGAGAAGAAGACTGCAGCGGCTGTGAAAATGGCCGAAGTATGGCTGCAAATAGGTGCTTAGAATGTCAAGAATTTCTCTGTACTGATTGTACGCTTGCTCATCGGAGAGTAAAGTTTACACGAGAACATGAAATATTGTCCCTTGAAGAATTTGTGGATCGAACAAATCCAAAAGACGATTCATCACTTGTGACTTGCACTAAACACAGCGCTGAAAATATTGATATGTATTGTAAAACCTGCGATTTATTGACTTGTAAAGAATGCAGAAGAACTGTCGATCACGGCGGAGAAGGACATGAAATGGTTTCCTTGCAAAGCGCAGTCGCTTCAACCAAACCAACACTGTTGTCATTACTGGAGGCAACACAGAAAAATATTCCCACTTTACAAAAGTCGGTGTACGAAATCATTAAAGTTTACGGTCGGTGGCAAAATAAAATCGATGACATTTCGTGGCAAATTCGGAGGACGTCGCGTCGGCTAATTCAGGCTGTCAAAGAGAGGGAGCACCAATTATTAAAAGAACTTAACACCATTAGAGATAGCCGATGTTCCGTTTTAGTGAACCATAAAGAAGAAATAGAAAGAAACCTTGTTTGTACAATCGACGGGTGTGATTTTTCAGAAGACATTCTCAAGCAGGGAAAAGATGCAGACATACTGATGGTGAACAATTTGATTTGTCAAAGACTTTGCGAGTTACAAGAGATTAAAACCGATGGAGCTTTGAACAGTATCAAAATCGGATTTGACCCAGATGAAAGACCCATTTTAGAAGCCATTAAAGACGCTTTTGGTTCGATTAGTCTGGGACACGAACCACCCGAACAAACTGGTGACGGAAAAGTAAAAGAATCTGAATCCCAAACGCAGTTCAAAGAATCGTTGCCTAATGGAGGCAGTTCTGTCTCCTTTGCGTCGACAGAAGATGAAGAAGCTAATGCCAGTACTCTTTCTTCAGAATCGGAAAAGACTGGTGCTGGTACCAGCTTGTCTGCAAGTACGCCTGCGCTTTATCAAGATCCAAAGTCCAAAAAGGCCAAAGGTCGTCGTTTCAGTTTTCCCGCCTTGACTGTCGGCAAAAAGACAAGTGAGCCTGTGGGCAAGTTAACGCCGACAGAATTCGTGATTCCGACGACTGACAGCCGAGGGCGTCTGAAAGAAGTCGGCGTTCAGCTCGAGTCGCCCGACGGTAGTGTCATTTCCGCTCAGGTGCTTGACAACAAAAACGGAACCTACACAATATTCTACTGTCCTCGGTCCGCTGGGGATCACAATTTGTTCGTAAGCTTGACCAACAAGCATATCAAGCACGGCAGACGTGTTTTAAATTTTTACGGTTCTTTTTCTGGGATGAAAAGCGAAGAATTAAGCTTGGTTTGTAAAACGTTGTGTTTAATTAAGTGGCACGTGACTCCCGGGCTAGTTGAAGTGAAGGATGGCAAGAAACATCCTGGTGAAATGAGTTTAAAAGAAGTTGGTCAGTCAGAGGCGTGACATCTTTACAATCCCACTAATAAATCCTTTCGCTTCACACCTCCTCACTTTATATTTAAAAAACAAGTTTCTGATGCATGTTAGTACAGTTTCAGTACCCTGCTTTATTGCCGTACAATTCTCCTCGCACCATAGTTAATCGAGGGACTGGTTGACAAAGGAGCTACAATTTATGTTGAACTGTACTTAACGGTGAACATCTTTTGTTTTTCCGTCACACGCTATGACTGAATGGCAACATTTCTATTGGTCAGTTGCTCGAACAAAAGTTCAACATCAATTGCGGTTGTGCACGGTCAAGGTCAAGGTCAAGGCCCAAAAACGATAACAAAAATATGCTCCCACCCTCCCACGTACCCTCCAGCCCTTCCACCCCCAAGTGCTCCCCACCCTCCAGCCCTTCCACCCTCAAGTGCTCCCCACCCTCCAGCCCTTCCACCCTCAAGTGCTCCCCACCCTCCAGCCCTTCCACCCTCAAGTGCTCCCCACCCTCCAGCCCTTCCACCCTCAAGTGCTCCCCACCCTCCAGCCCTTCCACCCTCAAGTGCTCCCCACCCTCCCGCCCTTCCACCCTCAAGTGCTCCCCACCCTCCCGCCCTTCCACCCTCAAGTGCTCCCCACCCTCCTGCCCTTCCACCCTCAAGTGCTCCCCACCCTCCCCGTCCTTCCACCATGCTCTCACCTTCTCTCCTTTCCACCCTCCCATTCACCCCCCCCCCCCCCCCCCCCCTTTCCTCTCACTTACGCGCATGCATAAACGCGGGGTTTATCCGTGAGATTTTACGGCTGACATTTCTATATTTTTTGGATTTGTTTTTAATTTAGTCTTGCTTTTAGTTTTGATGAACGGCTTTCCACGAATAGATTCCTGTTCGTTCTAGAAAATGATTCACGCGGAGTTTGGTTCATTTGCAAGCCGAAGCTCAAGAGTGTATTTCGTTTATCTTGTGTGATTACCGTCTCGTTTGCTTTATTGTAGCACATATATTATGCTTTATTTTCGTGAATAACGTAAAAACAAAGGCGGGGAACCATGAAAAACATTAGTCCATATCTCGTATCATAGTGCCACGTCATCAGTGTGTCATGTCTGTGCGGTCTCATGTCGAAACGTTATGACATGCGCATGCGCGTCTTCTCGTTCAAGCGCCATTTACCAAAATTGTGATCTCATCGGTATATAAGCGTCTTCTGCCAAGCCACGATTTCCCTTTTTTCTGGTCGCTGCGCTTTTAGTTAGTTAACGTTATTTTTCGGCATTTCAAATCATTTGAGGTTTGAACCATAGTTTGTGCATGTAAATGTCTTCTTTATTATTAAATACACTAATGCCTGCTAATACATTATACGTTAGGAGAGAAGCGCTTATTCCCAGGGGGATATGCCCTTGTTACCGGGGGTAGAAGCACTTATTCCCAGGGGGATATGCCTTTGTTGCCGGGGGGAGAAGCGCTTATTCCCGGGTGATATGCCTTTGTTGACGGGGGAGAAGCGCTTATTCCCCGAGGTATTTGCTACGTTTACGACTACCCTTCATTGTTTCTGTAAGCAGAAATTATATCTTGATTCTTCGGTGAAGGATTTTTTGTTTCACATTTAAATTCCGTATAATACATTCCTTGAAATGTTTATGTACAACATAATTATGTATGCCAGTTTAATAGCAAATGCGGCACATTTAAAAAATGTTTGCTTCTCACAGTCGCAAATAGTTAACACATTTTAAATTAAAATTATTTCTAATCACATTTGTGTTGGTATTTACACATTTTTTTCGTTTTCTGTGTTGCAATGAAACGTCTGGCCGCCTGGAGCATATCATCAGTATTATCTGTAGTAAATTACTTATAAGCTACGAAGATCACACTTAGTAAGGACCCCTCTTATTTGGTCAAGAAAATAAATCCTAAAGACCCAAAATGCTATTTCATTCTAAACTCTTTTTTTACACCAGGCTTCCGCGGTAGGACAATTTAGGATCTACCAGTGCTAAGTAATTACAATTGGTATTCGTTTATGGATTCACCGAATGCAAATATGGCGGCCGATTTATTATTCTTTTATATGTATGTTAATTAGCCTGACCAGCCTCATTTTAGAGTAAACATTCTTTTGAACTTTGCACATGCTAACGAGGCCAGTCAGGCTAATTTACATACACATAAAAGACTAATATTAAAGTCGGCAGCCATATTTGCATTCGGTGTACGAGTACCATTACTCTTGAAGCAATACGGAAATAGTATATTCCAAAAACGTTGTTTGCTAAATTAATTATAAAAAAGTTCATGATTTTATAATCCAGTTCCAGGTCCGAAAGCTAACCGAGTTCTTTAATTATCTGTGGGAAATTTCAACAAGAAAGGAAAATTCCCTGAATGCGTATCGGAGTAGTTCGTATTTCACTGAAAACTTTTCTCTGTAAGTATATTTATTGGAACGTTTTTGTTTTGATGCAAAAACAATTGTTCGTCTTCTCACGGTCAACGTTTCTAATCTTGAAAAGGAAGAAAAAGTAGTTTTCAATTTTTTTTTTTTCGTTTACTCGTTTGGAAAATAGAAAACCTTGACAGAATTATTCCCCGCATCTGCCACAGCAACCCGGCCTTCTGGAGTATAATCAATGCCTTGCGGCCCGCTCAGCTGCCCGTCGCCGCTAAGTTTCCCGCCAAACTTGGTGACGAAGCGCAAGTGAGAGTTGAATACTTGCACACGATTGGTGCGATCAGAAACGAAAATATACCCAGATGAATCGACTGTTATCCCTGAGGGATAATGGAACTCCCCATCCCCGGTACCGGGCCTTCCAAATTTGCGTTGAAATTTCCCCAACGGGTCGAAAATTTGCACCCGATGGTTTGAGGTATCCGTGACGAATATCTCACCATCTTGAGTGACGGCGATGTAAGAAGGATTGTTAAATTCTCCATCGTTGGTTCCCAGTGAACCAAACTGGTTACAGTAAACACCCTCGTTATTTAACACCACGACTCTGTGGTTGTGTTGGTCTGTAACCAGTAGCTGCCCTTCTTCGTCGACAGCAACTCCCGTGGGATTCTTTAAATACCCCGCTTTTCGTCCTTTGCATGATATCACTTTGCACAAAACTCCTTCCAAACTAAACACTTGTATGCGGTTGTTTTGTTGATCAGCAACGACTATTTGTCCACTTTGAGAAAAGCACAGTCCAGTCGGCGAGTTAAACTTGCCAACATCGTCACCAGGGCTTCCAAATTGCCGCAGAAATCCGCCTCTACTTGTAAACAATTGAATTCTATCGTTCAACGTGTCCGCAACTGCGATAACTCCGTTACTTGCTATGGCAATATCTGAGGGATTGTTGAGTTCGCCTCGTCCTTTGCCTTTGTAGCCAAAGCGTAAACAAACCGGAAGTAACGTAGTGGCGAAGCACATGTGACCTTTCTTTACGTTTACTGTGTAAGGACTTTCTTCCACGTGCTCGCCATTTGCTAGGACCGTGATCACGTGTTCCCCGTGAATTCTTGGCGTGTAACTGAGCGTGTAAAGCTGTGAACTGTGCTCCGTTATGACACAAGTAAGAATCACCAGATCGGGAGTTTCTATTCGAACGTCAAAGTTATCTTTGTTTATTTTAGAATCTTCACGCACAGCTAAAACAAAACTGGAAGTTTTGCCAACTGCCGCGTTGTACAGACCCTCCCCAATAAGTCGCACCGCGGGAGGCCTGGTGCGGCTCTCCAGCTTGCCGCCTCGGTTGATGACGTCAAACAACAGGTCTTCCTCAGTGACGTAATCGAATTCTGGCCCCTCAGAAGGTGACATGTCTTGAATCATGTTTTCTATGCTGCGCAGTCGTCCCGTCATGAAGTCTTTTACTCTAGCGACTTCTGTTGCGGTTCCTTCCTGGAGTATCTTCTCCACAAGTCCGCAGTTGCTCTCGATATCTCTGATTCCTTTGTATAAACGTTCCTTTTGTTGCTCTAACAGTGTTGCTTTGTATTCTCGCATGGTCCCCAGATCATCTATTAGCTGTTCCTCGCGTTCTTTCAATGCTCTTATGTAGCGTGCCGTCGAACTTTTAATTTGCTCTTCAATTGCAAGTGCGTGTTGAGGTATATCCCCGCAAGCTTCTTCGATTTCCAGCAAAGCTCTTTTAACGAAAGGACTCCTCATTTTAATCGCGTCCAAGAGTGCGGTTACTTGTTGTCTGTGCTTGCTTGACGCATCTTTAAGCGGCTCAAATGCGTGTGTTGTCTTGGGATGATTCACAACCGTACATTCGCGACAAATCAGCTTGTTGCACGTTAAGCAAAAGTACGTGAGATCTTCCCGGTTGTGTTCCGAGCAGTTATCAGGGTTGCAAACATTGTTATTACTTTCATCTTCCGTCGTTAACTCATTTAGAGAAATAATTCGATGCTCTCTTGTAACACGCACTCTTCTGTGAGCGGCAGTGCACTTGTCGCACAGAAATTCCTTGCATTCGCTGCATTGGCCAGTGGCTTCGGAGTCATCTTCACAGTTTCCACACTTTATAGGAGATTTCGTTTCTTCCACCACATAACTCTGATTTTTGAGTATCAGAAAGTTCATGGGCAGCTCTTCAATTCCTTTCGTTCCCAGTTCGCTCGGGAATGAACATATCGGGCAAATAACAATTCCCTCTGTCCCGGTTGTGTTTCCTGCGAGACTCTCTATGCAGCTCTTGCAAAAGCTATGCAAACATCGAAGAAACTTCGGCCGGTGGAAAAATTGTTTGCACACAGTGCACAACAAAGACGGGTCGTTTAAAACGCTTTCGTTCCTCGTGGATTTTTGTGCCACTTTAAATCCATCATTTAATGACATCTTGTCCAGAGTCTCGAGTGAGTTCCAACGAACCGGTTGTGTAATGTCATCAAAATAATCTTCAACGGATAAACTTTCCCAGGTTTTCCAGCGTCGCATGATTGTAACATAAACTTTCCAACTGAGGTGAATTTAATTGAACACTGCAATTTAAAATACGAATCCTCTTACGTTGTAGTCATGGAAATAAAAACTGATGTAAAATATGTCCTCGCGTGTGGTAAGGTAATAACCTATTCTGTCTCGAGGCACTCCAAGGTTAGAAAATGTCTGCAAGAAACACCTTCCGAAATCAGACCTCTATTTTTCATTGCCTAACTTGAAAAGATCCCCTTGCTGAGTAATTTAATCGAAATACGTTTGCTACTTAAGCGGCGGCGGTTGGGGGGAGGTGTTTTAAATTATTTATGCCTGAGTCAACAAAGTACGCAAGTTCCTATTTATAAATTTTCGTTTTGCAATTTTTGCGGAGGAAGAAAGTATAGAGCAAGCTATATTTAAATACGTGCACTCAAGTGGGTGGAAAAAAACTCATGAAAATTTTCTAGAATTGGAAGTTGTTTTTGGTGAATTTTTGGGTGGACGAAAGCATTGTGTTATGTTTTCCCGCAGCCATCATCAGCTAACCACAATTTGGACAGTTTGTAAACTTTGTAATTTATGGAAAACGTATTCAGTAGCGAAGGCTTTTAGTTTTCTTTAGAGTAAGACGTCGCGATAGTTTAGATTTTGATATAATAAACTACCGCAATTCAATTTTGTGTTGAATTGTCAACATTTCAAAGTATATTCATTGATGTACTTTGCGAAGTTTGCGGTCAACAGGTGGCAACGACCACCAGCAAGCAATAACCAATCACGACATCTGGTGTTCAGTTAAAAACTCCTGTTAATTCATTTAGAGCTGTTAAAGCAATAGAAGGAAATTTTATTCGGTCGATCGGCTGTTAACATTCAGCTGGGCCCGCGCTATGTAATGGTCACCTGCCTTACCCATGGGGACCCCGTAGGAGGGAGGGAGGGGTGGGGTGGGGAATAAGACGAAACGGGTGGTGGGTCGAAAAATGTTTTCAGTCTAACATTTTCGCAACAAAAGCTGGAGCCCAAAAAAAAACAAGAAAAGAGGTAGAAAATTCAAGATATTCAAATGTAATTTTTGACAAAAACGTTTAATCACCAATAATAATATTCTTACATATATTTCTAATTGTCAGTTAAACAAGTGAATCAGTGAAAATGCTTTCGATTACATTTTTACATGGATACATGACGTAAAGTGACAGCGTAGAATCAAGCTTTTCATTCTCGATCAATCGATTTTTGCCGCTAAATAATGACGTCATCCAATACAGGCGCTCAGAAGTCCACGCCCAGTAGCCTGCGTAGCAGGCGTCGGGGAGAAGGGAACTGGGGAGAGAGGGAAAGGACGCCTGCAATAAAGACACCCATTTGTTCATTTCTGCGTACGCTGGCGGCCGCAAATTCTGATTGGCTAATTCGCGCTGGGCGGTAAACATAGTAAATTCCCGCGTGAAGTCATCCATGCGTAAAAGCGCGTGCCAGTTTCTGATTGGTGAACGTCTTGACAGTTGACGTAATTCGATTACAAGGAAATCGGTGGGCGTAATGCGAATAGCCCGGTTCTTATAGCAGGCGTTCCTTGGTTTGCAGGACAAAAATCCTTTCTTTGTACATGCGAAAACGGATTGCAGCTGGCAACAGCGGGAAGCGCAAGTGGTTGTGGTTTACTTTTTGTAATTAGAACTTTATGAATCCGTTAACTGGTCTGTTGTTTACGTGTTTGTTGAGATTCCTTCAACACCTATACAAAGAATTTTATTCAGGTGTTTAAAACAATTTCCCTCCACAATTACAAGTGTTTTTCTTTCCTTTTCAAGCATGCAATCGCTTTAAAACGATTGAAAACTCATCAGTGAAGTCTGGTGATCTGCTGCTTACGGTTTTTGAGACGTCATTTTTCACAACATTCATTTTTGCACGAGAAGGAAGGGAGGTTAACATCTATATGAACAGCCCAGCATATTTATGATCCATGCGTGTTTTGATCAGATCTGTGCTTATCAAAACAAGTTCTTTCAAACAGAAGTCTACGGAGAAGTTAGATTTCTATTTTTCTCACACAGAGCCACCGTTTTCCGTCACTTGATGGAAAGTGCCATGTATCCCCAGTAGTTTGAACAGCACTGTCATACGGCTTCTTTACCTGCAAACAAGAAAAATGATACGTGTTCTTAAGGCTGTTTTTCACTAACGACGGAGTGGGAGTCGGAGTCGTAATCAGAAACGCACAGCGTTACGATCTAGTGAAAATCAAACCGACGGAATCGGAAGAAGATGACGGAGTCATAAGCGGAATCGGAAGAAAATGGAACCGTTCTGATTCTTCCGACTCCGATTCCGTCGAGCTTATGACTCCGCTTACGACTCCGATTTTTGATTTTCACCAGGTCGGAACCGCTCTTACGACTCCGACTACGACTCCGTCTCCGTCGCCATGAAAACCAGCCTTTACCTTTTTATCAGATTATGATCAGTTTCATTAGCATTACCTTATACTTTGATATTGTAGCATTTTATCTATTATTGTTATGTTTTATTTAACTTGATTGAAAAAAGTAAAGCGCATCTGATCATATCTTATGCATGTTAATTTGCGCTATAAAAGCAATAAATTATTATTATTATTATTATTATTATTATTATTATTATTATTATATCATGTCTTCTTTTAAATTCAACTGTGTACAAAAATTTATACAAGCAAAGCATCAGACAGGGTAGAATAGAAAAGAAAACCAAAAAGTGAACATTCATAAAATGATAACAGTTTTAATTGTCGCCATTTCTCGATCAATTTTTAGTGTTTTAACGCGTTGCTTTCCTCCATTTTCCATCATCGTGATGGAGCCCTTCATTGTATATACATAACAACTGAATAGACTGCAACAAAGTCTTCTGTGAGTGTTACTTTGGAATACAAACAGATTTAAGTGAGACTCATTCCCAAGCAAGGCTCACACCCAAGTGAGGCATATGTTCGAGTGAGGCTCTGCTGCTCAGGTGGCGTTACACTACAGTATGAAATGTTTTATGCATCTTGTCTAACAACAGGTTAATCTGCTACGTTGCAGCTTCATGAAGAGGGGATGTTACAACAGGAAACGTTCCATGCAACTTGTCTTGCAATGCTGACTGCAAAGGACTGGGGCATAGGCATGCATATGCAGAGGGTCAACATTTGATTAATGTGCAGTTACTGTGCAATGCCAAAAATGGTTGCTTTAAACATTGCATGGCTCCTGCAACTTGTCTTATAAAATGTTGTTGGTTGCAAGGTATGTTACACTGCAAGTTGTCTCGCAATGCTGTTGCTAGCCTCTTGCTAGTCGAGTTACATGAAACAGTAAAACTTTGCCCTTCCCCCACAAGCTATAAGAAAACAAAAAACTAAACTACATACAGCAAACACTGGGTCATAACCAATGAACCTCTCCAGCTCCATTTGGTTAAGATTTTGCCATCTCCTGAAATGGACTTTCATCAGTGGATCCATTCCACTTAAGTGATCATAAAACTTGTCACATGACACAAGGTGTGTACCTGGCCCACAATGCATTGCAGCACTGAGAAAGTACAGATCATCCATTGAGCTAAAATAAATAAATATAAGACATTTACGGTAGTGAACTCGTTCTAGTTCTCACATTGATTGAGTCAGTATAAACATTGCAAGGAAATGTTTATTATATTGGCAACAATATATTACATTGAAACTTTTTCGTGTCGCAACATACTATCATTTCAGGTGTTTTTGTGGTTTGCGAGCTTGAAGAGTGAGCAAGTGCCCTTGTATGACTCAGTGCTGCCTGCACCCTTATTGCCCACTCTTTGCGCTTGTTCACCACAAAAGCACCTTTTTCCCAGGCTAACTGCATTGTATCAATATTAAAACTGTTCAACATATTTTTTTCCTAATTAAGACTCCCTTTAAAACATTTAAATCAGACCAGTGTTTTCTTCATGAATTTAAAGACAAAACTTTTAATGCAGGAAAACAATGAAATGTGAAAAAAAAAGTGCAACTGAAGATGAAATCTAAATTTAATGTTAAGCAGTACTTTTCAGTGTTGCTGTTCCAATTTTTTCCTGGTGGAGAGTTTTCAAAATTATTGGACTTTGTGAATCTAAGGAGGAAAAGGCACAAACTGGTTATTTTCCAGACATTATTTTCATTACTGAGCAGACAGGTGGTGGGAATGCTTACCTTTCTGCCAAACAAAACACACTACAATTCTCTTGTTCGGTCAGAAAATTCATTAGGGCTCCCAGCGGTGTTTGTGCTCCCTTCTTTGTTCTAGTGAGTAGCGTCATTGGGCTGGAACTCACCACCAAAACTCGCTTCTTTTGATTTACAAAATGTGACACCATGTTTTCCACCTACAACAAATGAAAACATTTTGTCTGAATCACCATTCCCAGTGATTCAGACTCAATTGTAAGGGGGTAGGAGCAGAGTGAATTATGTGGGGGGGGGTTATACATGAGCTTTTACTGGAAGCCACTGCTGCCATCATAGCTGGCAGTCCCTGTTATCCACCCCTCATACTGAATGAATGAATGCCTTTATCTAGGTGCCATTCTTGCAATGAAAACAATGGTGAAAGGGAGAGGAGGAGTTGAGCAAAGAAAAAGAATTGAAGAACATAAAAAATTTGGCTGAAGAAAACAGTTAGCATATTGCTTAACACATGCTGCAACATGAATGCAACATCCAACCTGAGCATGCAGCTGAATACTCAACACTGACTACTATATTATGGCAAAACAGATCCCACTCTTTGTTGTTAAATGAGTAAGAATTGCATTTACCGGTAACCATATAAGCATTTAAACAAAGTTAAACATTTACCTTTCTGGGATCAAAAAATCCTGTGAAATACGCTACATTGAGTCCGTCTATGACAACGTCATATGGTCCTGTGGTCTTGATAAACAACTCTACACTCTGAGGAATCGTATTCAGCTGACCTGGTCGGACATAATCAACATAATTCCCAGCAGAAGTAAAACACCTCACTTGTTTAAGAGCTTTGTGTTTTTTCCACAGATGCTTGGCAAGAGGGTGCTTTAACTCTTCCAGTTCTACTGTATTAAACTTCCCAGTTTCCAGCTTCTGTTTGCAGACTTGACAGTCGGATCTAGTGCAAGGAAATTCGCCACATACACAGCTAGATTAAATTACTTTCTAAGATTTGACATGTTAGAGAGCAATTTTGTTTACAGACGAATACATCTGGTTGGTTCATGAGAAAGCAAAGAATAAAATAAAAATGGGCAATTTTGACAGATCACAAAACTGATCTTAAATTTTATAAATGTTTCAGAATTGTTTCAAGAATGCCTACAAATTAAATTGTAATTACTTTGTTTGGATAGGGGTGTGCCGCTCAGGCTGTCAAACCCTGGCCCTGTTTATGACCAAATGTTTGCATTTTGCCTGGCTGACAATGATGTCAATGAGTTTTGTCTGATGCGAGGTCCGCCTGCAGAAAATGTTGGGGAAAATATTTCCTAGCAACTGAGTTTAGGTAAAAAAAAACTATACCTATATCCCCACTGGGAGATGATACAATACTTACGTGTCTGAAGCAGTTGACCATGATGTCATCCATTTGGGTTTGTCCTGACTGCAAATCAATGAAAATGTAATAACATGTAAATATTTTATCAGTATCATTTCACTTTTATAACTTCCATAATGGCATTCAGCACCTGGTTTCTCCTTCTGGTCTTTAATCTTTAACTTTTTCTGGTATCACTGTAATAGATGCTACTTAATACTCTAACAACAACAACCTGCACAATTAACTAAATACACCTGCAATTTCTTTTTTCAGACAAGTTGCAGTTATGAGGATTTTTTTTTTTTTTGGGGGGGGGGGGGTAAGAACTTTCCATCTTCCACAATTTGTATTCTTGGTTCTTGACTGATCTGACTCAACTTCTGGTCAGTATTTTGATTGAAGCTATGTTTTTTAATGGGGGGGTGGGGGGGGGTTCCTCTGCATAATTATTACCTAAAGATCGGGTTACCTGTCAAACCACAGCTTGATTGCTGCAAGAGTGTCATTGCTTAGCAAGTCTCGATACTTTTGAAAGTCATAAAATATCTCCAACACTTTGCTTGTTAATTCCTTATTTTGTTGCCCAGTACAAGCTCGAATAAGTGCTGTATATTTATTAGTGTTTCGTTTGTCAAAAACAACAGATTGTTGCATTTCGTTCATGGAATGAAACGCGCCTAACAGATCTCCTCTTTTAACAGCTTTGTTAAAGAAAGGTGCATAGTGTCGAGCTCTGGGCCTTAAACCATCCCTTGTCATCTCATCAATTAAGCCCTTAATGTTTCCTATTTCACCAGACTTGGAATATAACACAGCCAGAGAGGAGTACGTGGAATGATTCTTGGGAATTCCATGTTCTTCCATGAGAGTTTTAAGTTCAAGAGCTTCATCGATCTTGTCATAATAAGAAAACCAGTAAAGCGCAGAGTTTACAAATTTTGTCCGATACTGCAAGGGAAGTTGCAGAAATTGATTAAATAGCTTGGACACTTCAGGATTTGAATTAACCTCTGTCTTGCAGAGTCTTCGAATGTCGGCCACGTGCATTCGTTCGTGAATGTTGTCACCGACATTTTTGTCTTCTAGAAACTTGTCATGTGGTTCTAGAGACGTAGAACACCATCTTGCTCCTTGTGTGATACAGTGCCTAAGGTCAGTAGTATTCTTGTGTATTGATCCTGTTATACGTAATCTGCTGAGATGAAAGATGTTGGAACAGAACTTCACCGCCATATTTGCAATCTTTACTCGTTCCAGGATCTATCCTAACGAGACACTTTGTGCTTGTTACATGAACAGTTTACTGTCATGTGGCCTTGCGAGGGAGAATAATATGGCGGGCAGATTTGTCTCAAAAATAATTCGACATTGTCTTCATTCATTTGCTACTGATTTTAGGCCCTGTGTGATACAAGGAGTAAGGTGGAATTCTTCGTCTTCTAAACCTAAGAGACTACGAAATGATGACATTCGATGGTTCTGCAAGACAGGAAAACCTCAAGAAATTTCTCAGCTATTTTATCAACTTCTTGAACTTCCTGATAAATACCGGACAAACTCTGTGAACTCTGCGTTATACTGGTTTTCTCATTACGATAAGATCGATGAAGCTCTTGAACTTAAAACTCTCATGGAAGAACATGGAATTCCCAAGAATTATTCAACCTATTCCTCACTAGCAGTGCTGTATTCCAAGTCTGGTCAGCTAGGAAATACCAGGGAATTTTTTGACAAGATGACAAGGGATGGTCTAACGCCAAGAGCTCGCCACTATGCACCCTTTGTGGAGATGGCTGTAGAGAAAGGCGATCTGATTGGCGCATTTAATTTTACGAAGGAAATGCAATCTGCTATTATTCATGAACGGGATACTGACATCTACACGTCACTCATTGGTGCTTGCACAGGAAAACAGAATAGACAGTTAACAGATCAAGTATTCGAGGCATTCCATGACTTTCGAAATTATAGAGACTTGTTAAGTAATGACACTCTTGAGGCAATCAAGCTATGGTTTGACAGGTAAGCTAAACTTTGAGACAGAGTCCATGGAATATCCACAACCCCCTTCCCCCACCCCCTTCCCCCACCCCCTTTTGGCAGGTCATTGGAAATTCAGAGGGAAGGCATCTCAAAAGCCAAAGATTTAAATGGAAAGTATAAAGCTAATTTGGCATTTCCAGAAGGGTTGGGTTGGGCTGGGTTAGGTGAGGGAGGGGATGGGGGTTAGACCAAAAACTCTTACATGGTGGAGAGGGAGGTATGGACACAAACAAACAAACAACACAATACTGACTGACTGACCATTCTTTAAGTAGACATCTTTCTAGCCTCCTACACAACAGACATTCATTAGGGAGGAGTGAGTGACAAGAAGAAGGTCTGCGTATGAAGCTACCACCTTCCTTCAGCAGCCATCATATGAAATCCTGAATAAATCATTTCTCACTCTAACACTGCATGTAGAAACTCGTTAATGGCCAACTTTCCTGGTCCTGAGGTTGCTTATACTGTAAGAGAGTCAATAAGAGAGTCAACCATGGCCTTAAAGCACAGCCAGGCCAAGCACATCATGAGCAAAACTATAAACTGCAAGGGGCACAAGGGACATCATCTCCATGGAGTGGCAGCCATGGACTGCTGTTTTGTGCTTGTTTAGGACACACCAGCATGGCATAGCCTCAGTAGTAAACAGCAGTGCAAGTGATTTTCAATGAGATCCTTATACCTGCCTATGCCATGGTCATGAGTATAGGAAATAAAGAAGCCTGTGCATAATTGTACGCCTGTAATCATTGTGACTTGTATTTCAGACAAGTGATACCCAAGTGGAAGACTTCGAGGTCAACTGTTTCAGTTACGTAAGTATATTTAAAATCATAAAACCAGGGCTGTAATCATCAAGCTTTGAAGCACCAGCTGTATTGGTATTGTATTGCATGTATTGGTTGTATACTCAAGACCTCCTTCCAAAGAGGCCATTACCCTTCAGGCATTTTCAAAAAAAGTTGCCTGTATTATTGTCACTGTAGTTGTCATTCATAATGGTTGGCACAAAAATAGACTTACTATTCACTAGTTCGGGGAAATTGCCACCAGGATAAATCCACTCAGCCTGTGCCAACCTTAATAGACAGATGCCGACAACTGATAAAAGCTGTCAGTAGCATTTGTCATATGCCAAATTCAATCTGCTAAAGAGTTGTATCAAGTTTTGGTTATCTTCTACCACAAGATGTACAAAGAACTGATGTTCTGAAGTCAGTCCAATAAACTGGTAACTCAAGGAGCAGTCAACTCTGGTGTGATGTGTAGTGAACTGATTAGCATAGCTTGAATCATGCTTGAAACTCAGGATCCTGAAGGGGTGGGACACTCCCATATACCTTTAGGGGTGAAAAGTACAGTTTTGGTACCTTCTAGGGTATGGTGTTCAGTTTTAAAATGCACACAGGGGTACTTAATGGGTCCCTTTTAGGGCGAGATATGGGAGTCCTGCCTCCCCCCACCCCTTCTTGGGTTGCGGAAAAATGTAATTTGTGATGATCCTAACTTACCCTAAAATTAATTATTATTTTGCTGGCACATATCAGAGGTCTGGGAGAGGGTAGCAGGTGGGCAGCGAGTTATGGGATTAGAGTTCGTAATTTGCAACCGTATGAGGGTGAGACATTCTACAGTCAGCCTTCGCCATGTTAGGTTTACGTTTAGTTTTCTTTTAATATCATCATGTGGACACTAGGTTTTACCCTTCTCAATAGTCTAGATACTTCGTCTGGTGACCTTTATTTACTAGTGTAAAGCACATTTTTTAACTAGGATATCCTAAAACCGCAAGGGTGGCACCACTGCTTGGTCGGGGGCACATGTTCCCCATTTTCTCCACCTGTTGGTTTTTAGGGGTTTTCATGTCTGGCTTTGGTGCATTTGTTCTTTCTTTAATCACAGTTTATATCCATACATATGACTGTTAAAGCTAAATAAATGGCATGGTGGCTTTGCTGGCCCACGTGCCCATATATCATCATTCTTGTGTGTCCAGTTGAGTAGTGGAGGCAAAACTCCTTCATCTTCACACTACAGTTAAATTAGTTGTGACTTTCTTTCAAACAGATATCATTGTCAAGCCTGCAAACAAAAGCTAGAATCTGGTCAGTTTTCTGCAGCAGAACTGGAAGATTTGAAGCAACCTCTTGCTGATCTTCTGTGGGACTATCACAAGCTCAAGACTCTTCGACCAGTAAAGTGTTTTTCCTCAGCTGGGAATTATATTGATTATGTCCAACCGGGTGAAAAGAATAAATTTCCTCGGAGTATAGAGGAATTCATGAAGGCGACAGGACCATATGATGTTGTAATAGATGGACTTAATGTTGGATATTTCACATCTGGATTTTTTGATCCTAGAAAGGTGAATCTTTTAACACGAACAGTCAAACCTCACATATAATAGACATCTCATTAAAGCAGTGAGTTTTCTTGGCCCAGAAGAAAGCCCAGTCATTTTCACTATAATAATAGGTTAATTATTAACCCAGACATACACTGTAAATATATGGATAGCCATTAACACCCATAACATACAGTCTTCTCTTCCCAGCTTAACAGTTCATATGGTAAGCCTTAAAAGCTATTACAGTGTACATGTATAAAGCTGGCCATGTATTGTTATTGTTTATGTAAAAAATTTTATGTTACATGAGAGGATTCTTAACTCAACATTTTTGCATTAAAAGTTGACACTGTGTAGAAGCACATGGATGATTTTAATGCAATATTTTGTTGCGGGAACATGTTGCAAGTTTTTTTAAGGTAGTTAAAAAACTTGCAACGTGTTGCCCCAATAATTTGTCACATGATTAAAAATTGCCCTGCGTTTTGTGTTACGCAGCACAAAAAAAATCATCATTTTAAGTCATCTTGGGTAACGTACATCACCTTTATGAAGCCATCATTTCCTTTTAATTCACTCATTCAGGAAGGTAAGGGTAACTTTTTTCTTTATTTCACAGGTGGAAAATGTGGTGTTACATTTTTTAAAGCAAAACAAGCGAGTTTTGGTAGTAGGTTCTAGTCCAATAAGAATGGATTTCCAGAAAAGAAGAAAATATGGAGATGTTGGACCATTAGAAGGACTTATTAATTATCTGAGTCATCATGAACACTGCGGTGTATTTTGTTTGAAGGAAAGGTAATTCAGTATTTCAGTGAAGCATTGAACAGGGTCTTACAAAATTTGCAGGTTATTATCAGGGCCATCATTAAGTCATTAAAGGCCGGGGACCAGTGGGGTGGGGAGCCGTGGTCCGGGGGATTAGCAATTTCCCCCAGGTACTAACACTTCTAAGTCCCGGCAACTCTCATAGACAAACAAGGCAAATAAGTGACAGCCTGATGTAGCTATGTAGTATTATTTTGTAACAGGATACATTCCTTCTTGTCATAATAGGGAGATAGATAAAAGCAATGGACCAATAAAATTCTGAGTACAGTTAGATCCTGATAACTTTGACCTTTATAAGATTAATACAAAACTGTTTTAGGAAATGTAGAGTGTTAATAATAATAATAATAATAATAATAATAATAATAATAATAATACGAATATTTTGCCAGGATAACCCATCAGTGCAAAAAGAAGCACTGTTATCAATGGGGTCCTGTTACAATAAAAATAAAAAATTTAGCCTAAAAATATAAACTGTACAGAGTTAATAAAAAAGGTAAAATATAAGATAATTACGTTATATATAAAAAAAAAAAAAAACAAGTTTAAGTTAAGTTCCGTAATGAAAACTGAAGCACGAATTGTCTTCTAAATCTAAATCTAAATTGATAACTGTATGAATCTCCCATGCGGGATATATATGATACAGGAGTATGATCAGCGGTCTTAGTCATAATAGTGTTAGAGAAAACTTTAGTTATAAGGTGAGATTTTACATGAGCAAGGTTAGTTTTTGGCTACAATTTGTTGGGAGCCAGAAAGGAATCTTAAAGTGATTTAATCTCATTTGTGCTTTTTAACATTATATATTATCACCATTTTATTACCCATTTTATTCATTTCTCAGTTCAATAGATGATGTGTATTTTCTAAGTGCTGCCATTCATTGCGGACCGGGTACATTGCTGGTGTCACGTGACATGTTTAGCAATCACATAAGTAGAATGGATCTGTGGATGAAAATTCAGTTTAGAAGATGGCAAAAACTTCACCAAATGGTGCTGGAGAGGTTCATTGGTGATAACCCAGTGTTTACTGTATGTATTAACTTTCTGTTTTGTGAAATGTGTTTTTTAATATTATACAGGGCTGCCATTGATAACAGTTACCGCAGAGTTCTGAAAGAAACGGCCGAACGAAAGTAATGGCTACCTGAAAGTGACATTAATTTCTGTACCTTTCTAGTTATTCCCGAAAGTAATGCCCCACCAGAAAGTACCCCCCCCCCCCCCCCCCCCCCCGAAATTATCGGTCCAATCGAAAATACCATACTGAGGTCTTAACTGCGGTCAAACGAGAGAAATTTGCAAAAGTTAAGCAAAGTTCTTAAAAGTTAAGGTTGTCATTTTCACTGTTTAAAGTTTAATGTATTGCTAATACACTATCAATTTACTAAAAAGTTCTTAGCGTTTAAAAACTGTGAACTGCAGAATTGTCGGCGCCATTTGCCAACATAATTTTGATCAGGCGCAAAGAGTTTTGGTCAGTTTTCAATGGAAAAAAGCTCATCATTTTGAGAAAAAATTAAAAGAAAGTAACGTCAACTGATTTTTTTAATACATCTTTGCCCATATTTTTATTTAATATTAAGCCTTAAATAAAATCCCACTAAATGAAACGAAAAATGCCTTCGACGTTTGACCGCAGTGGAACTGAGGTCTAACGTCTCCTGCAGATGGTAATGCCAAAGAATCAATTATGAGGCGATGTGTTGTCAGCCCTGAAATGGCTCAATTTAGAAAGTCGCAGGGCTTACCATCGCTGCACTTATATTTACAAGTGCGTTAATGGTCTCACGGAACATTCTTTAGATATTATTAGACGTAGTAAGATTCATAGTTTATATAACACTCGAAATAAGAACACATTAAGGCTACCGAGGGTTAAACGTACTTGGGGAAAACAACGCACTCTGCTGCCACAGGTTAAATAATATAAAACCACTCTAAAGTAACGCTTCATTTAGCTGTTGTCATTTTATGTTTTCAGATCAAGAAGCCGTATGACAGTGCTGTTCAAACTACTGGGGATACATGGCACTTTCCATCAAGTGACGGAAAACAGTGGCTCTGTGTCAGAAAAGCAGGAACATTTTCTCTTTTCTCATAACAGAAAGAGACTGGACAGAAACCAATGACACTAAGATTCTGTATCACCTCAATTCATTAATTTTAAAGGGAATGCAGCCTCATTTTTTGTGGATAAATGCACCAAATTTCATTTATTTGGTGTTATTCCGATTTTACTGTACCACGCTTTAACACTATTAAATACGGGAAGCATTCTTTGAAATATTTTGGGCCCTTTTTGTGGTCCACGTTGACCAAGGAGGAACGTGGTTTGGATAGTGTGAGCACTTTTAAACGTCAGATAAGGAAAAGAGACTTAACGCACTTAATTGAAGACGGGACTTGCAAGAACTGCTGCAGCCAAAGTCCAAGGGATGTGTAGGGATAAATGCATGAATATTGAAACAATATAAAATGGTTACTGATAAAATCAAAGGCTCCTTCGAGCCTACTTGTCAATAGGAAACCCCAACTGCACCCTCTGCGTCCAACTCCCCTCCCTCAGATGCCAGCCCCATAGGTATGGCAGGTGACATTACCAACTATTTGAAACAGGCAAAATATATGCACAAGACTTATGTATTGCTCTGCAGAATTACCAAGAAAAGTTTACAGCTGAGTGATGGAGGGAGTGGAAATTTGCTATATTTGAGTCAAAAACCGATCTTAATGAGCATAAATTTTGGTGATTCTATTCCTTCATTTTTTATTCATTTAATGATCAGTTTGAGAAGCTACATCAAACACTTGAAAGGGTGTTTCATCAGACCGCCTCATCAGGTATCCAAACACCTCAAAGTCAGTTTAAAAAACCTCCTGCATCCTGATGAAAAACTCTTTGCATTCGATATATTAAATTAAGCCTTCCCCTATCTCCCACCCCTCCCCCCCCCCCCCCCCCCCCCCCCTCCAAAAAAAAAGGAAAAATTGGACTGTATGGGTTCCAACCGAAGTCTACACGTGGCATCCAACAGTGTGACCATTTATAATATTATACCAGAAACCCATAAGTGGGTTAAAACGTGCAACGCGCATTCACAGCTTCCGAATATTCATTTTTTGCTTAGTACCATATTTGGAAACCCCTCGGTCCCTCGATCTTGACTTTCCAAATATGGCTGTAACAACTTCTTGGCAAATTGGATAATCGGAAGCTTGTTTTGAAGCGTACAAGAGACAGTTGCACGTTTCAACTCACTTATGGGTTTCTGATTATACTCAAACTCCACAGCAGTTTTTTTTTCTACTTCACTGTTGTTTTACAGTATTTTACAAAAATGCAATTTTGGATTTTCCCTGTTGTAGCTCTTGGAAGCTAAGGTTCATTCAATATAATAAATTACTTGATTAATGTTTGGTTGTTTAACTATTTAGCCCAAGCTTAGGGGAAACATACACAGATCTCCAGTGCACAAGAACAAAATGATGGCACAAAGAGAAATAGAAATCAATCAATCCTGGCATTTTATTAAGAATCACTGTACTATTCTTTATTCATCACTTACAATGAACTACTAGGTATTAATAAAAAAACAATAACATTTACAACATAGCACAAGGCAAAACAAGATGAAAGGCCTGTCAGAGGATAATCATAAAACTATCTGATAAACTAACAGATAGAATGAATTAGCAAGGGATATTTTAAAAAATATATATTAATAATTTTCTTTACATACATGCCATTTATAATCATTTAATAGTTCTATATCAAAGTACATAGCAGTAAACAAAACATCTTCTCTGGCACAGAGACTACAGGCCCCTTACAGAATAGGCTCGATTTCCAGCCATTTTTGGCACCCACGTTCCTTTACGTTGTTGGGAGGAGGATCTGAAAACCGGACTCCCTCAAAGGCTGAAAATCGAGTCTACTTACAGAAGTGAAAGTGATGAGACTACTCATCCCCCAAAACATTATTATAAATAAAAGAAATTCATAAAAGTTAAAATATCTACAGAAATAACTTTTTGATGTGAAATTATAGAAGCATGCTTGTTGAGCATTGAACTTAAAACTTAGGCACTTGAAGTGACTCGACAGCAGTTATGCAAAACAAATCTGGAAGCCGTTGTTTTTGTTGCATACCTAGGCTTTCCAAGTAATGCAGTAACACTCAATTCAAAATTGGAACTTGAACAATTATAATACTTCCTTGCTTGTTGATCTTGGTTTTGCAGATCCGTGACAGGCATGATAAATCTTTGCTTGACTTTTTATGGCCCATGACTATTATAACATGGGAATTGTGTTGCTACAGGTATCAAGTTTTATTTCCTGATCATTCCCCGGCCACGACCTGCCATCTTCAAAGAGTGTTGATAAACTGGGTTCTTAACTCCTGCAATCAAACATCAATAATAATGAGATTCTTCTAACTCTGTAATACCGTGTTCAGCAACTGTTTCATTCCTGTATATATGGGTAATTACAGCCAAAAGGCCTTCCTAATCTTTGTAATGAAACACTGGCTGCACAGCTGTAAAACTACTGACATCTCTCGCAGGTGTTATGGGTTACATCTGAGAAGGGTGGGTTCTTTGATAATTTTGTATAAACCACCTGCTTGATTTTGTTGTATTAGGATAAAATAAAAACAAAGAAATCTTGTACTTCATACATCTGTAGCAAAATGGAAGCAGATGTGCTAGATTTGAGGTCTGACCTCATGTACATTTACATCATTTTATTTTGCTGCAAATGCCCCTCCTGATTTGAGTAAAATTGAAAAAGGCCTTGTGATTTGAAATTGTACTATAATGCATTGCAAACCTTTTCTTAGAATCCAACATGAATTAACACCTGTAGATGTACTGTGTTGCAAGTTAAAGGTCCAAGAAAGCAGATGTTCAACCAATTTTACAACATGTGCAATAAATATAACAGTCTGAAGAGACATGGGGGATATTTACATGCCCACGCATGGATACAAATTTTAGAAAGTTTTACAATACAAATGTAAAACACAGTTAATGGAGCGTGACGCTCTTGGCCCCGTGGGGCATCTATTTTTATGCTATTGTATTTGTGTACTGTACTTTAGACTCGCAACCCAGACGTACAAAGGTTGTTTTATCAATAGTACTTTTACTTTTGTAAGCATGTTGCAACCTTGTCTGGTTTGCTAGTTAGTTCGCGTTTTCTCAGTGGTTAAATCAGTAAATACTCTATTCATGTCTCATTTGTTATCATGCGAAAACTAGGCACTATATAGTACAGCCTCAGCCATTGGTTTTGGCCAAACACTGTCTAGCTATAAAATGCAATGTAAAAGGTTCAAAGTCACATTTGCCTTCAGTTGATTTACTCACTGTCAAGTTTTGTAAAAGTTACCCTCCCCCCCTCCCTGTGTCAAATCAATAAACTTGGGGCCACTTCTCGGGGATAGGCGATCGGTTAAGTCTGCGCAGCGACTTCCCCAAGCTTAGTTTACCAGTTTATTCTATCATTCTTTCACGTTATCGACCTGCCAATATTCCGGTCCGATCCAGCACCGCTGGTTAGATAGGTGAGGCGCAATAGGTCGTTTAGTTGTTTATGTTTGCGCGTTGCTGGCCTTAGGTTTCAGCTCGTAGTGCTGCCGCTGTAGCGCGTTGCTGGCCTAGTTTTCAGCTCGTAGAGCTCTAGTTTTTAGACCTGCCAATACTCTTCTCAGAGTGGCGCGTTGCTGGCCTTAGGTGTGATGCCGCTGCAGCGCGTTGTTGGCCTAGGTTGCAGCTCGTAGTGCCAGAAGAAGTGAGGCTTTAAAAGGTCACGCAATGGAAGTCGCCTGTCACGCCAATCACCGAGCGGTGTCCCCCTATTTAACGCCAATTGTGACTGGTGGTCTTTATTCTACATAAGTTATGGATTGAATTATCAACCAATTACGGAGACGCTATTTGGAGGTTCAATTTAACGGAACAGTGACATTAATCTTCGATTGTTGCTAATATCTCTCACGAGTGAGCAAAGCCAACGAGTGAGATATTATCAACACAAGATAAAATTTGTATCTACAGGCAAAGATGTAATATTCTGTTTATTTAATAGATATCAATGAAATGTCAAGAGAGAAAGCATTTTTTACCGCTTCAAGCTAATTGCAGTATTTTAATCACAGTTTATAGTTAATGCACTGATCTAAAAACTGGTATTTCTCCTCCTTTAAACCTTCAAATCTCATTGAAAATAATCAACTTTTGACTAGATAACATTTCAAATCGGATTAAAAATTGATAACAGTACAAAATTTTCTTTTGCGGAGAAATATAAGGAATACACATGTATGCATTTGCCAGGGTCAGTCACTTTTGCCCGTGCATTAAAGAGTTTAATTAGCGTAAAACAACAATTTTGCACATGCATTTAAATAGTTTAATTAGCAAAAGCACATTTTGCAAGTGCATCAATATCTTCACATGTGAAAGATAACATTAGTATCCTCACTGTAAGTGGTGAAGAGATCACATTTTAGAAAATAGAGAAATTCTAGTATTTCATCAATAACTATATAACATAATTCCTGTTTATAAATTATTACCAGAACTGTTAACATGACCTTTTTGTGATTGCATGTGATCACATAAGGCACTATAAGTCCCATTATACTTTCCTTGAAAAAATAAAAGGGTTCACAATTAATAGTTTGCAATGTTTTTATACCTTTCCTGCCCACAGTTGTCCACTCATCACCTTCTCCAGTCTCTCCATTGGTCATCTGGAAATTATCAGTTTGAAATAGCTTAAATTCTCAATAAATTCACAAAAAATAAAAACAGGGAGCTATATTTGAAGGGCTTCAGGAGAAAGTCCTAAGTGACTTTTTGGGGACATTTGTAATTCTTATATTTTTTAAAAGTAGTGGCTCCCTGAAAGTAACGTTAATTTTTGGACCTTTACTGAAAGGAACTGCAAACCCAATAGTAACCCCCCACCCAAAAGTAATGGATCTCCGAAAGTAACAGAGGCCGCTACTTTCAGAACTCTATGGTAGGTCTCAAAAGCAAATAGTTTCCAAATGTTTCTTTCATACTACAAGTCCAGAGCCCTTACCACATGGCCACATGTCTCTTCTTTTAGGAAATGAAAAGCAACAGTGGTCATTTTGAAAATCAAAGGCTCCTACAGTTGTATATGAACCAACTCATGAGTACCAAAAGTTTGGACTCTCCCCTCTCATAGACATTTTGCTTCACCGACCTCCCACCCCCTACATCCAACTTACTGCAATGCTGTTCTAATGGGTTAGGCAGGTGACCCACTACATGTCGCAGGCTCCACTTTCACTGACCCTCCTCTCTTCTAGGCAGTTTGCTCCACCCACCCCTTGCCCCTTACATCTAACTCCCCACCCCCTCTCTCCTAGGCAGTTTGCTCCACCCACCCCTCGCCCCTTACATCTAACTCCCCACCCCCCTCTCTCCTAGGCAGTTTGCTCCACCCACCCCTTGCCCCTTGCATCTAACCCCCCACCCTCCTCTCTCCTAGGCTGTTTGCTCCACCCACCCCTCACATCTAACCCCCCACCCTCCTCTCTACTAGGCAGTTTGCTCCACCCACCCCTTGCCCCTTGCATCTAACCCCCACCCTCATCTCTCCTAGGCAGTTTGCTCCACCCACCCCTTGCCCCTTGCATCTAACCCCCACCCTTCTCTCTCCTAGGCAATTTGCTCCACCCACCCCTCGCCCCTTGCATCTAACCCCCCACCCTCCTCTCTCCTAGGCAGTTTGCTTCACCCACCCCTCGCCCCTTGCATCTAACCCCCCACCCTCCTCTCTCCTAGGCAGTTTGCTTCACCCACCCCTCGCCCCTTGCATCTAACCCCCCACCCTCCTCTCTCCTAGGCAGTTTGCTCCACCCACCCCTCGCCCCTTGCATCTAACCCCCCACCATACCCTCCCTCCAACACCGTCCCCATGGGTAAGGCAGGTGACCATTACATATTGCAGGCTCAATGTTAACAGCCTGTCCAATTCTTTTAACTCCTTAATGCTTCACGTATTCACAACATTATAAAACGTTTGTCAATATCATTTCATGGTTTAAGTCATATCATGGATAAAATTACCTCTGGAAAGTTGTAATCAGTTCCTCCGCCCGCATTCTGAGATGGTTGTTGAGACATGGGTGGACCAGTGGCAGATGTGCTGGAAGAGCTTGGAGGTTTCACTACTGGCTGCCCCTGCCCCCTCCCCCTAGGCTGCGGCTGCCCGGCTTGGTTCAGAAGATGTAGCTCATGTGTTTCTCTTAGCCGCTGATGGTCAGTGGCAGTTCTGGCAGCCATTGGTTTATTGGGAGTTGGGTCAACTGGTTGTCAAAAAAGAAAACAAAACAAAACATAGCATTTATACGCAATGAAAAAATTCTTGTAATGAGTAGGTTATTGAAGGAAATAATATTACTTTTCCTACACGGATTACAGCTGTCATTGCATCATATTTTTATTTTGTTGATTATGTGCTACCCTAATATTAAATATTTTCATCATTAATTTTAGTTCTCCTGTTTTGAGTGCCATGAAAGCTGATACAACTACCAACCCCTCTCAGATGAAAGGAACTTAGACAAAGTTTAATGAAGGGCTGAATTTATCCCTTGTTACTGCCAATAACAATAAACCGTCCAATCATCACGCCAGTTTATCAAGAAGGCAAAACTACAAGATTTGAGAGAAGCATACCAGGCATGTGTTTTAGAAAAATATTGAAACTTTACCAGTCCTGTGATGATGGCTTTTACAGTGGTTACCAATAACATGCGACCCACCGCCTTCAAAAGAGGCGGATAAAGTTGAGTTTTAGTGAAAGTCAATCAAAGAAAAGCCGTTAAAATTATTTTGGATTCTGACAGGATTTCAAGCAAACAGCTAAAAGATCGACAATTTTACCAGATAAGGGAAGGTAAAACTTAATCAAAATTGATTTTCAAGCCAGTTTAAACAAAAGAAAATTTAAGCTACTGTTTGCAAAAACCTGTATTTTTAAAATAAACTTTTAAATTTCAATACCAGTGATAATTTGCAATTCATTGATGCATGATGAAGAGTACACGCAACGCCAATTTTTATCATATTGAATGAATCTTCTCTTTAAAACTGAAATTGAATTCAAATTTGGTTGTTCTAAAACTTTTTCTTTTTCTTTGGGTAAAATTGTTTGAAATCCAGTCGCAATTTAAAAAACAATGTTAACAGCTTTCCTTTGATTGTCCACCAAACTCAAGTTTGACCGTCTAGAATAAAGTGGGATGGGTTGCATGTTAATGGTAACCACTGTAATATTTTCATCACCTGCATGTTAGGTCATGTAGGTGATGAAAATATAAAAAAATGTAAGGTAATGTGGAGGCGCGGTGGTCTAGCGGTTAGCGCGTCAGACTTTCAACCTGAAGGTCGGTGGTTCCAGGCCTGGTCTCTGCCATCATGTTGTTTCCTTAGCCAAGAAACTTTACTCCACATTGTCTCTCTCCACCCAGGTGTATAAATGGGTACTGGTGTCATATTGCTGGGGGGTAACCCTGTGATGGACTAGCATCCCATCCAGGGGGGAGTAGTAATACTCCCAGTTGCTTCATGCTACAGAAACCGAGTTAAGCTCCCCCAAGTGGGCCACACGTGACTCATGTGCAACTTTACCTTTAACTAACCATGCTACATGTAGGTAATGCAGTGATGTTGCACAGAGAAGTAAGATATTGATCACACTAACCTACAGGAATGTTGAGACCGAGCAAAGCCACCTTGGCAGCATCGTGCCTTGCTTCCTTCTTGGTTCCACAATATTTCATGTTAGTGAATATCTCTCCTTTCACAAAGACCTGTGCGCCATATCCTCCCAGAACACCTGCTGCTTCACTGTACTTGGGTACATTTATTCTACTTTTCTGGCAATACTGGTTCAAGATGCTAACAAAGTCAACAAAGCTAGCTGGAAAAAAGAAAACAAACAAATATTGTCAAAATCAACACAAAAATAAAACAGAAAAATAAGGTTGTTTACAAACCAAATTTTTCCACTTGAGAATTAAAACAGAGAATTTGTTATCAATAGCCCAATTTCGATATATTAAAATTCAACTTAAAACAAAAGACATCACTACGAGGCTTACGGCAATGATAGTAGGGATTTACGTGGTTTATTCCCCTAAGCCTCGTAGTGATGTCTTTTGTTTCAAGTTGAATTTTAATATATCAAAATTGGGCTATTCAGTACCTTTAAGAGGGCTTTTATTTAATTGTGACAGGACGTCTATTGAAATAAATGGTAACTTTAAATCAAATAATATTTGCCTGGATTCATACCTGATGCTCCATTTTTCAGCACAGCATACTGATTGGCAATAGCTGCTAATCTTTCCTCATCTGTCATTGCAGGTTCTCCACGAACCTCACTGAAAACCACATTATTTTCAAAATTATATTTAAATTAATTTGAATAAATATTTATTTAGTATGCCAGTTAGACTCTTGCTGCATGTATATTAAAATCAACTCTCAAAAAACAGCATTTTAAAAAAGCAAAAGTTCACCTTGCATAGCACAAGAGTGCAAAATAAAAGTTTTAAGTTTCGTATTTTTCTGTCTTTTGTGAACACATTGTAATTCAATTTCTTTTATGCAAATGTGGACAATTATACATTACATTATTATTATAAATAAAAAGTTGTGTACTAAAGATACAATGTTTTCAGCTGTGCTATGTATGTTGTAGTTTTGGCTTCATGAGATTTTAGAAGTCCAAATTTGCAAAACACACCCCATGAAGCACAAGCATGAAGGATGTATTATACCTTTTATAGCACAATACAGGTATTTAAAATTGTTCAACTCACGCTTCAGCTGCCTTTTTCTCTTGTTTTTTTTGTGATCTCTTTAAGTTCTTCTTCTGCGTTGCTGTCAAACTAAAATAAAAAATATTTCACTAGTAACTACATAGTTGGTTTAGTGTTTACATGTATGTTATTTAGCATAAAGTGTTTATAAAGGATACATGTACTTGAAACCATAAAAAAAAACACCTCAGAACAAGATTACAACTAACAACAAACTCGACCCACATAATTATGATGCTTAGTCTGGAAATCAAACCCAAGACACGACGTTATATTAGTGAGATGAGAGTGCTCCCACTGCTGGGCACAGCAGTTCTTACTCCCCTCCCCAAATCCTCCACTACATTAATTGCATTCGATGTTAGGATGTTAGGAAAACGCATCCTAATCTTGGGTGTCCTGTGATACATTTATCAAGTGGTGATTATCTTGAATTACATCATCTACAAGTAACGCGCACCTACTGTATATCGCGCACTTCATTCAAAGACTGGTACCTACTCGTGGCTGCAATGTCACAAAGTGTTCGCTTTATGTAGCGCACATAAAAGCAACTTTACGCTTTTTAACGGCCGGAAAAAGTCGAGAATTGACCACTTTTTATCATAAGGCAAGTGAAATGAAGTGTGGCGGAAGATTGATGACAAAATCGACCACAAACATTTCAGGGTGACGAAGTTGTTTTTAAATATGGATGTCGTCGATCCATAAACAGAATCGGGGTTAGTTATGCCAGCTGATATATATGTGGCGCATAAAAGAAACTTTATGCTTTTTAAAGGTACGGAAAGGTGGACAACTAGCCAGTCTTTTTCTTACGGGGCAAGTTAAGTAATGGTTGGCTGCGATTTCTTTTCTGTTTGGATCCAATTTTTGCCTGTATGTCAAATATTCAATGTTATTCGCTTATGACTTTAATCCAATTTTTCATGTATATTTGCATGCAGCGGAGTAAATGCGAACCGGAATAAGTCTCTATAAAAAAGTAACGCAGCTGTCACGCTGTTTCTTCCAAATCACAACAATAACACTAAAGCAAAATGTTTGCAAGTTGATTGCACTCTCAAGTGGCAGCTAAGGGTGAACGAAAACATTTAGCAGAGGGTAAATCAACATCAATGCTACTTCTTTGAGCTGTTAACAAACATGTCGAACACACTCTTTTAATCTGTGATTTCTACTAGTTTTAAGGGTAATCATGCACCTTATACAAATGAAAGTACTGGTATTAGTCCAACCAAAAATAGTATTTATTTCTTGCTTGAAGGGTTCAACATGCTCATTCTGTTAATACACCATACATGTATTTGTACTCTTGGATATCGAATTACAACAAGCTTACATCAAGGCTCATGTCAGGTAATCTTTTCACATGCACATATTTTTAAGGATATTCCCTCACATAAAGCCTCCATTGCAAGCTAGTTCCAACTCAATACGAGAATATGATCTATTGCAGAAATAGTACATGTAGTTATTTTTTCAGTCAGAATTGTATCTGAACAACTGTTTGTAGGAATACTTCTCACTTGATATTCAATACGTATATGTTGTGGTTCAAATTTTTCTTTTTCTTTGTCTCAGATTCATTATAATATTCTGTAATCAAAAAAAATCGAACCACAACATATGTACAGATCTGCCAGGTTGTACTATCATAGAATGAAGTCACCCCTCTCTGAATGGACACCTCTCTAAGAGGGACACTTACTGTAAATTTAGTCTCTACCACACTTTAGAAAACTCATTTTACTGTAACTGAACTCTGTAAAAAGATGGATAGCTGGTTCTGTTTCTAACACTGTTCATCTTTAGAGAGGGTTGACTATAAACTGTCTGCTCACCCTGATGCATTCAGTGGGTTGGATGACACAGCATGTGCTTGAATCTGGACCTCCTGCATGGCTTGTATAATATCATAAGAATCTGGTTTTTCATCAATCGGCTCAGAACTGACTATTGAAAAGGGTTGATTGACAGCCTCTGATAAATGGAAACAAAAAGATACATATTCCAAATAAAAAATATTATTACACTGTACATGTATGTGTATTACTAAAGAGGGTGTAATGGGCAGCAAATACCTGACTCCCAATCCTCAGTGTTATCCACTTCAACTGTTGGCGTTGGTTGCGGTTGACACATTCGCTTTGCCTCCACAACATCCCGACTAATGACTGAGAATTAAAACAAAGGATATATAAATGTAACAAGACCTTACAGTACATTCAGATCTGCATACAGAACTTCATACAGAACTTTACATTCATTAAAAGAAACCTTATAATGTTCAATTAGAATAAAGAACATTTTTTTAGGTTCATTACTCTATTTATTTTTGTTTTTTAATGTTATAGTCTGAGAATGGCAAAATGTCGGAAAGGAATGTGAATTAAATGTAAGTAATGTGGATTGGATGTAAGTAATGTGGATTGGATGTAAAGAATGTGGATTGGATGTAAAGAATGTGGATTGGATGTAAAGAATGTGGATTGGATGTAAAGAATGTGGATTGGATGTAAGGAATGTGGATTGGATGTAAGGAATGTGGATTGGATGCAAGGAGCTGCTGTTAGTGGGGAGCAGCTGCATAGGAGACTGTTCTTGTTGTTGCTGTTGTGTATTTTCACAGCTTTTTATTTTTATCTTGTGAATACATGAAGCATGGAACAAGATAAAATTATAGTATACAGGGACAGTTATGAAAATGTTCACGTGATTAATCATTGGGATGTAAACTGTTTTTAATTCCCCAGTGTATTACATCATCCAGTTGTCCAGACAGTCTTGTTTCACACAATGCATATTTATGTCATGCTAAGATGTTTTGATCATTTTAAATCTGTTTTACTCTTCAATTCTTTGACTTCAAACTCAGTATGGAAAATTAAAACCGATCTGTGGACTTAACCTTGTTGAGAGAGACAACTCTTGTAGTCAGGCACACAAGCTCAATAAAAAAAAGAATCTCTTGTTTCCCTGGTATTTTTTCACCATTTTAACCAAATAACTCCTAAACCTTCCCAAGTGTTTACCTCATGAACATTTAAAGCAACAGGGCTGCAATAAAAAGTCCATGATAATCTTCCAAGGAAGATTCACCTGTACAAAACAACGTATTCTTTCTACTACATGTGTAAACTTACTTTCTTCGTAGTCTTGTCTGATAGCATCCTACAGAAAACAAAAAAAAATTGTTTAACAGGTTTTCTATCATTTTAATTCATGACTTAATAATTCATAAAGAAAGTACATTGTACAAAAGGAATTTAATGAAGGTAAATGTAAATCTTGATACAGAACAGCTACATCAAGTCAGAATACTAATAGGAATGCTAACAAGCTTCATCGCTATTGTTCTTTTTTTATAAATGTAAGTCATGTAAAATATTTGCAGCAGAAGTGTATGAATATTTAAAGTGCCCCTGCAATCAAATTTTATAGTTGATTTTTATTTCATTTTTCGAAAGAAAATGATGTAATTACTGACCTGTCCAAACCGTTTTTCAATCTGATCACAGGAAGGCGGTTTTTTTTTCGACTGTACTTTTCTCATTTTCACGGCCACCATTACATTTGCATGTTCCAGTAGTTTCAAAAGAAGCCAGAGAAAGTGACGTCAAAGACTCACTGGCTTAAAATTGCAGTGTGTGAATACAGCTTATTTAGTATGCGGCACGGGAATTTTGAGCTTTCAGATTGCCAAACTCATGTTCTGCATACTAAATAAGCTGTATTCGAACACACTGCAATTTTAAGCCAGTGAGTCTTTGACGTCACTTTCTCTGGCTTCTTTTGAAACTACTGGAACATGCAAATGTAATGGCGGCCGTGAAAATGAGAAAAGTACAGTCATAAAAAACCGCTTTCCCGTGATCAGATTGAAAAACGGTTTGGAATGGTCAGTAATTACAATATTTTCTTTTGAAAAATGAAATAAAAAACAATTATAAAATTTGATCGCAGGGGCACTTTAAAATTTTAAATATCCATGACCATACTTTCAGTTCTGCTGCGAATATCATACATGTTTGTAGTTGAGCCTTTGTATTTACGAACACCAAAGAGACAGAGCCAACTGTCTGTATTATAGATGTCATGGATAAGTGACATTATTTAAAAGGCTCCAATGCCCTTTTAAATGGCCCAAACACATCACTTAACATTTGTTTGCATAAATTATGCAGATCACATTACTCGTAATCACGACAGTATATTAATAATTATTCAATAATTATTCAAAAGTAAAGAAATCTGTGACAATAGGCCATTTGTACAATGATGTCATTTGACCACAACTACCACAATCCTTCAGTTTTTTGTTTTGTATTGCAAATTAGGGCTATTGTTATTTAAACTGCACTGGGATTACAAAATTTAAATAAGAAAGGAAAAACGAAATGAATTCTGGTAGTTGTAGTCAAATGATACCATCGTGCAAATAAAGTTAATGTATCAGTGTTTGTACCACTGAGCTATGAAGGCATTCCAGGAGTTTTCCAGGGTACAAAAATAATTTCAAGATCCAGAACTAAGAAATTTCACAGCTGAAATAACAAATTGGCTTTTTGAGTACCTCACTTACCTGTTACAATGTTACAATGTTAATTTCATTGAAGTGTCGCAGCCTGTGCTGACCACAAGTAGAAAAAAACACCTTTATATTGTGTTGCAGAATCAAGTTTCTTTTCTAAAACCACTGCACAAGGATATTGGCCAGAAATGGAACCATCAACACTTTGGTCTGTATCCCAACAAGCTTTACTTATAGCAAACTACATAACAATGATGGACACCTAATACCACTGCTGACAGTAAGTTCTGTCCCGTTGATGTCAGTATCACAAAGCTTCTAGAAGTTGTATTTTCTTTCTCTATGTAGTACCTTGTATTCACAAATGGAGATGTGATAATCCAACTCCTCAACTGGCACCTCATGGCGGGCATTGAAAGGGCAATTAGTCCATCCTCTACTGGAATATTGCTGAAGAGAAAAATGACAAATTGGTTGCATTTTACATGACAATCTTACACTTATGAAGCTAATACCTAAAGTAAACGAAATCTAAGTGGACACTTATTATCCTCAGGCTTTTAGCCAGCAATTGAAAACTGAGCACTTTACAAATAAGGGGAAGTTCCATGGATTTGTGCCCATTTAAAACCTTCCAAAGCAACAGTGTGGCACTTGAAGGTTGTTCTTCAGCCTCTTTAAATGTCAACCCAAATCCATTAACGCCCATGCCAACCAAAACAAGCCAGGATTTTTTTGCATGAATGTGACGTCTCCCCTGTCACCCCTAGGTTTTTTTGGTCCCCTATTGTTATAAAAGGCTTTAGAAAGGATAAACCAATCTGAATCCATCTACTGTGCATATATTTGGTAGTTTTTGGGGGTACTTGAACAAGGGTTTGTCACTCGTACAATGATATTAAATTTTACACAAAATGGCTGCCAAGCTCGCCATGTGCTTGGTTTTCAAAACTGTAGTTTCAAAATGGAAAGAAAAAGGTTTGATATTCAGTTGCAACTATGGTGGAAAAAGAATTGCTTCAAGTGATGAAATCTTGCTTTGTGGAACTTTCTATGTTAATATCAATGCAGGGTGATTTTCTTCCTTCAGAAGTCAGAACCAAATTACATTTATCGAAGGGAATTTTTGTTGATCTAATGTGTGGTTGCTTTTTTCTTTGTGTTTTTGAGAAATGTTTATAAAACGTGCTCAAATTCAGTCGGATTGACATCTCGAATTTTGCCATGTGCTTGGCCAATTTTGCTTGCTGAGAATTGCTAAGTCATCAATAGGTTAAAACCTTAAAAAGAAAAGTCCCTTTGTCATGTAAGCTAATGCCTACACGACAAAAGGACTCAATGGCAAAAAGACAATACAGTAGACTGCAAAACAGTCGGTTTTTCCCTCTTAAGCCATGTGAGGTTTGAAGCAAGAGGCGCGAAGCGCCGATCCACGCGCGAGCCTCATGTGCCCGCAGGGTGCGTGAGGTGAGGGAAAAAAACGACTGTCCTGCTTCCATACAACAAATTCATTCCGACTAGGGGGTCTGATTACTTCCATTGAGTTGTCAGGAATTCTTTCGCAGCTCTGCCTACGAGAGAATTTGATACCTTAAGTATGAGATTTTTTGTGGGTAAGCACACAAAAGTCGATCTACATGGTAAAACTTTAGTCTTCTTTCGCTTCAACAAAAGAAGTTTTTACCTTGCTCGTACGGGAAAATGTAAGATCTTGATGAGTCAGACTACCCCCAAAAAGCCAACCCGCGGATGCAGATCAAAGCCTAATCCGCTGTCTGTGTCAGATTTTTGCCGGCTGTGTGGCTGTTGTTTTAAAACCCAATTCAGTAATTTTAAAAGTGGATGGCTTTCTTCAGAAAATATATTTTCCAAATCGCAAAGAAATGGAAAAACACGGAGAATGTTGGCCGAGATATTGAAGCTTGACCTGTCCATCCATGTAGAGGAATCCAGTGCTGTTTCTTCGAAAGTCTGTTCGCCATGTTCTACGAAAATAAGAAACTGTGCCACTGTGTTCTGCCTTCTAAAAGAAAAATTCGGTGGCACAGTGAATCCTGTAGACAACCCAACAGTTTGCCGTTAGGATGTCGAAGAAGTACAATGGAAGCAAATGAGCAAATCCCCTCATTCTTCGCAAATTAAAAAAACGCATGGGTATCCACAGCGAGTTGCGATGACGGCGACAAAGGGGAACCTCGAGCTAGCTGTTGTTGGATGGTCATAAAGAGAAGGAAATATTTCAAGACCTGCCTGATGTGGAAAACGTTCCTCCAAGAAATAGGACAACAGACACTTCTGTTTTCATCGAGGTGAATTACCTCAATTCCGCGAAATGCACGACCTACGATGGCGGGAGCGTGACCGGCAATGCGATCAAGTATCTCACAAGGAACGATTTGAAAGCTGCATTAAACATAATTTTTAAGATTAAAGAAGCTCAAACCATCTTATGCAGCACTGTACAAGCCTCCGTATCGTGACCGTATCGTATTAGATCGTGGGCTGTTTAGCTGAAATTGAAACAGTTTTCTTTGCCAGTACGAAAAGCTGATAAATCAGAATTTTTCCAAAACCTGTTGGCAGAACTGCAAACACATCTTTTCCCTTGAGAAGCGATCTCACTGCTTCCTTCTGTTCGGCTTTTAACGCAATCCCCAATTTGTCTCTCGCAAGCGTGTCTAAGTTTACATTTTCCATTTCACCGCAAATAACTGAAATTGATATGGCATTGGTTTATTTTGATGAGGTGTGATAAAATGCGGTGACATTTGTTGACAGATTTCCCGTTTCTGAGGAATGGGTAATTCTAGAACGAATTTGCTGTATGGAAACAGGACAGTCCGTATTTTTAGCATCTCTCCCCAGTCTCACTCTACGTATCCACACTCACTCCAGATCTTTTCGGTCGCGCACTTTTTTCGGAGGACTCACGCAAAAATACAGACTGTTTTGCAGTCTAACAATACAGTGGAATACTGAGTGTTTACCATTTACATGTACAAGGGAAAACCAGTTGGTCCACAGTTTGTGTAAATGGTGAGCAAAACTCCAGAAAGAGAAATTCCGTTTGAGATGGGCTTGTACCATTTACCATTGTACCAGAAACGAGCTAAGTAACCACGCTTATGCGTCAAAACTGGTGCAGGGCCTGGAACTGGTAGATAAAAGCAAATGGTACACACATTTCCATTCGGAAATTCCACTTGGGAATTTTGGACTACCTTTCAAGAAATCCAGTTTTTTCCGGAAATTTTCCATTTGGGAAGACCAAATTAGCCTTTCTATTTACACTCCAATTGAAATTTCTGGATTTTTTGGGTAAATGGTAAACAACCACTGTTAATACAGTCACACCCTCGGGGTTCTGGTATCAGCATTAACAGGGAGTCTGTATTAAGCAGGGTAATTTTCCCATCGGGGAAAAGGAAACTGTCCATAATTAAACAAGGTGTCTGTAGTAAGCGGATGTTTATGAAGCGGGATTTGTCAGTATATTAAACCTCTTGGGAGGACACCCATACAAATTGACAGGGATGCTTACCAGACTCTTGTAAATTATGGTGTGGCACCTATTTAATTTTAGGTTAAGAGGTGCTAAAACATATTCATATGAACAAGCATGGAAAAATTAGGGCAGTTAACTGCATCCTAAGAAGTACCAAAACCGCATTTTAACCTCTACAAGATACGACTAGCAGTACAATTTTCTTTGTATGAAGTTTGGGGAAAGCTGTGATATAAGCATATGAAGTTGCAAGACGAGCATCAGCTTATTGCATTCGAAGATTCCATCATTCATTTTCTGACCGCCATGTTTTTTTCACCTACCTTTCGGCACTTTATCAAATGGTATGGAAATCTCTTTGCCGCCACTCGATGAACAGGGTCATAAGGACAGATTAGAAGCTCATTAGGATCATTACTCGAAGACATATTTTATCAGAGACTTCTGTGCCAGCTCAAAAGAAAACGATAACGTACTTCTTCTTCGTTCACTCGTCCAGTGCTCAGAAGAACGTATTTTGACGGGAGATTGGGGCTGAATCATGACCAAATTTGGAAACCTCAACCTCATTCCCAGAAAAACGCCCCGCCATTTTAAAAGCGGAGAAGACCCTGGGGACGAGATTGTCAGATCTTCAAACATGCGTGCAGACGACGTCTCCCAATTTGTTTAATGGAAATAAGAAACGTCTGCGCGCTGGCTAGGATTTTCACAACCCGAAAAAAGAACAAAGAAGGCCGACTCCTACCAAAAGTTAGCGTGATGAATCCATTCCAATAATCGATCGAAAACTCATCTCGAGATCCTGGAGGGGGTGGGGTGGGGTATAACTGGTTCAAGCCATTCCATTACCCTTTTATCCATGCCAGGAGCCCATTTCCCTGTCCAAGCCTATGAGTGCGCCGGGCCAGAAGCTTGTCACGTGATAAGCTTCCTTGGCCGACCTGTAGAGTGGGTCAGAATGGTATCTGAGTGAGTGAAAACGTTATTTAGCGAGCTTCAACTAACATAGCAAAACAACATGGCAGTAATGGTAGGAGAATCAGTTTTAAAAAGATCTAATTTTTTCCAGCCCCTTTGGCAGCACTAGAACACGGTAAGGCGTATTGGCAGCTCTGTTCCCCCAAACTTCCACAGAAGTACGGACAAATATTTTTCGCTTTCCTTTGTAAAGTCATTAACCCATAGAAAATTTATGGTGTTTCTGTAGTTCCAGAAACACGTCTGCCAACTATGAAAAAATTGCTCCTGCAACACTCCTTCTGTGACTTGCCTCGCAATTTTCATCACGTGGTGACCCACTGCAATCAAAACACAAGAACAGTAACATACAGCCTTGATTATAGTGCGTTTCTCCAGCGTTTGTTCTTTTTCACTGCGAAAAAAAAAAGCGACGCACTTCGTTTTACACGTTACATTTTTATTCCAGTTTGCAATACTTGTACATCTACAGGGACGTCCGCACTAATTTTTAGCGGCATCTGTAACTATATGTAAAACAAGGAGCCCGATGGGCTTCGAAACTGGCTCGTTTGGCCTCAGTTTCCACCCGGTTTTCATTTTAGAGTTTTATATAAGCAAGCCACAATATACAATCTAGAATCTATCAATATGCACAGTCCAGTCCACATTTACATTCCACAGCCCGCTTCAAGCACTCCTTAGGGACGGACCTTTTATTGTTAAGAGGGGGGGGAGGGGGGGGGGGGGGGTGTTGGGCAATTACTAAAAACAAATTCCTGCACAGCAAAAGTAAAGAAAAAAAATAATGCACAGCGAGCGAAAGGAAAAAAAGGTATGGAGCAATCCCGAAAAAAATTCTTGCACAACATCAAGACGGAAAAAAAATTCATGATCAGAAAAATTGCCGAACACCGCCACCTGCCCCCCTACAGTTTCAGGTCTATATTTTTTTCTCTGATCGGCTCGGTACTGTTAGAAAAAACAAAAGTTTAGAACTTTGTATATTTTTTTCGCTTTAAAATCCTTGAAACCACCTACTACAAGGAATCAGGATTGTTTAAACACAGGCATTTTGGAGAATCGGTGATGGGGTTTCGAATAAATTAACAATATCAACACGATCGATCAAATAGCGTGACATGAATACGAGATGTGTGGAATTTGAACGTGACTGCACGGAGTAATGCTTGAGAATTGTTTACTCAGCAGTTCTGTGACGTGCCGGGACGTGTTATATTCAACGATTTATTCGATCTAACTCGACTGTTTGACAATTGATTTGGTTAGAAAAATTCAACCCGCTTTCCTTTTACCAGAAATAGATCACATCCGAAAATCACAGAGATTTAATTTTTAACAATTCCGTCGAAATAAGAACGGTAAATATTTGAATTATAGTTGTTAACATCACTGATTACGCCATTTCTGAAAACCGGAAGTAAACTAGGTACGGTGTTGGCCGCAGCAAAAGCGATTCCCGGGGCAGGTGACCCGACAGGCCGAAAAAAAAAAAAAAAAAAAAAAAAAAAGAGGGTATTTTAAGAACTGACTCGTCGCAGAGCGACGAGCCAGTTAAAAAACATCTTTATCTAACTAAAATATCACTTTAAAACTATGAGCTTAGTTCACAGTTACGTTCTACAGCTAATGAACTTTCTTGTGATGCAAAGTTACAAAAATATATATCTAATTCTTCAAAAAAAATAAAGATAATCATTTGCACTATAGGTAAGTTATACTTTAGTTGCTATAAATTTCGTTGACTCCTAGAAATGCTGATCTAAGAGAGGAAAGAAAGTTCTCTGCAATTTACTTCCAATCCAATAAATTTTGAAATTCCTACTCTTTACAATTTACTTAATTTAACACTGTTAACACTTTCAATCCCAAGAAAGCCAATGCTCAAATCTAAACTTGAAAAAAAGCTATTTTTTGCAAAATACAAAACGTAGAATAAAGAACTCAGTTTCAATAGCTTTTGAATTGAGTTGAATGAATTCATGCACAGCCCAAAAGTTAGAACAATATCAAATGAGCCATGGCTTGCATTAACTCTGGGCAAAGTTAATCGAGGGCTGGTTATAAAACCTTGCGGACTTCAATGGCCATGACAAATGAGCTGCAATTTATGTTGAAATGTACTTAACCGTGCACATCTTTTGTTTTTCGATCACACGCTATGGCTGCTTAAAGAAACATTTTTATTGGTCAGTTGGTCGAAAAAGAGTTCAACATCTATTGTATTGTGCACGGGCAAGGCCGAAAAACGATAACAAAAACATCGAACAAAGACATTTCTCAGGTTTCATAACCATTGCGCTTTATTAACTATGCACTGGGAGAAAAAAGGTTAATCAATGATTACGGAGAAAGTGATAAACTCTGAATAAATTTAGTTAAAAACAATCTATATTATAGTATTGCTACTGTTAATACTTTTAGTATTAACAGTAGCAACACAAGATGGCTGATCTACATATGATAAGAGATTCTACGTAATCCGTAACTGTAATTCCCACGTGTCAGTATATAAATTCTACAGACAATAACATTACAGTATAAAACAAACAGGTCACGAAAAACAAGAAAAATATAAAACTGATATAAACAAAAGAAGATTGTCTTGATGCCTTCTTTCTTTTCCGGCATCAAAACCAGAGAAATACATAAACTAAAGAACATTTTCTTGAAATGCAGTGGATTCCATGTTGGCATCCAAACCAGGGAGGCTATAATTTATCAGGTTGCTTTATTTTGTCTGAACCTTTGTTCAGACAACAAAAAAGTTGCATCAATAATGATGTGACTGTATTATGGAGGAGCTATAAGCTGGGTACCTCTTGCACTGAACTAATTATTATAAAATCAACCAGAAATAGGAATACATAATATATTACTGCAACATAACTTGGTAAAAGAGAGTTCAAGTCCAGGGAAGATTCAGCTCACGATTTGCGTCGGGTTCACTAGGTTGCCTTAAACATTGATTGATTGATTGATTGATTGCTTGATTGCTTGATTAATTGATTGCTTCCTTGATTGATTGATTGATTGATTGATTGATTGATTGATTGATTGATTGACACAGACGACATTTTCTCCTTTGATACATAACTCTTTTTTATCATCTTCCGCAATGAATCAAATGTTTGTTTGATCTCATCTACGCACAATCTTGGATTTTCTAAACAATACAATATTCATGGTTATTACGTGACAAACTATAAGAAAAATCAAACTTCGATTTATGCAACAAATGTAGCGATGAGTATTTGCCAGTCACGCACCACTGTGTTTGGGTAAATTACTCGGAAATGACCGGCTGAGTGACAGTGACAAGTGTTTTACACTGTTTGTGATTCAACAATTGCGATGGCACCAGAAAAGGAACCAAATATATCTTCATAGTTACTACTGTAGATATCGTTTTGGTGTCATACTACTCCATCTGTCCAAACTTCTCCTACTCAGTTTTGAACTCAGTTTTGTATCATACACTATACATTATTTTTATCTTATGTTTACAAGTGCGCTGTCTACATGTCATGTATTAGCCAATCATTTATAACCATGTATTTTTCAAATTTTAGGAGCCGTTACAATGTTTTCTTTCAGTATAGCCCTGGCCCTGAGGAAGACTAGTTCTATTAGTCGAAATATTGGCCCTTTGCCGTAGTGCCAGCCTTGCATTCAGTTTTGTATTTTCTCCTACTCAGTGCAGGATTAGCAAATTTCTTGTTTAAGTGCCAAACGTAGAAGCGCGGTAATATTTTGAAATGAGGTTGACAGCCGGTAAAAAAAAATCTAAAAACACATGGTCAATGTATAAATATGGGATCGACTACATAACACAGGAGCCAGGTCTCGAGGACTGGACTTACCACTGAAGCCGATGGGTCTTGCATTCCTTGGTTTTTATCTCCCTTAAACATATAATTGAAGAGGCAAAAATATAAACCGTGAAAACTTGCCCGATTAGAGTTACAGGTATGACCACAAAAAGTCGCGGAAGCTTTAAATTAGTCGGATTCGTCCAATTCTTCATGCTCTTGGTAGTAATAAGTCATATCTTCATCCGAGTCGGAACTGCTGAAGGCTTCATCCTCAACAGATGAAGATGGGAGCTCAGACGTGGAAGTTATCTGCCCCGCCGGTTGGAGACGACTTGTCTCAGCCGTAGTATCTACTTTACCTTTCGCTGGCAACGTCAAGAATGTCGAGGTCAGAGCTCGAGTACACTCCAGATTGCAGAGACTTATTACGCATACTCGATCTGAGGATAAAAAACAAATAACTCTGTCCTCCTCTGGGGACACGGCCATGCTGACGATCTTTTCCTGTCCTTGTGCTATTCTTGCGAATCCAACAGCTTTTGACTCGATAATATCCCACAGGAATACCATGCCATCAACAGCGTAGGAAATAAGATAACGATTCACTTTTAATAACTTGCAGAACTCAATTTTACCAAGATGGCCACGAAGAACTCGCTTGGAGGAACGAACATCAGCAACACGAAGATTGTAGAGAAAAATCAAGTTCGCGATGCTGCAAACTAGCAGCTCATTGTCCAACTAAACGGCACACTGGCTGAACTTAACAGATTTGTAAATCCTCCCAACTCCAATTCGGGTCAGTAAGCGGCCGGGAAGCGTATCGTACTCCCAGACCTCAATTTCATACTCACCACACAATACTAGGTTTCTTTTATCCGATGAAAGGCAAAAACATTCGACAGTCAGCAGTCCAGGTAATTTAAATGAATCTGACATAGCTTTCTTTTGAACATCCCACACATGGAAATAAGGTTCGTTGAAGTTATCCTGGATACAAACGAAAAGAAAGATGCCATCAGCCGAAAATGTCAAACAAACATCTGTGAAACCAAAGTCTGCTTCAAACACTGTACAATGGAATCTCTCTGATTGTGCAATACTATACAGCTCTATCTTGGTTTCTTGCTGAATGGCAATGAGTTTTCCGTCTGGCGAGGGAACACATTTCTTCGCATGGAGATCGTGCGAACCTGAACCTGTCAAAGACCAGTTGGAAATGAATTGGAAGGTGATGCCTGTTTTTTCATTTGTTGTATTCCACAACGTAACCATTAAATCGGAACTTACAGATATAACAGTACTACTCGAACTGAAGATCGATGTAATAGACTTCCCCAAGTTTGATTTCATAGGAAGTCTGCTTGGAAAAAACTTAAAAGGACTGCATAAATTTGTCAAAAAGATGGCGATTTCTTCGGTTTCTCTACGAAACAAATAACCAATCTCCTTTTCTTCTGTAAAGTAAAAGAGGTTAGGTCCCGACACACTCGTGAAAACGGTGCCTGTCTGGAGAGATAAGGCGTGCAGTGAGTCTTCATGAGACAAATAAACAACAAAGAGATCATCAGTCGTAAAAGTGAAGTCCACTACACGGGCAATACTATGTTCTTGCTTTCCTGAGTAGTCATTACAGAACTCCTCTTCTTGAATTCCTGTTTGCAGCAAAATAATTTTTTCAATATCGTTAAGTACGGCCACCCATTTCTTTTCTGGTGACACGCAAAGTGAAATACCTGTGCCATGAAGATCCAGAAAACCGTTTGGAAAGTTGATAAAAAGGCCGGACTTAAATGAATCACAGAAGAGTTCCAGATCCACATGCAGATCCAGCTTCCGCTCCTGCTCCCGCTCCTGCTCCCGCTCCTGCTCCCGCTCAAGCCCCGACAGCCACAGCCCCAGCAGAAACTTCTTCCGCTCCCGCTCCCGCTCCAGCTCCCACTCGCTATTCAAAAGGACGTTAATGGCATTAACTACAGCGATGTTGCAAACTGACAACGCTTTGTCTACGCCAGAACACCTCATTGGCATTGCCCACTTGTTAAAGGCACTGGTTACGTGACAAAAATAAGTGAATGAGTTAAACTGAGCACCCAGATAAAATATGTCGTGCAGCAAAGGTCTCCCAGTCTGTAGATTCCAAACCTGATGTTGGAATATGCGAGGATAGAGTTCAATGATAAGCTGACGTACAGTTGCCAAGGAGGATTCTTGGTTTGACTCTGTAAGTTCTTTTAATCTGCCACAATAATAACAAGAAGGATCATCTGGTACGAACGTCACATGAGCTTCATACAACGTTGGGTTGATTTGAAGAAACTTGAGCAAGCGTGCCATTTGACCTCCCATTGTACTGATTCCAGCTATCATCTCTTCTAAACGACTAAAAGAGCAAGTCTTCTTGTCATCTTGGCTCTGATCAATCTCTTTCATGGCCCACAGAGCAAGTAACTCTGTTATACACAATTGCATTTTACAGCTCTGAGGGAAATCAAACAAACAGTCATTTTTAACGACAATAGACTGTCCATCAGATGTAAGCAAACCCCATTCATAATCAAAAGAATTTTCTACGAACTGAGGAAGATCCTCGACACATCCTCGCTCAACGGAAAACCACTTGTCGAGTCGTCCAAAAAATACAAACTTGTTGTCCGCAGAAAACTCTAAATGGCGTATTTCTTTAATCGTGTCTTGGCTAAATTTAAAAGGTCCGCTCAATGTTTGAAGTGTGGATGAATCAATGAAAAAGAGAGAGAGGCCCTTTGCCACAGCCACAGTCTTCTTATCAGAAGCTGTAGCAAAGCAGTTACAACCAGAAAGAATTTCAACAGCAGAAATATCACAAATATTCCACTCCATCCAAGGAACTGACACTTGAGGAACCAAAATGTTCTGCTCGACAACGTTTGAAGCGTTTCTTATACATGACCACAATAGGTGAGGACATTCTAAGAGAACATGAACATCGGTTTCAAGAGCTAAGGAGATCTCTTGAAGGATATGTTGTTTCTGTGCCTCTTCGCCAGTAAAGCAACTAGCAGCAAGCTTTAAATCTTCAAGTAGGTGGTAGATCTCAATTCTTCCACTTAGAATCCTTTTTTCCAAGAAGCGGTAACTTGTTAAGCAACTGAAAACAGCATTCAGCAAACCCTTGTCCCCATTTTGACACAAAAATCGAACAGCAGCGTGCAACGCGAAATCCTGGAAATCTTCATCTAGAGATGGCAATGGTGGCGGGCCTTTGTCGATAACAGCAGTGAGGGTTTCAATAAAAATCTTACTGAGGTACTCAGCTGCGGTCTTCTTGTCAATGAACAACTTTCTAGCTTTCCTCTTGTTTGATAACCATGTTGGGATCAGGTTGTGAAGAAAAGTCACAGTCTGATCGGACATTTGCAGCACCACAAATTGCGAAACGGCATCGATAACCTCCTGCTCATTAAGGTCTGAGTTCTCTCTGTTAAGAACAAATGAGAGAAATGATACGGGAAGGGGAGATGGTGCAGTTATCATACAGCCAAATAACTTCTGATAGAGGTCTGCTTTTACTTTATTAAACACTCTCTGGAAATTCTTGCGAAAGAAATCGTCAATATTTTCCAGAAAAGGGTTGCTGATCTGATCAAACTTACCTGAATGCACTGGATCGTTCAGTTCTTTTACAATGTAAAAAGCATACAAGAACAATCCATTGCACTCCTTTGTCAAGTCTTCCAACGAGAAGAGGAGGCGGGAAAAATCGACTCGTTTCTCTAAAAATCGCTGTATGTCTCGCACGTGCTGTTGATAGAAGCTGCGCTGTTCACTATTTCCTGCGCAGATCCTAACGCACGGGTTGCATCTCTCCAATCTGCTCTGTATAGTGTTTTCAGGACGACTGGTAATAAAGAACACAAGCCATCCAGGAAGCCGGGGGAAACGCTCTTGCATAAGGCACATAAAATCTTCCCTGGACTCACACTTTAACTCATCCAGAGCATCAATAATGACTAATATTCGCTGCTGGCAAGGGCTGCACATACTTAGCGGTTCTTCAAGTAATTTAGCAAATAATTCTTGAAATTTTAATTTATAATTGGTTAACATCATTCTTACACCACCCTTCCCTCCCACTAAATTACTGTACTGACTATTGTAATCACAGAGTTGACAAGCTACAGTCCCAAGAAGATACCTGGGATCATTTCTTGTGTCATCGTAATGACAGCAAAAGTAAGCAGCGCCTAAATGTCCAGCTTTCCTCGTACGCTGTGCAAGGGCTCCTGCCATCACACTTTTGCCGATTCCTGCATCACCCAGGAGAACATAAGCTCTAGAGTCGCCAGGATCACTGAACCATTTGTCAAAATCTTCAAACAGCCATTGTCTTGTATCTGGATCGTAACGATCGGCAAAATAGGTGATTTCTGCTTCACAGTTGGCAATCTCTACATAAAAAAATATAATAAATATAATTTAGCTAACAAATCATATAATTATAAAAGGGCCTTTTATGGTGAAACATGACCTGCAATACAGATCTGGGTTCTAACCAACTAAAATACTGTAAATGACCTAATTAACACCCACTCTCCATTAAATGCCCCATATCTAATTAACGCCCCCTTGAAAATTATTTTTTTTAACGCCTCTCTCTAATAAACGCACCCCCCCCCCCCCCCCCCCCTAAAAATTCAGCGAATTTACCAGTTACTTCCATAGCCAAATGCGTTCCAGGAAAGCATGAAAAGAGCACAACTACAAGTGAAATCAGTCAGTTAATTCATCGGGTTCTTGTAAATTAAAAAAGGTCGAATGGCACTCACACACTCACTCACTCGCTCACTCTCACTTAGCCTGTTCCAGGCGTTCAGATAGTGGGAAAAGCGCGAATAGTCGAGGAAGGCGCGAAGAAAAGCGAGCGAAAAAAATGCGGGGAGACGAGGGATAACTCGCTTCCTCTCCTCAGTCACCCCGCATTTTTTCGCTCGCTTTTCTTCGCGCCTTCCCCAACTATTTGCACTTTCCCCACTATCTGAACGCCTGGGACATGCTAAGTGAGAGTAAGCGAGTGAGTGAGTGAGTGCCATTCGACTGCCTTCGAAAGCCCATGGAATGACTGCGTCATCCAAGAGCTAAAAGGGATAAATATAAATTTAAATATAAATACGTAACGTAAGAAATTACAAATGTGAATAATTAAGGGGTGGGGGAGGGAAAGGATCGAGAACTTGCAACGATGTCTCAGAAGTTTGAATGTCTCCGCTCAAAAAGTCTGCGGAAAATGCTGATTGGTTGAAATTTAATTTGATGATGACGTTGTCATTCTTCGTGCGTCGTGATCAAAAGCATTATCGACGATCAGGTAGCAGAAGCCAGAAGTATTGGAATGTCTTCGGCTTCTGTTGCCGATGTATTCAATGTATCCATTTTTTTGGGTCAGCCGAGAAAATTATCGACCAGCATTTGTGACCTCTCACGCGAAAACAGTACTAAGGGCTTTCTGTTCGAGTCGTTCCCTTGCCGTTCATCAGCCGTTCACGAACGGTAGGAGGCCGTTCGAACGGCCATTATTAGCCGTTTAAAAAAAATCTTCAGCCTTTCAAACGGCTAGGGTTATCCGTTGGGAAAAAAATATTCAGCCGTTTGAACGGCCAATGTTAGTATCCGTTTAGGTAAAAGATTTCCAGCCATTTGAATGGTGACGTTTTTCCTCGTGACGCGAGGGCCGAAGGCGCGAGCGTAGCGAGGTTAATAAATTTGTCGTGCCTCGGAAGCTAAGCCGCGCGAATAGGCCATTTCCGAGTTGCCTTTAGCCTCTCTATCAAAGCGAGGCTAGGTGCGAAACCTTTCATATGAAAATGAGTTTTCATTCACATGCAAATAAGTCTGAATACCTTTAGACTAGTGAAAGCAGAGAGTTTGGAAAAACTTAATCTTAATTTTGTCCAGCGATACTACAAAGAAAACAGAGAATTCTTAGAAGCGGACAGTCTGGCTGTCAAAAAGTGTGTTGCGTCACCAACACTATTTTTAGCGGAGCACTCGCCTTATGTATTAGTATAAGATTAGTATCCCTGTCTTGAGTAGCAAACCGCGAAAAAATGCAGGGAAATAAGAACTTTACTGCTCCGCCTAACACTGCGAAAGATCCAACTTTTTTAAAACTTTAAAAAGTGTTTTCCGAGCTGACGGCTGTGTAACCGCGCGTGTGGCGTCATACGCGCATGTTTTGCGACATCATACGCGCCCGCGAGCTAGCCTTGCCCAGGGCTACGGCGTGGCGCGGACGGACCGACGCGCCCGCGAAACTTTCCGCTAGCCATGACCATAAAAAATAACGGCATGGGTTCTATGAGTATGGGGCTGCGCAGCCGGGCCTTCGGCCCGGCGAGTGCTCCGCTAAAAATAGTGTTGGTGACGCAACACACTTCTAAGAATTCTCTGTTTTCTTTGTAGTATCGCTGGACAAAATTAAGATTAAGTTTTTCCAAACTCTCTGCTTTCACTAGTCTGAAGGTATTTCTCTTTACTAATACTAATCTTTTACTAATACATATCTTTTTTAGCTCGGCTGGAATAACGAAACTCCTTCAGAAGGTAGACCGTAAAAAAGCAAACGGACCTGATGGCATACCCTGCTACATATTAAAGGAAGCTGCTGCTGAATTGGCCCCTTTCCTACAGTTTTTGTTCACGCAATCGCTCCACACTGGCACGGTTCCTCAGGCCTGGCTCAAAGCAACTATTGTACTTGTACATGAGAAGGGCAGCAATGATCAAGTTGACAATTACCGACCGATCTCTTTGACGTCTGTGCCCTGCAAAATCATGGAACATATAATCTTCCACGAGATGATGTCCCATCTATAATGTACTAGTTAATTACCAACATGGCTTTCGAAAAAAGTTGTCTTGCGAAAAAAGTTGGTAACTGTTCCCGGTTTGCGCACGAAAAAAGTTGTCTTGCGAAACTCAGTTAATTACTACCGTAGAGGAAATAGCTCGCTCCATTGATTTGGGGAAACAAACTGACTTAATAATTATGGACTTCTCGAAGGCTTTCGATTCGGTCCCCCATCAGCGTCTCTTGATGAAACTGAGCTATTATGGAATGCGTGGTACCCTTAATACATGGCTAAGTCATTGGCTCACGTGCCGAAGTCAGTCAGTTGTCGTTGATGGGTATAACTCTCCGGACGAGCCGGTTCTGTCTGGGGTCCCTCAGGGGACGGTCCTAGGTCCCCTTTTGTTCTAATTATATATCAACGATTTAGGAGAACATTGTACCTCGAAGATACGCCTTTTTGCTGATGATACTTTAATTTATAGCACTATTGAGTCAACTAACGATGCGACTAACCTTCAGTCAGACCTAACAGCGTTAGAAGAATGGACCCAGAAATGGCAAATGAAATTTAACGCCAATAAGTGTCACGTCTTAAGAATATCAAGGAAGCAAAATCCCTTCGAGTTTGACTACATCCTAATGGGAAAAGTGTTAGATTCAGTCACTCACCACCCCTATCTAGGCGTAGAGTTATCTACAAACCTGGACTGGAGCCATCGCATAAATAATAAAGTCTCAAAAGCGAATAGATCACTTGGTTTTCTCCGACGTAATTTGAGCAGTTGCTCCGAGGCGGTGAAAGAAGCAGCCTATAAAGCCCTTGTACGGCCCAACGTGGAATATGCCAGTTCAGTTTGGGACCCGCATTTAATTAAACATATTCAACAGATTGAAGGAGTTCAAAGGAGAGCCGCACGCTTCGTCAAAAACTGTTATGTGCGCAAACCGGGAACAGTTACCAACTTGCTGAAAGAGCTGAATTGGAAATCGCTGAACGAGCGTAGAAAGATTTTGCGATTAACTTTATTTTACAAAGCAATTCATGACAATGGCGGCCTGGCCCTTCCACATTATCTCATAAAACGTAGAAGACATTTAAGGAACTCTGGTCAGAACAAGCTTATCGAATTATCACCAAATAGTGAGACCTATAGGAACAGTTATTTTTGTAGAACTGTCAAGGACTGGAACGCACTACCAAATCAAATTGTAAACATTGAGTCCGCTGACCAGTTCAAAAAAGCATTATTCGACTATTTTAGTCAGTGATTTAATCTTATCAGTCAAATTAAGTCGTGTCAGTGTTATCTTGAATTTCAACGAGGACAGCTCTGCCTTGATGCGCTATAAATGGTACGTGTTTTGCTTTTAAACATAAATTAATGGAGATTTGAATAAAAGTTTTCGAAAGAAGATTGTGTCGTCCGTTTTTATGTCTTTGTTCATTCATTACATAGATTAAAAAGCGATTTTATGTAAACAAAACAAGACTTAGATTTTCTGTCTTCACTCGCGTCGCCTTTTTAATATGCAAATATGTATGTGTATTTTTGCAATTTTGATTCCCAAATCAGTTTCTCGGGCAATTTTTGACAAACAAAAACTGTATTTTATTCGGAAAGTAGTCGTACTAGTTATTCTAGACAAAGAAAAGTTGTTTTTGTGAACTTTTGTACGGTCTAAATGTACGGTGCAGACGGTCGGGTATTACTGTTTTCGAGAATTGCTAAAATTGAAAATAGCCCGTTCGTCAATCTTAATTCTTGTGCTTCCAACCTTTCACCTTATAGTCCGGGAGCAAATGTCATAAATTAAAGTGCCGTGGGAATTTCAGGCTGCAAGCAATCCACCCGTCTAAATGTGTTCTGGGGACCCTAAATGACAAGAAAAAGTTTGGTGGCACTCTTGTAACTTGCACCGAGCGAATTTATGGGGTTTTCAAAAAAAAAAAATGATGTCAAACCCAAACATGGAAACGAGGCTCTGACATAAAAGTGGCTTTAACTTCCCACCATTTTAACGAAATTACACCAAAATTGCAGAGATTATGTTTCCCAATGGGTGAGATGGTATTAGACAATACCGGCTCCCTAACGTGGTCACGTGACGAAGCTAGCATGGAAACGAGGCTCTGGTGAAAGAATGGTAATAACTTTCTTCTGTTTCAAGGAAGTTTCACAAAAGTTGCAAGAAATATGTTTCTCGGTGTTTTGAATTATATCAGACCATTACTGTACATTAAGAAGGTCACGTGACGAAGCTAGCATGGAAAAGAGGCTGTCGTACTGTAACACCTAAAATGTGCCGTTTCTTCAAAAATCACAAAAAAAAAAACAGGGAAGTTTGGGTTTACATTCATACATACATACATACATACATACATACATACATACATACATACATACATGCATGCATACATACATACATACATACATACATACATACATACATGCATGCATGCATACATACATACATACATACATACATACGTACGTACTTTATAACATTTCCCCAAGGGGGCTTTTCAAAGATAATTACAACTAAGAATAAGAATAATCGCGAATTTTAACTAATTACATTATAATCATAAATATAAGTCGTATTTACAAAAGATAAATTGAATTAATTAAGTTAAGATTATAAAAATTCTTTAAGAAGATTGCGCTTTAAAACTTTCTTAAAAACCTGCCACCATTTACTGAAAAGGAAAAAAGAGTTGTATTGTTTATGGACCGCTCTAATTTTTCCTAAGTTAAGGAATATCTTTCACGTTGTAACATGTAGCTAATCGTCACAAAATCGTTGGTCTGCCTCTCTTAACATGGCTTTTATTTTCAAATACTAACAAATATACTGTATGGTCATAAAAGCGCTGAAAACATGTGCTTAGAACACTTGAGAGAGCCGGTAAACCGTTTTACGGTACATTGGTCAGCGGTGTTTATCATCGAAATACAGGTCCGCCATTTTGACTTGCAGACCATGTAGTTCTGTAAAAATGTAGGCACTACAATGGAAGTCGGCAATCTATCCATAAATTTAAGTCTTTGTTTGGTTTGCCAATTGGAAAAGGAAGAGGAACTCGTAGAAAATCCGTCTTGTTATGAAGCTTTGCTGGAAGCAATTAGCACAAGAGCTGGTTATGGAGAGACTAAGTACGTTGAGATCTGGGCTTATCTAAAGGTTTTTAATTCTCAAGAGTTAAAAGTAAAAGCAGCAACATGGCACCGGAAATGCTACCAAGAAGCAACTCATTCTGGAATGTTGAAACGGGCGAGGGAAATATATGAACGAGAACTGGCTGGCCCAAGTGAGAAAAGAATAAAAACCCAGCAATCAACACCTCAGCTAACTCGCTCAAAGACCGTGCCATACAACAAAGATGTGTGTTTTTTCTGTGATAAGGCAGCAGGCTATCGAGAAACTCTCAGAACTGTGAGCACCCATTCTGCAGGCAAGTCACTTCATGATGCCATTGAAATTTCAGGCAATGATAAGCTGCGAGTTAAACTATCTACTGCAGTCGACCTGAAAGATGCCCATGCAATTGATATTAAATATCATAAAAAGTGTTGGGGAAATAACGTTTCCACTGTGCTTCGTAAGTCAGCGACTACAAAAACGCCAATAGGCTCATCTGGCACTTCAGTAGCAGCAGCAATCGCAGCCAAAATAGAGTTCCTAACCACAACCGAGATAGCTTTAAGGAATGGTAATGTGCTGATTATGTCAGATTTACAGGCTGCTTATGACAGTATCCTGAAGGAAAAAGACCTGCAGTCGTAAAGCACTAAAACAGCTGATTACCAGCGAGATTGATGAAGTTGAATTTCACAAGCCTAAACGTGTGAAGGAGTCAGAGAGAGTGACCATCAAGGGGACCAGAGATGCAGCTGTTCAATTGACAGAACAGGAAAGTGACGTGCAGGATGACATGAACACACTGTTTAATGCAGCATTGCGTTTGAGAAAGTCCATAAGCAAGTCCAAAAAGTGGGTGTTTGGAGGCTCACTAGAAACTCTATCCAAAGATCATTTCCCCGAAGAACTATATTGCTTTTTCAGATGGGTGATCAATGGCCCCAATACTACTCTTTCTACAGAAGAGAAATGCAATGAAGTTCACAAGCGTGCAATGAATTTGGTCCAGAGTACAATGTCCATGTGCCTAACAGAGCGTCAGATTGGTAACAAGAAGTCAGATGCTATCAAGTCAAGCCGTGAAATGCCGCAGCAGTTAGCCGTTGGTCTGGCTGTTCATCAGTCTGTTAGAAGTAAAGAGCTAGTCAACCTGCTTCGTGGGTTTGGGATGTCTGTGGAGTACAACAGACTTTTGCGAGTGGAATCGCAAATTGAGGCTAGTGTCTTGAAGCGAATGGAGCACAACGATGGACTGTTTCTGCCGCCCGACATAGTTAATGGAAGGCATGTTTTCTTTGCCATCGACAACGTCGATTTCGCAGAAGATACATATGATGGGCGTAGTACGTTGCATGGAACGGCAATGGCAATTTATCAGAAGTGTCTCGTGGATGACGAGAAGCCACAACTCAGGTAGGCATATTTGTATGTCGTAAAGTTTATCAGCAATCCGTGTTTGGTTTCAATGCCACTTCTAGTCTGTCGAGTATGCCATTTGTTTTTCATCTTGACGCAAACCTGGGTATACATCTATTTCAATTGTTGTCCGGTAAGTGCCTAAGCGTACGGGATTAGACTGAAACAAGGCATGGGTAGAAATAATAGAAAAGAAAATAAGAATGAAGACTAATTCATTTAACGTGTGCCTGCACGTTTTGAATAATGTAAATAACGTCAATGTTATCTACCAATACTGACTTTTGGGATAGTCTCATACGCATGCGCACAATTGCCGACAGGCTCAGGATCACAACTTCAGGACCACTTTTATTTACACTATTTCACTTGCTAGAACATTAGACAACTTTATCAAAATAGCTATATACTCTGGTCGACTTCCGCGAAAACATACGTTGTGGTATAACACTAATCAAATAGGCAAAATAGTTGAACACAATAAATAATGGAAAATGTTAATATAGAAAAGTGCCGAAAATTTGAAAGTTTTCAGACGTTTCGGTCTAATCAAATAGTCGGTTTCGTGTTAGTTATTTCAAATAACGTTTTCATTGACAATACATGTATGTGTTTCATTTCAATATTAGTTTGAATACGGATGAAGCAGGCTTGATGAGATCTGTTAAAGACCTACCTGCATCAATATCCACTTTGCTGGAATGTCCCAATCCCCCCTCTAAGCCTTCAACCCCAACGCATCCCATGTTTGGCCTGTATACAGAAGTATCGTTGATTTTACGTTCCGAAGACTACGCATGGCTATTTGCACGTACCCTGTCTAAAGAACAACATCTTCCCAACGATGCACAAGTGCGTCCGGAAGAGGAACCCCGCCAAAGTAAAGTTCCCATCTGGTCAGCGTACAACTCTCTAATCGGCGAAGCTCTGCCAGTAACCAGAGTAGGCGCGCCTCCTTTAATTGCAGCTCCAGCACACGAATGGAACACCCTTCTCACCGTACTCAAGCAAGCTTAAGCAATAAATGTTAAGGTTTTAGGCCAACAGAGGAAGACCGTCATCTCACTCGACATGGGTCTATATATACCAGCCAAGAAGTTGCAGATGGCTCGTGAAGATCTCAACAACATCATACTTCGTCCAGGAGAACTACACATCGTGATGGCACAGCTGAAGACCATTGGCGCGTTCATCGAGAACAGTGGCATCGACATGGCATGGGTGGAGTCCGACATCTATGGCCCTTCTACTGTGAAACAGATCCTGGAAGGCAACCATGTCAAACGAGCGGAGGCAGCACATCTGGTAACGCTTCAGTCCCTCTTCAACCTGTACCAAGAAACGTTTCTGAGCGAAGCGGCAGATGAATGCAAGGAGCACCTGATGAAGCTAGCCAATGAGTTGGAAGACGCGTGTTCCAGATTAGAGAAAGGAGAAGTAGAGGAAGTACATAAGCGGATGGTTCATGCTGTTGAGTCCATGGACATCATGAAGAAGATGGATGAGTTCGATGAGCGTCACGCCAATAATCCAATGTTCAAGGTTTTCCGGCATTATATGGCTATGGTGTTAGAGATGATGATGTTTATTCGGGCCGTTCGCACCGCCAACTGGAAGTTACACCTACAAGCCCTTGAGATCTTTACCAAGTATTTCTTCGCCCATGACCGCCTCAATTATGCAAGGATGATTCCTCTCTACCTAGCGGAAATGAAGTCCCTTCAAAACAGCGACCCTGACATCTACAGTGCGTTTGAGGATGGAAACTGGGTGGTCAACAAGAATTCCCTTGTACCTTTCTGTGCCCTTGGTGCTGACAACGCCCTGGAGCACATCAACCGTTCGATGAAGGTGAACGGAGGCTTGGTTGGGATAACCCTCAATCCTAGTGCTCGCGCAAAGTTCTTCTTGATAGCTCCAGAACTTGCCCGATTAGCCGATCAAGCCAAGGATATGGCAGCTGTAACTTCCAAGTTTCAAGACCGACACCATAACCTCACTGCTGCTGTGTTGTGTCGTGAAGAGAAAAATGTCAACAAGCTGACAACCACCATCGAAAACTACACTAATCCGTTTACTGAGCCAGGAGAAGAGCTGTTCAATCTTGTAACCAAAGTGGTGATGCCCGAGGATGTTAAGCGTGATCTGTGTGCGCAAAGTTCTGAAGGAGCTACACTTCTCAGTACGTTTGTCACAGAACGTATCCAGAAAGGTGACACCAACTGGAAGTGTTGGACAAAATGATTCTGTTTATAGACGCAACGAGAGGCGGCAAGAATTTACACGATCAGCTAAATACTCGTGACGAATACCTTTTATACGGTAGGGTAAAGCAAACACTGATTACAGGAAAGGCTCAAAGAAGAAGAACGATTAAGAAATCTAGCTCATGACAAATCACCGCACTTTAATCCGCTTTTTAATGCTCTTCAATTGAAACAACCTACATTTAAAGGCAAGTAAGCTTAAGCTTATATACAACCCTCCATAAATTATTCTTTAATCTTCCTTTTGCAAAAAAAAAAAAAAAAGATTTTAAGTAGCTAAACAACTGACAGGCAGATCATAAGAGGATATTTTTTCAATATAAAAAATTAGTACTCAACGACTGGAAACTATTGTCTTAGTACATGCTGTAAATTGATCATTATTGATATTCTCGCTAAGGTCACTAAGGAACTTTGATATAAGATTAAATGACATGGAAAGGTGCAAGAAAACTGGTCTGATCTGACGGAAGCCAAAACTCTTTCCAGCACAGATATATAGTTCTACAAAATGTATCCATGGTGTCAACATTTAATTTCTCTTTTAAGTATGATCAAAACTACAGATCACACAGGTGGAAATTATTTCACAAATATACAACATTTGCATAATGTAGCATTATTTGTGAATGAGCAGTGAGCGAAATATACTTTGTATGCTTGTATATGCTATCTTGAGTTTACGGCATTCCTTGCAAAATAATTCAATAAGAAATAATATTCAAATGGTTTAGTAAGGAGAATTTCTGTCTACAATTTTGATTTTGTAAGGAAAAAACAATTTTCTGTTAGCAATTGTGACCAGCTAATGTGTAGCAACTGTATAGATAAACACATGACACATCAACATTACTACTTCACATTTATTATTGGAATGGTGATCAGTATCTCAAATCTCCTCACAATATCAGTGTACGAACAAGTTCATAGATTATGCAAATTAAGAACCTGATCACCTTTAACATGGGTTGTCTGTGGAAATTGAATACAAATTCACTGTAGTTATATGACTATGTGAACTGTATTGACACCAGTAAGGAGAATGTACCGGTACATCTACAAATTAGTTTTGATTTTGAGATTTTTAAAGGGGTTAACTTGTCATGAAGGCCTAAGTCCTGGTCTTAACCTACGAATTCTCCATCCTGGTCTCTATACATTGCTTATGATATTTGCAGAGAATCTGTTGCTTCATCTTGAATATTCATGTTTAACATTTGTAATCAATTTTGTAAGAGGGTCCTGAAGGGGTAAAATGGGAACTGGGATTGGCCTGTTTTTGCCCTGGGAAATGGGATTTATGTCACTGGGACTGGGATTTGCTCACTGGGAATGGGAAAAAAAACCTCGAAATGGGAATGGGACAGTTGTCTTTAAGCATGTCCAGTCAATGCTTAACTGGTCTCAACTAGTTTAGCTAATTCCCTTAGTTTGGTAAACATCAGAAAACTGTTAAAAGTGCCTATTTTACGCCAATTCTACGGTAGGAATATCAGAATATTTTATTTTCCCCTTGTCTTGCGGTCAACGATATTTGTGTGCAGCGGTGCAATCAGCCAAAAACTCACCGCCGAGTATGCGTATTTACATGTTAAAACAACATGGTGGGAGGTGTGCAAAACTCGCACCGTTGCTGTGGAAAGTATATTTCGACAGTATTTTAAAAGTGACAGGCCAAACACGACTTCCACTAGTCGCAAAATGTATAAAGAAGCCTTTAGAATAGCTTTCCCAAGCGAAGGTCTATGAGATATTTGTTCCCTTAGATCACCAAAATAGAATTGTGACAAGTCACGATTATCTATTATATTTGTTTTGCATGCTCGATATGTATTGTATGACTCTTTGATTCTTTAGCCTGAGAAAACAGACGTCATTTCGCGGCGTCACCACTGGGGCCTCCGCGAAACTGACGTCTGAGCAATGAGCGCCAAACACGCGTACGCGAGACGTACTCGCTACCCAGATCTCGGTAGTGCTTCTGATTGGTTGAAACAAATTTCCCTCGCGGCACGTGTGGATCACGCGCGTATGTTGTTTTCAAGATGACGGGAAGAATATATCCACCACGGATTTCTGTTGTCTGTTATGTGTAAATCTCATCAACGACACTTCATCACGATACATACTACCTCGGAGATCAAAGAGCGGATAAGAATGTCTTCATTTAATTCAATGAATTGCCGTTTGAAGTGAATTTGTCAGGCGGGCCCGAAGTCAGGTATCTGTGGAAGACGTGTCTTCGCCTACTCAACTTCTAGGCAATACTGTATTAAAAACGTCGAAAGTCAACTGGGTTTTGATCGAACCTGCACCGTAAGTACGCCATCTAAAACTAGTCTTCATTTCCGAAAAAAAGTATCACTTATCTCAAAACAGGAACACAGCTCGTCGATTCGAATATCTAGCTTCTTGGCTTTCGCGTTTGTGTTTCCGTTCGCATCACACTCGAAGCGGCAGACTTTACTAAGAATTTTCATACATTCTTGGAAAACTACGGTAAAGGAAATTACATTTTAAAATGTGGATTTACTTTGTAAGAAACATCTCATTGATTGTTTCTTTGTTATCAATAGTTTTATGAAATATTTAGAAAGCTCGGCCGCATTCCTCAGTGATCAGTACAAGAAATTCGCTTGCGTGGACAATTTTCAAGATGCGTTATAATGTAATGCGTTTTGCTTTTGAGAGTAATCTGATAAATATTTGAATAAAACTTTCGACTGTTTGAATTTGTTGTCCTTTTTCTTGTATTTGTCATTCAAGAATTGGTCTGGAAAGCCATCTTTTGTAAACAAAACCAGATTTACTCGATATTTTGCAGCTCAAATTTCATTTGCATCGCAAAATTCAAAATGTTTCCATAATTTTTCATATTTTGACTTTCAAGTTATTTTATCAGGCTTTTTTGAAACGCCACTGATGTTTTGAATTCAAAAATCATTCAAACTAATTATTCTAGACGGAGATGTTGTTTTTCAAGCCTGTGTTCGCGCGTGATCCACGCGTGCCGCTAGGATTATTTGAGAAGCGGTAATGCGTGACAAGTACGGCATTTTGGCGCTCATTGCTCAGACGTCGTTTCGCTGGGGCCCCAGTGGTGGCGCCGCGAAACAACGTCTGTTTTCTCAGGCTATGATTCTTTGGCTTTGGGATATAAATTGTAATTTCTATGAAAATGCTAGGATCAGTCAATCTCTCAGCCTGTGATTTAGTGTCTAAGTCTGCGGTGTGCTAGACTTGTGAGAAAGTAAATCTTAATCACGGATGTAAGCGTCTAAGATCCAAGTCTGAAGCTGCCGTGTCTCTATTGGAATCAAGACTTCTTGCAGTTTATATGTTTTAGCTCCTTGTTTTATTCTGTGGTTTTTGAGTAGTGTTTCTTGGAGCTAGAGGGACCTCCGTTGTTTCATCATGGCGTTATTGCATCCAACATGCCTTGTACAGATATGGTTATCAATATCTGTTTTGAAAATCTCAAGGATGCTAGTGATTACTTGTATAATTTAAGCAAGACTTGAGTTTTGGTTCTAAGGTGAACCTCATCAGTTGCTCCCATAAGTGAATGTCTCGCGAGTAATGTGAAATTATTACGTTGTACATGAAATCTTTGCCGCTTTTGTACTCTTGGGGAGGATCGAATGTTCCATTGGCTCGTTTACACATGTAATTGAACCAATAACATTGGTGTAGTTTCGATCCGACGTACAACGGAATAATTTCATATTATTCCGCGACGTTCACTTATGGGAGCAACTGATGAGGTTCACCTTAGAAACGATACTCGAGTCTTGCTTAAGAAAGAATACAAGTAATCATCCGTGAGATTTTCAAAACAAATTACCATATCTGTTCAAGGCATGTTGGATGCAATAATGCCACGATGAAACAACGGAGGTCCTTCTAGCTCCAAGAAACACTACTCAAAAAATAGAATAAAACAAGGAGCTAAAATAAACATATAAACTGCAAGAAGTCTTGATTCCAATAGAGACAGGCAGCTTCAAACTTGGGATCTTAGACGCTTACATCCGAGATAAAGATCTACTTTCTCACAAGTCTAGCACACCGCAGACTCAGACACTATTATAAAATCACGGGCTCCGTCGGAGATTAACTGATCCTAGTATTTTCATAGAACTGAAATTAAAAAAATTGCAGCCGAACACTGATTTATCTTGCAACGAAAGTTAGCCAAAGAAGACCTAACATATGCTAAGAGAGCTATTGTAGCATAACGAAGGCATGGAGAAACAATAATTCTATAAAATAATTAATGGCTATGCACAGCATGAAAACCTCCTGTCATTAAAGAGATTTATATCCCAAAGCCAAAGAATCAAAAAGTCACACAATACATATCGAGCATGCAAAACAAATAGATAATAGTGACTTATCACAATTCTATTTTGGTGAACTAATGGAACAAATATCTCGTACACCTTCTTGGGAAAGCTATTCTAAAGGCTTCTTTATACATTTTGCGACTAGTGGGAGTTGTGTTTGGCCTGTCACTTTTATAATAATAGAAAAGAGCTGGTATGTAAAACACTGGGATTTTTCCTGAATTCTGCTTGTGGGAATGGGATTTGGAAAAAAATTGGGCTGGGAAATGGGATCGGTACCCCCCCTTCAGGACCCTCTTGTAATTCTCATGACCTGTATCCAAAATATAGTATTAACTCCTGCAATCTCAACCATTCAAGTGAATAGTGAATTGGATTAGCAATTATTTGATACACAGTATATAGAACAACAGCAACAGCAGTATGTAAAGGGA
>JAJLRJ010000002.1:59473751-59494490 GCA_024195265.1 Dendrophyllia cribrosa
CTCCAGAACTTAAGTGGTGAGTTAATAATCTAACAAGAACTGAAACTGATCAAATTAAATAAATAGTTGTTTCTTACGTTAGTTCGGGTTCTGGGCAAGATTTCCGTATAACCCCATACATTAATTATGCATACGCGCTATTATAAAAGAGAACAATAGAGAAAACAATAGACTGCCTTTGGGAATAGCATACATTATACAGGGTTTTTTTTTTTCATTTTTTTTTCTAAGTCTTTTTCAAATAAGGTCTAAAATGAGCATTTTCATCCAACTTTGTCGTACGAGTTCATTCTCTTGTCTCACTTGATCATTTTCGCACGTGTTTAATCTCTCCTTCACCTCATCTTGTTCGTTTTGAGTAAACTCTAGCGATTTCCTTAGACTTTTAACTTCAGTTCGCAAAGAAGCAATTTCCTCCGAGGCTTGGTCGAGCTGGGATTGCATTTTGGTCAGTTTTATTTCATTAGCGGCGTCGCTGTCGCGTGGCTCCTTGATCTGATCTAACAGCACATGGTATTAAATCGCCAAGTTCCCCGCTGTCACTCGTCGAACTGCTTCCCCTTGCCCGCTTTTCTTTGCGCTTCTTAGGACTTTTAGTCGTCTTTGTGACGTTGGTACAGGACTATCGCAGCTTGACTAGTTTGAAGGGAGGCATTTAGTTGCTAATTTTCGCTGAGCATCAAAAAGCACGTCTTTACGTTAGCATGTCGTTACCAGTCTCCCATTACGTTACATTACGTTACATTACACTAAGAAAAAAAATCCTAAAAGAAAACTAATCATCACACTACCTACGGTATTACATTACATACAATGCATTACAACCAATACATTACATACATAACATTACATATTACAACCTTATACAATTTTCCAAGACTTAAAAATTCCATATTCTATGTCACAGAAAGTTGATTATTGACTTCCGATTTTCGTTGTGAATGCTTAGTCTATTGTTCTTAAGGGCAATTGAGCACGCAATGGATTCAATGGATTTTAGCTTAGCGATGACTTGATTCAAAGAAGGTAAAGAATTCTTCTGCCGGTTGTAGTGAATGATCTTTTTACCGATAATGATTATATGATTTAAAAGGATCCAATTAATAATCTTCTCGGTTAGGCCAAAAATGATATCGCAATCATTTAAAAAATTAATATTAATATGTAGGGACTTAAGATGGCTCACAACAGTTCCCAGAATTTTCCATCACCTATACTTTGATGGATCAATACTATAATTCTTTATCAGTCGATGCTTCAATAATGGTATCAAACAAGTGCCCAATCATTGGTGAACAAGTTGTGGTCTCTTTTATGATGTAACAGGTTACCATAGTAACAGTATAACCTGTTAAAGACACCCTTAATTTTAGCTTTACGTGCTTATAACTAAAAACCGAGCTTGATGACCCCCATTTTTTATTGTCGAATTGTAATTGGCATGTTAGGATACAACTTATTGCAAAGTTTAAAAAAATTTTGTGCATAGGGTTCAGAGCCACCTTAAGTTTTTGAAAATTTAAGCTCGACCGAAAAACAGCTCTCTTATTTCTGTCAAGTCGCATGCTGTGTACAAAAACAAAGTTCACCTCGTTGGGAGAAAAAAATAATTGACTTTTTTACCAATTAGACTAAATCACGAAAAACGTATGTCGTGCGCATGCGTAAGATCATTTGTCATATTATTCTATGGCGATATATAAGTAGGTCAAAGCTGCAAAATAAGGTCGAAGATAAATCTGATCTCTATTATTACAAAACTAGGGTGCCATTTACATACAGTTTATCTGGCTCCGATGCGCTAAAGTAGGCCCTGCTTCCTTGCTTCTTAGCAGCTTTTAATTTTGGTAGCATTAAACGTCGTCTGTCGATGAGCTCCTTTGGCAGGTCCTCGTAGATTACGAAATTTGTTCCTTTCAGTTCCTTCGCCTTTTTACGCACCAGTTCACGATCAGTAAATCGAAGAAATCTGGCCAAGATCGGACGCGGATTATTGCTGATCTTTCTCCCATTTCTGTGCACTCTTTGAAACTCGATTTCCCTCGCGTCCTCAATGTGTAATTTTTCCTCCAGAAACTTCCACAGAACCTCACGTGTGTCTTCCGCTCCTTCGCCATCGACGTCCTCATTTAACTCCACAGGGATGTTCACAAATTTGAGGTTTTCTCTTCTACTGTAGGCTTCTAAATACAACAATTTTTGGTTTAATAAACTAGTCTCAAGCTTGTATTGTGTTTTTAAATTATTTATATCCTCGTCCGCCTGTTCAACGGAGCCGTTCAAAAATTCTACACTCCTCTCTAGCTTGTGAGTGAGTTTGTCGGTCTCATCGTGTTTCGCTTTAAGTTGTGTGATCTCACCATGTAGAGTACTCACATTGCTCTCCAGTTTGGAAACCGTTGCATTTACTTCTTGTAGTTTCACTTCGATCCTATCTAGCTTTTCAAGTTTCTTTTCTAGCGCCCCAAGTCGGGAGAGAACTTGGTCTAATCGCTCGTTTATCTGTTCCGCCATACTCAACGTAGCTAACGCCTCCTCCTCGTCTCCTTCGATAGATTCGTTTCTTGGCTTTTTTTCGTCTGGAGAAGGGCTGCTTTCCTCACTGAATTCGCCGCTACTTTGTCTTCTCTCCTTTCGTTTGGAACTTTTATGTTTGCTGGCCATATAAAGTGAAAGCAACTCGAATTTCGAAGGGAGCTCCACAAAACGTGGCTACACGCTAGCCATGCGCATGCCCATTTGTCATATATTTTAATGTACCATAACAAAAGCAGCAATTTTTCTAAAGCAACAAGACCATAAGAACCCACATTTTCCCAAGAATTATCCCTTGCACGTAATACACATGTGTGTACAGCACGTTTCTATTTTTAATTGCTTTAATTTATTCATTCATTCATTTGCCATATATACAACATTTTACAGCGCAAGATGGAAATAATAAAGGATTAGAGAAAAAAAAAAGTGAATGGCGAGGAGACCTGAAAGAAACCACGAGGCTTATAATGGGTCAGGTTTCCTCACTTAAAAAAAAACTAGTCTAAATATAATAATTACAATATGGGCTCTCTCTCTCTCTCTCTCTCTCTCTCACACACACACATTAATTTTAATTTAACAATCTAATTTAGCCATACAGAAGCTAATACATACTAAGAAGGAATTCTTTAAGCTTTCTTTTTAAAGAGGTGGGAGAGGACGAACCAGTAATAGTAGAATTCAACGAATTGTAAAACGTTGGACCTTGGAAGTAGATTGCATGAGAACTGTCTAGTGTTCGTTCTGCATAGTGGCAAGTGGAAAGAGTGGGCATTCCTAGTATTATAGTTATGGATTTGACTATTCATTAGGAAATTAGCAAATTTCCACCGGTTTTCCGTGGTGTGGACTCTTATTTACCACGATTTACGTCATCACATGGTCAAAATGTTGTGGACTCACGAGGCGCAGCCGAGTGAGTCAGCAACAAATTTTGACCATGTGATGACGTAAATCGTGGTAAATAAGAGTCCACACCACGGAAAACCGGTGGAAATCTGTTTTTTACCACAATATTTAGAAAAATATACAAGGAAAAATCGAAGTTTCGTTACAAAACGTGATGCATTGCGCGAGCAAGCGTTGTCTATAACTTGCATTGCGTGATGTTAGCGTCAGCACCGTTGTCTGGACTCTCATTTACCACTCACGTCGACCAATCAGATTGCGAGTTTAGCAGCAATTGTGGTAAAAAGGTTATTACATTTGGTAGGAAGTGTAGAGTTCTTGAATGAAAACATAAAAAGACCTAGTTGAAATAAATGGATATCATGAAGTTTTAAGAGTTTAAGCTCCTTAAAGATAGGGCTAGTATTGGCATCGTAGGTAGAGTTGTTCACTATTCTTAACGCACGTTTCTGTCAGATTACAATTCTTTCAAGGTTTGCTTTATACAGTGTAGGTGCCACCCCAAGCTAGATTGCAATAATATAAATATGGAAAGAACGCTACCACAAGGTAATCAGCGATTCGTTGGTGCGTTTAATATAGGTGACTTGAAGGTAAAGGTAAGTGTAGTATGGGTTGGGGTTCGCGGCGTTACGGCATGAGCCGGTGACGCTGCCGACCGTGCGCCGTTTTGATGACATCAGTGATTACATCATTTCTGAAAACCGGAGCAGGTACGACCCAACAGAAAAAAGAGGGTATTTTAAGTACCAGTTTAAATGTGCTAGTCAACTAAATTTGAACTATTTGTTCTTTCCCTGTGTCCATCTTCCAGGCCGCTAAACTAAACTACATTTTAAGGTGCCAAGATATATATAATTTATATTTTTTTAACTCTATATTTATGTTTTACAATAATAACACAATTGCATGACTTTGTACAAATCACAGGTTATAACTATTGAGCTAAGAAGACTTAATAAGACTTAAAAAATTACAAATCATATCTACATTATAGGATATAATTAAAGAACAAAATTTACATGAGACCTACAGATAGTATTTAAACAAAAGAACGGGGGAAAATGGAAAAATGACAATGAAACTAAAAGTCAGTCAGCGGCATTATGCTAAATTACATATTTGATATGCCACAATTTTCAATACAGTACTGTTTAAATAACTTCGTTAAGAATTCATCTAGGTCAGTTTTTTTGTCAGGTTTTTACAAATGTATTTACATTCGGCGGAACTAAACTGTAAGTGGCAGTGACAGAGAATGTAAATAATTTCCTATTGGTATGAACGCACGTGAGCCGCTATGGCGTTAATTGACTCTATTGTTGTAACGTATATAAGGTTTGTTGGTCGTTATGTATTCATCTCAGCTCTCGAACTTTTCAATTTTATTTTATACACTTTGTTTACTTTGTTTTTAACCTTTAACCCCCAAAGGTTCGTGCGCCTGCATTTGGTTGGGGTGTACGTTCCCATTTTTCCCACTGGGTTTTTGGGTTTTCGTACCAGGCGGCGCACTTGGTTTGTGGTCCGAGTAGTGTTTCAGTTTTAAGTCTGAACAATGTACTTGATGAGGACGGCATTAAACACTCGGGCCCATAGTTCGAGCTGCACACCCATTTTGTTTGTTTGTCGTGAATATAAATAGGAAGTGTATAAAAATTTATTTTGCAATAAAATATTAAATAGATGCACTCTGCATTTGTGGGGATTTGGCAATTCAGTGGAATGGAGTCTTTAAGGGTGTTGAATAAAATTTGCTAATTTGAAAGTTGTATCTTTGTACTATGACAATCATTAAACCATCTTAACATCTTCGAAACGAAATTAGTCCATTTGTTGCTATGTATAAAAGTATGCCAAGATATTGTAGGTCAAATGTTGACTACCTTGACAGGTATCGAGTAAGAGGGAATTTTTTTGAGAATTTTACTCTTCACAAATGTAACAATAATTTACAATGTACTTCATAATGGAGACCTGGTTTTGTGAAGTGATCAATATAATTATTAAGTGCATTTTTCCTATCATTTTTTACAAAACGATATCCAGAATTGGAATATAAAGTCTAGATGCTAGAACACTTGGATGATGAGACAATAAAATCATAAAAGAAAAAACAATTATGGCAACCGTACCTGGGATGGGAGGGAATTCTAAAATGCTTGGTGCAATCTTCAAGCTGGCCATTTTTTCACTCAAGGTTGAAGCACTGGGTTCCTCACTTATTTCAAAATCTTCCATTTCATTTTTTTCATCAGGAAAGAGAGGTTCCTCTAAGGGAGAACAAACAATTGCATCTGGGGTGTGTACAGTAGGCAGCTTTTCAACAAAGCACTTTACTTTTGGTATGCTCACATTTTCATTGGAAGGGCCTGAAAAAAAAAGGAACATTGACACATTTTATATTTTATATAAATTTAAGGCATGTTATAATTATTTTTGAGGTGGCTAATAACAGTTTCTAGTACTGTAAAATCTCTATTAAGGTGGCTGATTTATTTAAGGTACTTTCAAGGGGTGGCTTATATAAGAGGGGGACCTTCTTAATAGAGAGGGGAGGCTTATTGATTTAGCAAAATGCAGCACGATGTACACTATCAGGATATAATATGATATGAACTTTATTCAAGCATTGTAATGTCAGGATTAAACTTTAATGTTACAATTACATTATTTTCCCCTATATAATGGTTTATACCAATACAATGTAACAATAATTTATCACGGTTCAATAGTATTGAAGTAAGTAAGGGGGAGGGGTGGGTATGGCTTAAAAGAGGAGGGTTGTCCAATACTCGGACAAATTCATGCATAGCATTGTATTGTATCATATGACCATAACAATAGTTTAACAATACATTCTAGAACGGCACAATACAGCACAATGTATTACAGTACAATGCTATGCATAAATTTGTCAGAGTATTGGATGAGTATAATAATAATAATAATAATAATAATAATTCCTCGCGAAGCGAGGTTAATAAATTTGTCGTGCCTCGGGAGCTAAGCCGCGCGAATTCGAGCGAAAAATATATTTATATATATATAATTGCATAATTTTATATATTTATATATATATATATATATCTGTCTGAATTTTGGAAAAGGTACCTGCCATTTTTGTTATGTCACTTACTAAAATACTGTATTAGGAGGGCAAATTGTTCTCAAATTGGACTCGGGTTGCAAACTGTGAGTAAAAACTGAAGATACAAGCAATTGCAAAAAGAGTTGAGACATTGTGTACTGTTGTGCATATTTCAAGGATACATTTTGAGTTTAAAGGGTTAGGGTTAGGATCAGGATTAGAATAGTTGTTCTAGTGATACAGCATTAGTGCAGTGTTTGCCTAGTATCGCTACAGAAGCAATAGCAGTGAAGTTCACTAATTACTAGCAGTCGTTTTACAGCATTCTAAACAAACAAACGAGATAAAAACAGAAACACACACACATATAATGCGATGCTATAAATAATTTGAACCTGATCTCACTAGAATAGTCAACTGATCTGATCTCGCCATAAGAAAAAAGAGCTCATAGAACCTATTCTAAATTTATATTATTCTCAGAAGAAAGTTGAAATGAACAAGATCACTATTCTGACTCAAGGCCGCTAACTATTCACTTTGGCGGTCGGAAGTTTAACATTCGCGGAGCGTAAGCTATATTCACGGAATTCGGATGGAAGGGCTATAGTCTTATAGAAAGTGTTTTGCTGAACTAGCGGCTCAACAGCTAAACAGCTAACAATTCCAAAGCGTGAAAAACATCCGCTGTCAACAAGACGTATGATGTTTGAGATTTAATTAGCCAAATCGCCGAGCAAAAAGTGTGAGTACCGATAAACCACATTCTTTTGCTAAAACGCACACATTAAAACACACAGTGAAAATGCGTTTCTTTTACCAGAAAATTCAGCCAAGACGGCGTCTTTATGCCAAAGCTAGTAGGCTGAAATTAAAATTTGACAAATACTTCAGGCGAGAGAAGCGGTTTAAGATTTACATAAATCGTGTAACAACGCGCCAAAACTAACACGAAACATAGCGGTTCGGCTTGATGTAAAACCAAAACACCATAGTTATTTACTAATAGAGATATAACAAAATCAAGTACAGAGTCTAACTGCATAACATTAAAACACTTACTGAATTTTTGCTTTCACTTCGGTCCACCTTCCATTCCGCTTGCTGACAAAGGAACCATAATATGTTTTCTGACCCTTTTCAAAGTCACGCAAAGTAACGTGACGCCGCTTTTAAAAGCTACGATCTTCTACATTTCGTCTCGGGTAGAAGGATAAAAAGACGCTTCTTTCGCTGGAGACGAGCAATCTACTTTATTGCTGAGATTATTGCCCTTCCTGCCTCTTCGTTTTTATCGCAAGCTTCTCATACAGCAAAAAGAACGCAACAGATACCGCAATGAATTATGGGAAACTCCTGAGTTCAACGAACGGGGAATGCCATCCAACTGATTTTTCACAAAAATATATAAGTCTAAAAGCACCTCTTCAATTCCAAACTTCGGTCACAGCAAGGTGTCACAAATGGGCTGCAACTCACGATCATACAGTTTTTAGACAAGACGTGCTTTTAGACTCCGTCTGGATCGGCTTGCCTACCGACTGTGAACGGCCGCAAGAGTGCCAACATCAGCACTATTCGACAGTCGAAAAGCAAAACACCGCTCGTTTCTTTGAAAGGTGCTAGTGACTTACGGGTTTCCGGACTTAATGATGTCCTTCAACCACCAGACGGGCACAAATGTGGCGAACAAAGAAAATAAAATTGACTACAGGAGCTCAAAGCCAAATGTAAGCTTCGAGAGTGGCTTCAAGATCGATCGACCATCGTTACTTTCCCACTTTGATTTGAATATTACGACGTCATGGACACGTGATAATTCCTATGTAAAAGACTCTTTTCCAGATCTCTTCTGTAGTTAGCGCGAAAGTGGTTTCTGCTAACGTTAACAAGTTACAACTCAGGGCGTTATATTTACTTCAAAGTAAAACCTAGAATTACCTCGAAGCTTACTTAAAATACAGTGCATTTTAACTGTTTGTTCTCATTAACTCTTTCTGTAAACCGTTCAAAGCTTTCGTATGTAATGATGTTTTTTTACGCGCTTGTTGTTTTAACTCCCTTTTTACTAAATTGAAAACGTTTTCTATGTAGAAGAACACCTGGAAATGCTTTCATATCATTTATTTTAATTTCTTTGAATACTATAATGTATTTTACCAAAGATTGTTCGTTGGGTGCCCCTGTACATTTGAAGTGACATCAAACCTTCAATTGCTACTTTTTGTGAGGTGCCTTTTCTTAAAATCAGACAGATATATATATATATATATATATATTTTGGAAAAAGGGCATGCGCATGGCTAGCGTGTAGCCACGTTTTGTGGAGCTCCCTTCGAAATTCGAGTTGCTTTCACTTTATATGGCCAGCAAACATAAAAGTTCCAAACGAAAGGAGAGAAGACAAAGTAGCGGCGAATTCAGTGAGGAAAGCAGCCCTTCTCCAGACGAAAAAAAGCCAAGAAACGAATCTATCGAAGGAGACGAGGAGGAGGCGTTAGCTACGTTGAATATGGCGGAACAGATAAACGAGCGATTAGACCAAGTTCTCTCCCGACTTGGGGCGCTAGAAAAGAAACTTGAAAAGCTAGATAGGATCGAAGTGAAACTACAAGAAGTAAATGCAACGGTTTCCAAACTGGAGAGCAATGTGAGTACTCTACATGGTGAGATCACACAACTTAAAGCGAAACACGATGAGACCGACAAACTCACTCACAAGCTAGAGAGGAGTGTAGAATTTTTGAACGGCTCCGTTGAACAGGCGGACGAGGATATAAATAATTTAAAAACACAATACAAGCTTGAGACTAGTTTATTAAACCAAAAATTGTTGTATTTAGAAGCCTACAGTAGAAGAGAAAACCTCAAATTTGTGAATATCCCTGTGGAGTTAAATGAGGACGTCGATGGCGAAGGAGCGGAAGACACACGTGAGGTTCTGTGGAAGTTTCTGGAGGAAAAATTACACATTGAGGACGCGAGGGAAATCGAGTTTCAAAGAGTGCACAGAAATGGGAGAAAGATCAGCAATAATCCGCGTCCGATCTTGGCCAGATTTCTTCGATTTACTGATCGTGAACTGGTGCGTAAAAAGGCGAAGGAACTGAAAGGAACAAATTTCGTAATCTACGAGGACCTGCCAAAGGAGCTCATCGACAGACGACGTTTAATGCTACCAAAATTAAAAGCTGCTAAGAAGCAAGGAAGCAGGGCCTACTTTAGCGCATCGGAGCCAGATAAACTGTATGTAAATGGCACCCTAGTTTTGTAATAATAGAGATCAGTTTTATCTTCGACCTTATTTTGCAGCTTTGACCTACTTATATATCGCCATAGAATAGTTTTTTTTTTTTCTAGGAAACTTCGTTTTTCAGGGAGCATGGATCAATACTAACTCATCGAATCAGTACCATAGCGCTAAAAATGCTGCGACCACATAGTATATGTACCATGTTTTTGTATTTATGTGTGTGTTTTTTTGTATCCACTGGGGAAAATTCAATTTTTATTCAATCAAACCAAATGAGTACCATTTCTCGCTGCATTTTTCCTAGCTTTAAGCTCTATATTTACCACTATAGCCTACCAGGGTGATTTAAGTGTCATGTCATTAAATGTCAGAGGGTTAAGAAATCAGGTTAAAAGAAGAAGTATTTTCAGGTTTTTGAAAGATCAGAATTGTTTATTTTACTTTCTGCAAGAAATTTATTCAAAACCAGGTGATGAAACAGTTTGGAGGAGTGAGTGGGGAGGTGACATTTTCTTTTCACACGGCTCAATTCGTAGCAGATCTAGAGGTGTTTGTATCTTAATTAACCCCTTATATGGTCAGACGGTTAACAACTTCAACAAAGACCAAAATGGGAGAATTGTCTCAGTGGACATAGTTTCTGAAGCAGGCAACTTATCTGTATGTAATATTTATGCTCCAAACAATTTACAACAGCAGAATGAATTTTTGCATTTTTTACATGAATATTTAATGTCCAACACTGACATTGGAAACCTAGTTATAGGAGGTGACTGGAATGTTGTTCTTTATGCCATTGACAAAATAGGTGGCGCGGCGTGGAAGCCACATACTTATCGAAACAATCTTATACAAATGATGAGAGAACTTGAGCTTGTTGACATCTATAGAAAACAAAATCCGAGTTTCACTTATGAGTCCAAGGCACTCAATCTCAGCTCGCGAATCGATTTCTTTCTTATTGCTCAATCCTTAATCAAATGTGTGTCTCACATAGGTACAAAAGTCTCTATTGCTCCTGATCACAAAGCAGTAAAACTTAGTTTGACTGTTACGAAAAAAAGACGCGGACCGGGTCTATGGAAATTCAATAATTCTCTTGTAGAAGATGAAGAATATAAAAAACTTATAAAAGAAAATTATCCTAACATAATAAATAAATACTCGGATGTGGAAGACAAAAGGTTAAAGTGGGAACTTATCAAAATGGAAATAAGAGCGCTTACAATCCCTTATTCCAAAAACAAACAAAAAAAGCTTCGTATAAAGGAACAAGACCTAGGGGACCGATTAGAGGAGCTCGACAATCTCCTCTCTCAAAATGTCGATGTAGATGATACAAGCGAAACTCAGCAACGGGAATATACTCGATTAAAACAGGAACTTCATTTCTTATATGAAAACAAGGGAAAAGGTTCAATTCTTCGTTCTAAAGCTAGATGGACTGAGCAAGGTGAAAAACCAACAAAATATTTCTTTAATCTAGAAAAGCGAAACTATAACCGAAAAGTAATTAAAGAACTGAAACGGCCAGATGGAGATAACATTTCCAAAGAAGAAGACATATTATTGGAAATTGAAAATTTTTATAGAGGTTTATATACGTCAAACCATGTAGAGGATAAAAGCAGATTATTTGAAAATTTTGTCAGAAATCTTGAAATACCGAAACTCCAAAATACGGAACAAGACGAACTGGGAGAAATCACTCTTAAGGAATGTAGTGATGTTTTGCGGACGTTCGCAAGTGGAAAATCTCCCGGAGATGACGGATTTACCTGGGAGTTCTATAACTGTTTCTTTGACTTGTTGGGACAAGACTTAGTCGATTGTTTCAACGCAGCATTTAAAGAAGGCGAAATGTCAATCTCTCAAAAGCGAGGTGTAGTTACTCTAGTCCCAAAGGAAGATTCAGACCTAGCTGATCTCGCAAACTGGCGACCGATAACTTTACTTAATATGGACTACAAAATTGCGTCCAAAATTGTAGCCAGGAGAATAGAAAAAGTTTTGACGCTCTTAATTAATCCAGATCAAACAGGTTTCATAAAAGGGAGGTATATAGGTCAAAATGTCAGGCAGATAAATGATATTCTTGAGCAAACAAAACTTCAAAACATTCCGGGGTTACTTCTGCAACTTGATTTTCGTAAAGCGTTTGACACTATTGAATGGGATTTCATCCAGAAGACAATTACGGTATTTAATTTTGGTGATAATATCAAACGATGGATAACCACTCTTTACAAAAATTCAGAAAGTGCAGTTTTAAACAACGGCTTTTGTACCAACTACTTTAAGCTATCAAGAGGAGTGAGGCAAGGCTGCCCTTTGTCCCCCTATTTATTCATTCTTGCAGTTGAGTTACTAGCTTGTAAGATTAGACAAGACAAGGAAATACATGGTATAACTATCTTTCGGAAAGAATTTAAAATAGGCCAATTCGCTGATGATACCACTCTCTTTTGCAAGGACACGAACACCGTGCAAAGAGCTATTGTACGATTGAATGACTTCGGTGACCTATCAGGTTTGCGACTAAATCCATCAAAAACAAAAGCAATGTGGTTGGGACCCTGGAGGTATTGCAAAGAAACACCTTTCGGATTCAAATGGCCAAAAGAGCCGATAAGAGCCTTAGGGATATTTATATCCTATGATGAAAAAAAAAATGACCAATACAATTTTAAAGAAAAAATTCAAAAAATAGATACTATTCATGGCATCTGGCAGTCCCGAAACCTTACACTATTTGGAAGATGTCTTATAACTAAAAGCCTTGGCATTTCGCAGCTGGTTCATTCTACTTCGATTCTTGATATCCCTAAAAAATGCATTCAAGATGTTAATTCTATGATATTTAAATTTATATGGAAAAACAAGAAAGACAAAATCAATCGTAAAGTCATGTTTCAAGACTACGACAATGGAGGTCTACGTGCGCCTAGCATAGAAACTATGTCCAAATCACTCAAATTGGCATGGATCTCGAGATTTTTAATAAACGACCAAATGGGCAGTGAATCCTGGAAGGTTATACCAAACTATTATTTTGATAAATATGGTGGCTTAAAATTCCTGTTGCACTGTAACTATGATGAAAAGTTCCTCGAGCAGGCAAAATTCCCGAACTTCTACAAGCAGATCTTACTATACTTCTCTGAACTTAAAGCATCTTATAATCCAGAATCCGATCAGGAATTGATTCTATATAATAACAAAGAAATTCGAATTAACAGTCAAACTATCTTTTATCGGAGCTGGTTCAGTAGTAATATTATTTTTATCCACGATCTGTTGAAGGCGGATGGAAAAATTCTCCCTTACGCTGAGTTCATCCGAAAATACAAACTCAGTTGTAATTTCCTAACATACATGCAAGTTGTATCTGCAATACCTCAGACCCTCATTATTAAGGCAAGGATAAAATGCCTAGATAAAACTATTCTTCTTTCAAAATATGAGTTTCAGCTGTCTCGGGATACTACCATAAATTTACTTAAATTAAAAAACAGGGATTACTACTGGCTTTTGATAAATAAGGACAAGCAAGTATTGAAGGCAAGCGTAAAGTGGGAGAGAGATTTACAGCCAGACATGGTGCGGATTGACTCTTTTTTTAGTCGTGTAAAATATATTTCTAGAGAAAACAAGCTGAGAGAATTTTACTTCAAACTTTTGCACAGAATAGTTGTTACAAAAAGAGAACTGCATTTATTTGGTATTAAAAATGATATGCTTTGCATTTACTGTCGCGAAAATGATTCCATTATTCACACTTTTTCAAATTGTCACTGGTCTAAAGAGTTTTTCTTGGAAGTTATTAAGTGGTTTAACAAAGAAAATGGCACCTCTTTCTCCTTATCCCCAACGGAAATTCTCTTCGGCACGAGCTCCACCTCCAAGACTGACCTGATTACCAATAACTTAAACTGTACTCTCCTCTTTGCTAAATATTACCTCTATACCCAAAAACTAGCACAGAAAAACCTATCTTTAGAGGAATTTGTAGTTAAATTAAACTGTAGATTACATCTAGAAAAATCCCCTCTGTAAAATAAAACATAAGTATTATATAATTTAAAATATATTGTTAACTACTATATAGAGTTACTAAATGATTAGTGCAGCTTCAGACTATAAACAAAAATTGAAATCGCCAATGCCAACCCAGTCTCGGAATGTCTAGTGTAGTGTATTGTTGTAACATCTTGTCATGTATTCCTTTGTATTGTAACCTTTTAAATCTGCTTGTTACGTAAATGTTTTGTATAAATAAAAAAAAATAAAATAAAAAAAAAAAACAGCTGTAATAAACTATACTGGTGTACAATCTACTTCTGAAATGAACTATTTTTTTCTTTTTTTAAAAACGTCTTTTAAGGTTACTGTAAACCTTCGAGGGTGCCTTCCCGAAAATCTTTCGTACTCGCGCTATTTTTAACGAAACCCCAGAAAACTATATATCACTGTAAAGCTAATAAATTGTAGATTCCGAAAATAGAAATTATTTTTCCTGTTTTTCCTTTAGTTAAGCGTGCGCGAGCGTTAAGAGCAAAACCGACGGTGTTTGCTTCACTGTATTACCAGTCTCCGTGTTAGCGCGAAAATCAAAACAAACTGGTCCGTGTCACTCGAGAGTTACTGGCCTAACAAAGTGTGTGAGGCTTTTTCGATATTTTTATTGGTTCCCGAGTAAATCCACTTTGAAATTGGACAATAGAAAATTGTTCTTTGCGCGTCACACTTTGGGGCGCCACGAGAAAAGTATTTGGAATTTCGTAAAAGCCCCACACACTTTGGTGCATAAATATCCAGCAAACATACTGGCCAAGTTTCGTGAAAATCTGCGAATCTACATACCCTATTAATTCATTTGAACAGAGGCCATTCTCGCAAAAACAAACCTCGAGTTTTTGGCCTCGAAAGATTTTCACTGTTTTCACACCTCATTTAAGCGGCTGTCATCGTGGTCGTGCCGCCAACCAATGAAATGAAACATAGAACCCCTGAAGAGCATCGTCACACAGCAGTGTATGTGAATTCAATTAACCGCCGATTAGTCAAGTTATTCAAAGGAATTTAAAGGGAAAAACCATAGAGAAAACGGTAAAGTTTCGCGCAACTGCAAACCCAAATGAGCGGAAAGAACGTAATGAAAACGCAGCAAAATTGTTGTGGAAACAAACGAGCGAAAAGGGCCAGTGAGAGTTTTCAAAGAAATGAAAACACAACAGACGTGACCGCGGAAATTGACCGAAAACACGCGCTGGTATCAGCAGTAAATCCAGGCGAGTAAGCTATTCATTCATTTATTATTCTTTTACTCTTCGCCGCGGTTCTTTTCACTCGTGATCTCTACAATTCTGCTAACCAAAAATTTCCACTTTGGCTTTAATAGTCAAATTGTAAATCTCCAGGAATTGGAACAAGCGTAGACGACGGTTTGAAACAAGGAAAATGGCCGGGGAGAATACGCTATGATGCTACAATAGAATACGCTATGACGATGCGAATTGCGCTCCGCATTGCGATGTACACAAAATATGCATAACATGTAATGCGAGATCCCGCGGATAAAGTTTAGCGGGAAAAGTACAAGAAGGCTCTGCACTCCGGAAAGAGATTATCGGATTATCACACCTTTTGCTACTTATCAACTATTCTCTTGAAACTCTTTATTACTGAAGAATATCTCGAGTTCTTTTAATGATTTTGCAAAACTTCTTTCAATATTTTCTAGATTAATGTTATATCTTCACAGAAATTTAAAAAAATAAAATTATGCAAAATGGGACCAATAAAGGTTTACAGTAACCTTAACCAATGCAACAGCTTAATTTTAAGATGGAATGAATTTAAACCTTACAGTTGTACACCTACAAGAGCTTAAAAAAACTACAACAAAACAAAAAAAAAACTATTATAGGAAACTGGGCCACAAATCACAAAGGTGGTCACAGTCGCTTACAGGGGCTTTAAATAACAGAGTGTTACTTAGAGTGTTAAAGGGGTCATGACGGGGATCGCTGATCTGGAGGGGAGCTGTTCACTTGTAAGAGTGGTGGTAAGAAGAGCATCAACTGTATTATGAACATGTGTCTCTCTGGTTGCTTTCAACCTTTCAGCTGCTGATACATGTATACTAAGTATTTTTACTGTCCAGGATATTCCATTTCCTCTGCACTATTTAGACACAAAAATACCTTAACTTACGTTTCTATGTTAACTACAAATTCTGAGAAATACTACTCACATGTTTTTTCCATAAGAGCTTTCTTGCAAATCAAGTAGTTTTCTTCTTCTATAGTCGTCTTTAATTTGACAGTCTCCAGGTTGAGTTTCTTCTTAATTTCATCGGTCACAAGGTATTTCTCAGCTACTTCATTGAGGTGACCAGAACAATAGTCATTCCACAGACTTTCAAGGCTTTCTAGGGTGGGACACTGAACTTCTATTACCAAAGAGCTCGCGCCCACAGATTTTAGGGCCAAGTGGTAAGTCTCTTTAATATGCTCAATCAGGCCACCCACTCCATCATGTGTACCAACGTGATGATGTTTCGTGTAGACTTCTATTTGTCGTAATACAATTTCATGAACTATTTTCTGCTTTTCAGTACTTAGATTTTGATAACTGTGCTTGATAACAGTGCCTGAAAATCAAAACAAGTGTTACTAAAAAAATACACATTTAAATTGTTGTCTATTCTGGCAAACAATTTAAAATAACATTACCCTGTCCGTGACTGGCAACTATGCATACTTTTTTCTCTTTTTCGAGCTTTCATGTTTCCTCCATACAGCTATTTCAATTAACGTTGTCGGATGAAAAAGGCGAAAAGCCAAGACCGCAAGGTAGTATGGGATTTTCATGCAATGGCTATTAACCCTAACCCATACTACCTTGCGGTCTTGGCTTTAAGCTTTCATCTGACAACGTTAATTGAAATAGCTGTATATGTAGTTATTGGCCAGTCTTTCAAATAAAATATACATGCTGCATCTTATAATTTGGCAGTTTTGTATTGTTACCATGGCAACCACTGATTGATTTGTTGGGCTTGTTGTTTAGGGCTAGCAAACCTCTCGATGGCTTTTCTAGATTTTTACACGGTAAATATTCCCGATTTTTGGTTAAACAATAAACATTCAGCAAGTCTCATCTGACAAAGCCATAAAAAAATCGGTACTTTAATAAGTTCCTTGAAATTTCTTTGTGCTTAAATTCTTCTAAAATTTAAAATTGACAGCGGTTCTTGAACCTTAGCTAATTTCCTGCTGAAGAATGTAGTGCAATAATCCATAAACCAAAACAATTGCCCACAGGAGGCCAAAGCACAATATTAATTTAAATTAGAATTTGTATGGAGAATTTGGACTGATAATGAGAAATAAAAGAATAAAATGTTAATAGCCTAGAGCTGACGGTAAATCGCTTGGGCTTCCTTTGGGCTTACTTAATATTTGGAGAGGTTCCTTACTTGAGAATGATGCATCTTCTTCGCTAAATGTTCCAAAAGCTCTCTTGTTAGGCTGAGGTACTTTCTCTGAAGGTAACTGCTGTTCAGCAGAGTATTCCACACTCGCTGTTTTCAAACAACTGTTAGAAGGCCCTGTGTAAAATTGCATGATAATTATTATCATTCTACTACACGGTAAATACAGTCAAAGCTATCTAAGCAGAAACTTTTACAAGTGGACAGCTCTACTGATGGCCATCCTGACAAAACCCCATTTGACTTCTACACTTTATATGTAAAATTATAACCGTAAGCGGCCAACCATATATGCACCTACTTTTTCTGATTCCATAGGCATGCAGTCCATGGACAAAAGCTTTGACTATCCACAGTTCAATTTGCAATTACTTCACAATGAAACAGCAATCCCTTTTAACAACAAATAAACAGCTCTGGGCAAAAACAACAACAACATTTGGCAATTTTAGCTAAAATTTCAAAAGTAATGACAGAGTCCAGTGGTCAAAACAGCAATCCTGTTTAACTTAAGGCAAGACATTCAAATTTTCAAGGAAACATTTTTCAGTTTGTCGGGGCACCTTGGATAACTTTTTAGGATAAAATAGTTTTGCTTTTACTCAAAATGCAAAATTTTCTAACCTGGTTGAAAAATTTTTAAATTTTACCTTTACATGATCCAGTCATTATTTTCAGTGATTTTTACATATAAAAAGATCACTTAGTCTATGGCCCTTCAATTCTGTATTATACAGAATGGGGTTTGTCAGCTGACGCATTAAGAACTTTTATTAAGAACTTGACTGCGACCAGAGCACATAAGCCTCAAAGAGAGGGACTGCACTCATTTTGGTAAATGTAAATGTATTTACTTTTCGGTCAAAAATTGCCACAACAAATTAAAGTACATTGTATAAATTAATTTAATTTATGATTTTATGATTGGTTGATCTGCTGTTGAATGTCAAATTGTTTCTTTTTTTTTTTGGCCATTCCTGGTCGAGGGGGCTGCACTCTAAACAACCCTTAAACATCTTAGAAATCTCAAGCTCATAATTATTCATTATTAAAATAATACATAACAATTATTTTTATCATTGTCAGATCTAATATTACGTTGTAATGAAAGCATTTTTTATGAGGCTGCAGTCCTCATCAATCAAAATTTAAATATTTTAACCTTTTCTCAAGTTAATAATTAAGGTGATTCCCTAGTTTTACATTGCGCATCACTACTGCGCTTAATAAATTGCGTCATTTGCGCGTGCACGAGCGCGCGCGCACTCCGAAGCAAGAGGGTTTCCTTTAAGGATTCAATTACAAAGAGGATTTCGCGCTGGTCGGGAACAATAGCTTGACAACGAGCGCGGTGACCCCCAATTTTTAATGCAGAAATTTAAATGACACACGGTTGACTACAATATATCGCGATTTAAAGAAAAGTTAAAAATTCTGCTTTGAAATATTTGTATTTGAATGCTGTATAGAACACGTCTTCAGGTAGTGTTGGGTATGCGCACACGCCGCAAATTCTTTAATTTCTTTCATAATCTTAATTCCTGGTCAACTAAAATAGTTTATAATGTAAGTCAATTTTGTTGAACTGCTCTATTATTTTAATCCAAACAATGATTTTTTTTTAGAAATTATAGTCCCCTTTCTGATTACTAGGGTTCAGTAATGAAACCTTGCGGGTCGTATAGTTACTATAATGGCCTGATCCATGTTGTGCAAAAACGAGCACGGTGACCCCTATTTTTTATTTCATTTTTGTGATGCTCATAACATAATTACTATCTGGACCAAGTTTTAGAAAATCGTAAAAATTCCTTCTTTTTCAATGGAATCACCTTAAATGAAACAACTATACCTGAATCAAAGATGGATTCAGCAATACTTCTTGACCTCTTTCGAGAATTTTTGCTTAAAGTTATTGCATCTTCATTTGTTCCAGAAACTTTCATTTCTTCATCATTCTGATAATATTGTTGAATTGAACAAGGCTTGTTAACTGATGCCTCAAGAACTGCCGACCATGCAAATGGTTGCTTTTCAACTACATGTATGTCTTGTAAACCAACAACAGGTTCTCAGAAGAAAAAACAAATTAGAACTGAGTGAACATGTTAATATGTCTTTTTGTCAGCTTGCATCATACAAGTAGATAGTAAGTTATTAAAATCATTATAACTTCTGTGTGCTACTGACAACAATAACAATGAGAAGATGTAATGTGGCGTCAAATCGTGGACAAAATGTTTGATTCGTCGTTTCGAGTATTGTTTCGTCGTTTCACCACTTCGTTGTCGTTTCATCACTTCGTTTCGTCAGTTCGTTACTGAGTTTCATCACTTCGTTTCATCGTCCCATTTCGTTTCATCAATTTGTTTTCTCGTTTTGTCACTTCGTTTCGTCGTCCCAGGCCATTTCGTCGTTTCGTCACTGCGTTGTTTCGTTTTATCTCTCCGTTATTTCATCTCGTCTCTCCGTTATTTCGTTTCGGCACTGTGTTTAGTTTTTATCGACTGTGTTGGACTGGGAACGGAAAAGGCTTCAATTCACATCTTGATAACATCTTGATAACATGAAGAGGTATCGATAATCTGCCAAGATGGCAAGCTTGTCAGATTTAACGTCAACAAAAACGATCCGACAACGCGTCGTTAAATTTCAGCTTCACGTTGAAAAGCACATCTGTCTGACCCCGGCATAGAATTGGACAGCGTGATGTACGTATGCATTGTACAATTGTCATTTTTCAATATAAACTTAAGACTTGCGTATTATTTATGTGCGCACTTTTGTGGAAAATGTTTCAAATTTTTTTTAGTTTCAGATTATTTAAGCTATTAAGGAACTGGTCATTATTTATGGGCAGGGTGGGGGGGGGGGGGGGGGGGAGGAGGGGAAAAATAATATTGAAAGATAAAAATTTCTGCAATGCTCCCCCTTTCCCAGCCCTGAAAATGGAAAGTGGCCCCCTCTTTTAATGGGTAATTTAATTTAGACCCCCCACCTTCCCCATAACTCTTAGGTGTCCGTAATGTAGTTATTTTCCTATTTGGGTGCCTGGGCAAAGGAACAGAGTCAGTATTACGAGACTCTAATTGGCAAGTTGATTTCAATTCTGGATACCACAACAAGTGCCCAATCCAAACTAAGCTTGTACCTCACACCAAAATATAATGCCTTTGCCCTAATTGCATCAGGGGAAAAAAAAACAGCCAAATAAGTAGAAGGAAAAAGAAAAAAACAGAAAGGCAAGGAATAGAAAAAGGTAAGGAGAGGAATCTGCTATGCAAAGATTGATGTTAAAACTTGTTGATGAATTCACATTTAAGGTGCTTTGATTCCCTGATTTCCCCTATTTGGATCAATGAAATAATTATTCCATTGTTTTTTGAAGTTATCCCTTCTACACAAACACAAACAATTTATAAGATATCTCGCAGAACCTAAAAAGGATGA
>JAJLRJ010000002.1:59494990-59667490 GCA_024195265.1 Dendrophyllia cribrosa
CACAAGTTATCTATGCTTCTGATTGGTTCACAAATAGTGACATTAAACAGGCTTACATCATATCAGCACATGCACCAAAATAATAAGCCCTCCTTAAGCCCCTTCCTGAAATAAACAAAAGGTACCGAAATCTTTCATAAGTCCCCCCCTCCCCTCACTTCAGTATAAAGTGAATAAAACTAAAATGCTAGTACATCAATACACTGCAATTAAAGGGATGGGGCTTATTAAAAGGGGAGGCTTAATAGAGGGAGGAAGCTTAGTGACTTGTTCAAAGTCGTAGTTCTATGTTAAGCATATATGTAAAGGAAACAACTGGGGGTTTTTCACCATCAACACAACTCGCCACACATTATACAACAAATATTAAAGAAATAAAAAAGATCCGAGTGCATTGTTGAGTTATATAAGTATACAGAATTTTAAGAACACAAGAGATGTGCAGAGAAGCATGAGCCGAAGGCAAGTACTTCTCGCTTTTCTTGGGTGTTCTAAAAATTTGCAAGTGCTTAATATACCAACTCAATGCATGAGGAACAAGTTTGTTATTTCTTTTATAAAATAAAATCGACCACAAAGGGACAAAAATTCATCAGACAACAGAAATGAGCGTGCATGTTTTATCAAGTTCTTATGAACTTGGTTTGACCAATCATAGAGTGCATTTCCTTAAGCATTTTATAAAGTGTTTCAACGAACTACAATATCACTGAAAAAGCAACATAAACAAAGTGGCAGTGGTGGGGGAGCTTCATAGAGGGAGGGTTTTTTTAAAGGCAGAGGGGGGGGGGGGGGGGGGGGGGGTATTAGGGGGGGGGGCTATTTAAAAGTGAGTGAGGATAAATAAAGAAAATATGGTAATATAGAATACATTGTAGCCCCAATGTCATTTTCTCATCCACCTTGTTTATAAATTATGATCAAAGGTTACTTTTTGGAGTTTCCAATAATAAATTATTGTTCTGGGCCGGGTCGTTTAAAGCATGATTAGCGCTCGAAACGTCAGCTTTCTCGAATCTTTTTACGGTGGCTAATTTACCTCATCGACTCAGTCGATAAAACCAAATTCTTGTGCTTCACCTCCACAGTTTCTCTAGAAACTAACCCCATTCATGATTAAGCTAATTCAGGGATTAGCATCAAGTTTGAATCCAGTCAAATAACTCAACTCCAAAGTTTTCTGCTCTTCAGTTTTGACTTAAACTTGTCTTCACAACTACATGTAGCTATAAATGACCTTTTGAAAACATTTTTAAACAGAGAAATGAAATCCTCAGTTAACTTTTAATCCGGGATTAGTGCTAATCGGCTTTTGAACAACCAGGCCCTGTTCTTAAAACAGTTACCATACAATTACTTATCAGAATGGATGGGATTCCACTGTATGAAAGTCTCAAGTGTGCCGATGGTTGTAACATCCGGAAATTGTCCAATGAGTACTTTAGTAATTTTTAAAAGTAATTATTTATACTGACATTAAAAATTCTTTGAACTTTCCCCAAGTGGGGGACCGTCTCTCGCCAAGTACACCATGGTACTTGGAGCAATGGGTCCACACCTCTTCAGCCTTGCAGAGGTGTGGACCCATTGGTCGTGGACATGCAATGGTTGCTAATTCCTTGAAAGAAAGAAATTGCATCTTTTATGATGTGAAAGAAAAATAAATCTTTATCTTACATTACTTTTTACATGTAATGACAAAGAAAACCTGTACAAAGACTTGTTACATTCTTAACTATGGTTTCAAGGCAAAAACAACTGACAATGTGAATAATGTATAGATTAAATATCAAACTCCCTCGCCCCCTTTACCCCTTCTTTCACCTCCTCGCCTTTTCTCGGTTTTTGTTTTTGCGCTGCTCCTCAGTTCAGGCCTGTCAAAATGACCTGTCTATTTCACACCGTTACCAACTACTTCACACTGGAGTTCACAAATCATGACTTACAACAAAATACATCAGTATCCCTTACTACCTACTACTTCTGTTACCCTGCCTACCACTACAAAACATTCTGCAGTTGTAACATTACATTACTAACATTTAATACTAACATTCATTGCTCACATTATTTTTGCTCGTGCAGTATTACTTGCGTGACATACGTGTGTAAGGAAATTTATTATCCCTCAAAATTGTAGAAAGCCACCTTAAAATCTTGGGATTTTCATCGAAAACAAAAGTACCTACTCTCAGATAATCCAAAACTAATAGCTTCCAAGAACGAAGTAAAATTATAAAACCAGGTTGTCTATCTTGCTTTTACAAAATTTAAGCTTAAGTTATATGATTTTCTTTCTATTTAAGCTTAAAACATCATTGAAAAATCAAAATTTCCATACAAACTTTCATATCACGCTTGGATCTCCGAGACTGGATTTCCTGTGGGTTCACAAGTCCACAAGTGCGACGCAAACAAGGGAAAGCACAAGCAAATACACTTGTGAACTACCGTACGTAACGCAAACGAAATGGAAAATTTTCCATTAAACTCCTCTTCTCTTTTTTGAACTTGGTCTTTCAGGTTTAACTTTCTAAGCTTAGTAGTTATAAATATGATCACACTCCATCGACATTGATTAGTGTAGCTTAAATTAAAATTATCTTACAACTTGTGTTCAGACATTTTCACATTGTCTATTTAAACATAATCCTCACCAAACTCTCCTCGACGTTTGTTGATGCCTCACCGACGTGTTCCTCGTTTCTTCTTCTAGTTTTGCTTTCACACAGTCGCTAAAAACCCTGGCTAAAACCTGGCTAAAACCTTTGGCGTTGCATCGTTTTGGTAAAAGCATCCCGTCTGACCATTAAAAATCGCGGGCTCGTGGTGAAAGCGAGGCTGTTTTTGACCCTGTTTATTTTTAACCATGGTTTTGTAGTGAAATTTGACTCGTTTTATAGCTCGAATTATTGCTGTTCTTTCCTTCCAATTCATTAGAAGCTATGGCTCAAAGTAGAAACTTTTTCGATGATGTTCGAAAGGAATTAGAATGTTCTGTTTGTCAGGAACAGTTCAGTCAAGTCAACGAACCGAAAATACTAAAATGCCTCCACACTTTCTGCAAGACCTGTCTCGAAGCTTGGCTACGGCAGCAACGTGAAGGAGAATTAAGTTGTCCAACATGCCGTCAAATCACTGAGTGTCCTAACAACAACATTCAATGCCTGCCATCCAACTTGTTTTACAAGCAGATGGTGGAAATTGTAGAGGCTTACGACGGGCAAGGGCAAGAGGATTCAACACATTGTGGAAGCTGCGATGAAAACAAATCACTGAAGTTTTATTGTTCTGATTATAACTGCTTCTTGTGTGAAGACTGTGCTGGGGTCCACAAAAAAGTTAAAGTTCTCAGAAGCCATCATGTTAAAGAAATAGGAAACTTTGTGTCAAGCGATATGCAAGATTACGCTCGCAAAACAAATGTTTGCAGGAAACACAAAGAAGAATTGAGGTTTTACTGCAGCAAATGCAACATTTGCATTTGTCGTGACTGCGCCATGTTGAAACATCGAGACCATGATTTCATCTCCTTTGACCAAGCACTTGGAAACAAGAAATCAGAAATTGGAAAGAAAATGCAAGAGGTTGAAGAAAACTGCTCTCGTCTAAGAAACCGCAAAGAATCTCTAGAGAAGCAAAGGGAAAGAATGAACAACAGCATCGATCAGGCGGCGAATGAAGTCCACCGAGGCGCTGAGCTCTGCATAAAATTAATTCGACAACGTGAAGCCACCATGACGGAAGAGTTACTCAAGCAGAAAGCAAGTTTGCAAGATTCATTTTCAGCTCAAATGACTGCCTTAGATAAGAAACTGGTGGAAATAGACAGCAGCTTGGAATTTGGCAAAGATGTCATAGAGCGAAATAATTTACCGGAGATTATAAACGTCGAAGAAATACTAGAAGAAAGATTTAAGGAACTGTCATCTTTGCCTGATGAATATCGCGTCAAACTTAATTGCTCCAAGGTCAAGTATGTGCCAAGTGATATGTCAGCCTTAACTGAAAACGCGCTGGGAAAGTTTGGTTACACCAACACGGAGCCTTCCTTGTCACTTGCGCAAGATAAGGGTCTAACAGTAGGTCATCTAGGCGAAGATTCAACCTTTACGATAATACAAAGACTCGCAGGGACAGACTACTTACAGTCAAATTGATAAAGTGAATGTTGACATCCAGTCATTGCAGACCGGAAGGATCACGAAACCCAGCATAACAGAAAGCAAAGATGGCTGCTATAAAGTGACGTACAAACCGGAAACAGCAGGAGAATTCAGCCTGTCCATAACAGTAGCGGGCGAAGCTATCATGGGCAGTCCGTTCCAGTTAAGAGTGGAAGAGCGTAAACCAGGTATTAGGAATAAATTAAACTGAACGGTCGCCATTTTGATTGTACCATGCATGCACGTGTTCGTCTCGCTTTGGGACCTTTTGGGATGCGCTTGTATTTAATAAATGTTAACTGAAAACAGAAAACATATCGCCGGCACTGGTATGATCCACCTTTCCAAAGGTTATCCTGCCTTTATGTAAACAGGTTCTTAAAGGCTTTCTTGACAGTAAAACTTAAAGACATTAAAGTTCATAATTTTTCCTTCAAGGCAAAAATGCTCCAAAGTACTTCTAGTCGGAGTATCTTGCCAGTCCCTGAATTGTGGCTGGTCTGCAAGGTTAGGCAGAGTTTCGTACGAATCGATACGCGCTCTCCCTAGTCTTCCCAGTCTCCGCTCGTTCGCGTACTGGTTTTAAGCTGCAACCAAGACTCACAATGTTAATGCCTGGAACAGCTAACGAATCAACAACCTGTCAACAGCGAGGGAGGTCACTAGGTCTACGGATCTGCGGATTTTGTCAATTATTTAGCCCGGTTTTCGGATTCAGAGAAAGAGTTAAACGGATATATTTTCTAAAAAAGTAATCACACACAAAGCATTGCAAGGATTCTAGCCAGAACATTCTTATTACATCTCAGAAGTTTTTTCACTAAAGATTCGGATTTGGGCAAAAAAAATTGCTGATCAACGGATTCCGCTATCAAGATGTAACGGAGCAGCGAATTTGCACACCCCTTTTTACCACTTCCTAATAACCGCAAACATGTTGGAAATTATGCCTGTTCGTGAGATACAACTTTCTATTCGACAACTGCATTTCACGCGTCGTCGAATTTCGTCTTACGGATCGTACTTTCATTTTTTCGGATCGTATCAGGTCGACAGTATTGTCAAAGTTCATAATTCTCGTGCGTGTCACACATGATGGCGCAATTTGTGCAAAAAATAGCGCAAATGGTACTTCACGTGGGGACAGGCATCTCTAAATAAATGACAATTTGTTGCGGTCTCCGATTATGTTTTTTATAATTTACGAAAATCGATGTACGAAAAAATGTATGGTGAAACTTTTCCGCATATCGTTTGCAATTTCTATATTTTTTTTAGTAGGGAGTAGCAAGGCCGCAGCAGACACAGGGTGAAATGACCTCGTCATACTGTGATTTTTATTCAAGACTCGACTACAGTTTAGTAACCTAATTTTTTTTTCAGTAAAATAATAATACAGTGATAAGAAGAGCCATTTATATATTTGCAACTTGCGGACCTAATTTGATCATAGTTTCAACGTTTGCTAAGAGGCTGAACGGTTGTTCTTTTTTGTCGTTATTACCCAGAATTTAAAGCTGTCTTTACAACCCTCGGTGCAAGTGGGCGACTGGGTCCAACATCACTTGGCAGTCACTACAATGGTCAGGATCATGACGGTCAAGTTACAGTGGTCAGCGGTATTCAAAGATGGACTGTGCCGTACACAGGTGACTACAAAATAGAAGCAATAGGAGCCGCAGGGGGGTACGATACGTATGAAACCAGCCGTCAGTACCGAGGAAGAGGGGCTAGAATGATAGGAACTTTTCACTCATCCAAGGGTGAAACAATTCAGATTCTTGTTGGTCAGGAAGGTGGAATTAACAGAAACGGTTATAGCTCTGGAGGCGGTGGAGGCACGTTTGTAGTGAGAGGAAACGACACGCCTTTGGTAATAGCTGGAGGAGGAGGCATAACGATTGCTAAGTCAAGACACACAGAATGTGATGCCTCCTCGGGTACACCAGAGGGAACTGGACACGGTGCACATACCGACAAAGGCACATTGTCAGGTGAGAGTGAAATACAGCTTTTTATTTCTATCACAAGTTAAAAGGTTAAAAAAGGTTTGTGATTCTTAATAGAAGACGGTTTGTGAAGTAACCCTTGTAAAAAACATTCCTTTCTCTGAATACGAATGGGTGCATGAACTCGATCTTTTTAAATGTGTAAACTGTAGTGTTTTTATTTGGCTTTTATATGGATAATCAATGTCAAGCTATTTAATGAAAACTAAGGGTTAAAATTTGAATGACCGAACAGGGTAAAATAGTCTATCCCTTAATTGGATCAGTAAAATAAAGACTGGTCTTCTTGCCAGGGGATTTGAAACCATCAACATCTAGCTATTTTCTCCATTTTTTAGGGTTAATATATGTGTTATCTATGGAGTAAGTATGCATTTCATAACAAAAAATGATCTGACAATTATTCAAATAAAAGAAAATAAGTCATATATTATATACTTTTTACTTATTTTTTACTTATTTAGGTGGCGGCGGTGGTGGCTTTTACTCCAATGGAATAAGTGGAACGAATTTCGGTGGTACGATTTGGCTTGGTGGAGAAGGCAAAGGATTTATTCAGGGAGGTGTGGGTGGAAGAACCTTAAATGCGAATATTGACGGAGGTTTTGGTGGTGGCGGTGGTGCTCATGGACGTGGTGGAGGTGGTGGAGGAGGCGGAGGCTACTCTGGAGGAAGTAGCGGAGAGTGTAAAAATGACTCCGGTGGGGGAGGAGGAGGATCTTACAATACTGGAAACAATCAGCAGAATGAATGCTGTTACAAAACAGATGGACATGGTCAGGTCACCATAACATTAATCTAGATTACACACAACATAACACTAAAAACAGTAACGATTTAGAGACAACCTCCTCGCTCAGAATCTGTTCAGTGTTCAAAATGAATGCAAGAGAGGAGTGTTGCCCATAGCAGATCAATTAAACTTGAACTTTCCAAATTTGTTGGAGATATAATTATATTTATAATAGCCGTCGGTATCCTCGGAGAATTTTAAAGAGACATTTTAAGGTCACGTGACCTGCTATTTGCCGAGGTCCTGTCTCGCCATCATTTTGAATACTGAAAATGTCCTGGGAACAAGGCAGGTTAAGAGCCTCTCAAGAATGAACGTTTTTTATGTAAAAAAAAATATGCTTGTCTACAGATTGAATATGAACCATGGTTTACTTCTGTGTAATTGTTTGCAGTTGCTTAAGACAAAAGTTTTTAGTATTTTTATTATAATCTTTTGTTCAAAACTATTGTATTGTAAATGTCCATTTGTAAGCAGTGGAAGTGCTGAATCGTTTCCTTCTAAATACAGTGGAACCTCGATTTAACGAAGCGCCAAGGGGCTGGGGATATTGGTTCGTTATATCGAGGGTTCGGTATATCGAAAACCTCCTTATAACGCGCGAATTTGCGGAAAACAACCAAAATGTTCGTTATATCGAGGTATAGTTAATAATTGTTATGTAACGGTGTTACGTATTTCCGGAAAATAACATTGGAACTTTAATGCCTGTATGAAGCTACAGTGCACTGTAAATATAATTACGAAATTGGAAAACTGTACAGGTTATACCTTTGCTCTATAGCACACACTGTAGGTCTGTTCCAAATTTATGTTTTGTCGAGCGTTCGAGCCTTGACATTTATCCGTTATATCGGTGTAGATTTTGCGTTTGGGCTGCCGGATTGTGTTCGTTATAACGAGGATTTCGTTATATCGAAGTTCTGTTACATACATTTTACTTGCAATTTTTCCGGGCTGAAGAATATCGTTCGTTTTACCGAGGACTTCGTTATATAGAGGTTCGTTAAATCAGCACGGATTTCCGCCAGTGCATTACCTGTAGGAAATAGGAATTGGTTTCAGTCATATTATTGTAAGGTTCAGTTCAGATTTGATGCTTAGCTTTGCTCGCGGACACTGAAAGGAAACTTATCTGGGCACTGTGGAACCACACTTCTATTTCTTCCATTTAGGATTCCACCATAGTGGACACTCGTCCTGAAAAATGTGGACACTCGTTAAATCTTGTGCAGACAAGTGCAACGGTGCATTGCACTCGGTTTATAGTATAGATCGCGTTCACATTAGGGACGGACCATTTAATTTTTGTGGTGGGTTGGGGGGGGGGGGGGGGTTGGGCAATTACCAAAGTAAAATTCCTGCAGAAGAAATTTAAGAGAATAAAAACCGTGCACAACAAAGCACGTGAAAAAAAAAGAGACATATTTTAGTAAAAAAAAATTATTGCAAATAGTGATGCTGAAAAAAAAATCTTGCTCAGAAGAAATTGCCCACCCACCCCCCCCCCCCCCCCCCCCCCCCCTCCCGCCTTCCCCACAAAAATTAAATGGTCCGTCCCTTAGCACTTTTGTCCGAGCACCGTTGCAGGGCATTAAGTCTGAATGGGGCCGAAGTTATTGGTACCTTTCTTTAATCTTTCTGACCAACCGGCCTTAGTAAGCAGAATTTTAATCGAATATCATATTTAGAGAAACTTCGATGCTTTTTCAGTTATAATAAATAACACAACACAAGCTATTTTTAAAATTGCCGTCTAAAATTATCTTAAAGAATGCCAACAAGTTTACATATAAATTTACATATCAATTTTAAAAAGACCCAAGAAGCCTGTCTGACCTTTGTCGTTTAAGAGAAGTGATATAGTTTCTTTCCAAAAAAATGTCCCGTATTATAACAGTCACTCTGTCTCCAGTTACCAGAATAAGCAACAAAAAATGGGGAATACTTAAAAGGGGAATCTTTAAAATGCAGCGTTGACACGGCAGAAAAATCGGGTACGGACTCGTCAAAAAAGTGGTACGGACCGCATAATTTTAGCCGTTTACACGGATAATGTTCTACTAAAGGTTGGACAAAAAAAGACCAAAGGACCAAGTTTGGAAGGATGCGTTTACGCTACACTTTTGGGTGACCGGACCAATTTCCGAGTCCCCAGAGCCACGCGGATTTTTACTGCGCATGCGATCAGCGAAGTTATTAAGCAAGCTGACGTAAGAAATGATGAAACTGTTCCGGACCCAAGTTTTTTCAGGGTTTGGCGCCATAGATGTCTATGGCCCCAAAACCTGATAAAACGCGGGTCCGTAAAAAATCCCAAAAGACGTAGTACGCATAGTTTACACGGTCGAAAATGTGAAGTCCGTACTCCTTTCTAGACGGGTCCGTACCCATTTTTTTCTGTCGTGTAAACGGCCTTTAATCACAGACTCAGACATTTTGATGCCAGTATTTTCAACAGCGAATAATTTACATTTAATTAAGTAGACTGTGAGCAGTCTCTTATTTTGCTTTTGGTTAGTGAGCGAGTGGGCGCTCAGCATAAAGGACAAAACAACAACAGAAACGAGACAACAGTTCAATAAAGATAGACAGCGGTAACCCTTTTGAATTTATTACTGGATGCTAAATAACAATAATAAGGAGATATTGCCAATACAAAGCTAGAATAATAAAAAAAGGGTGCGGTTTGTTTGCGCTGCTACGCAAAAGAGGATTTGAAACAACAAAGATGAGACAGTAGTTCAGTAAAAGACAGTCTGCTGCGATTATATTGGCTTTAATTTCATGGATGCTGAGTGATCATTATTTTAAAAAAAAATATTTTCTGGAAATTCTTCCTGGCGGAACCCTGTCAATCACCATCGATACCATAGCATGGGATGGAACGGACAAGGAGATCACCAATCTATAAAACGTGACCCTCACCGTTAGCGTTCAGCACCGGCGTCGCGGCGACGTCAGCATCGAGTTGTTCTCGCTAAGTGGGACTAGGAATGATGCTTTTTATTCGGCGTTATAACGATTCAAAGATTCAGTGCAAATTTGGTTCAAATTTAGAGGCCTAAATTTGCTTCATATTTGGCCAATGTGCAAACTTGAGTAAATTCATTTTTTCGTCCAGTGTTGGACAGTTTGGCTTTTATAATTGTCTTTAGGGCCGGTTTACATTTTGATAACAAATCTAACTTGGATTACACATGTCAAAGTGTAAAGTAACAACAACAACAACAAAAGAAACCTTATTAGAAAAACGTTAACTAAATGTACATAAAATCACCCTTAACACAGTAAAACTGACAGCTTTCGAGGTGGGAGCAAGCGTAAATAATTAAACTAATGTCATTTAATTATAACTCGTTGACTGATTTATTAATTGATTTATTAATTGAGAGTTAAAATGGTCGCCATAAAGAAATTTAAAAGCTGGCGTTCCGGGTGCTAGCCTTTCGTCGGATTGGCTCTGAAAAAGGGCTAGCGCTCGAAACTACAGCTTTTTTAATCTTTTTATGGCAGTCAATTTGCGTTATCACTGAGTTCAGTTAATAAAACCAAATTTCGTGTTTCACTTCCCAACTAAAGCAGTATGCCAGTTTCTTTTGAAATTATCCCCTTTACAATAATAATATTTAATTTTACTTGCTTTAAATGCTAGTATCTGTTGAACTTCTACAGTTATGTTACGAATTCATGTATTTTGCTAAAAATCACGCGCCACTTTATCAACCAATCAGAGGTCAAACTAAAACCAATCGTGACTTGCACGCACGCGTTTTCCCGCGCTTGGCGCCAGCTACCTGTGTTAAGTTCTTCAAGTTCTGATTGGTTCATTGGCTTGAGTGCGACTGTTGTGATTGGCCAGAATATTTACTTTGGTTTTGGTGTCACGACACTCAATTGAAAACTGCTCAATATTCCGTGAAGATTGTTGATGCGCAAGTGCTGACGTGATATGACCTGGCCTGTTTAATGACACAGTTTCCCGCCGTAATATCGAAGTTTCGCTGTCCTAATTTCTATATTATGTTACCAAATACCAACAAATGTACAACTAAATTGGTTAAAAATTATACATAGCAAATTAGAACAAGTAGGTTGGTAGAAAAGTGCAGGATAACAACGATGGAAGTGAATTAATGTTCATTAAATTTAATTTAATTTCGTGACTGTGTTGTCATGGTTGCCTTTCTTTCTTTTTAGCTCTTATTTTGTCTTTTTATATTTCTTTGCATTCATGGCGATGGCGATTTTTTCCTATTAGAAAATGAAGCAAGCTTAAAGCAGGTTATACTTAATAAAACACGTTATATTAACCGGGACACAGTGCCTTTAAATCAGTGTTATTTGTCACTAACTTCCTTTCCTTCATCGGCATAAGGTTATTGATGATGAGAAAAAAACTCAAGAATTAGAAGCCAAAAAAGGTGGAATTTATATTTCCTTGCATTCAACTTTTTGGCGACTTTTTCCTATTAAAATAAAATGAAGCAAGCTTAAAGCCAAAAAGGTGGAACGAATGGCGCTAAAAGCGCATTGTTGGACGCGCCTTACCCGGAGGGAGTCAAGAAAAATAAGATTCACATTCCTGACACTCCGGAGGATAACAAAAACAGCGAGGAAGAAGAAGAAGAAGAAGAAGAAGAAGAAGAAGAAGAAGAAGAAGAAGAAGAAGAAGAAGAAGAAGAAGAAGAAGAAGAAGAAGAAGAAGAAGAAAAAACAATGGTGAGACAAATTTACACGATATAATTTTTTTATTCTTTTTTAATTTCGAACCAAGCTTTTATATTTACTTGTTCCTTGAGGGCAACAAAAATGGACAAAGCGGAAGTCTTGGAATACGATCATATGGATGCTACACCAAGATTGTGTTACGTTATCGTTTTCCAAAAGTCAAACCATTTGTCTGTTTTTGCCGAAGTTACATTCGTAAGCATTATATCCCCATGTTAAGGTAACCTAGCATGCAACCAAGCATTTGGGCTCGGGAACGAGGGTTGAGTTTCATCTTCCACTCCCTCGCAGGCTAAGATGGCTAAGATAACCCGTTATTTGTGGTTTTTCGTATGTGTTAAGTATCAGATTATAGAATAAACACATTTTTATGGTTCTCTGATTCGCACGGTAAAGAAATACTTAGATGAAGACACCCCAGTACGAGACCGATGAGTTGTGCCGTTCCTGTCCTGGATTAGTAAATAACAAGGTAAAAATGTAACTTTCCATTCGCAGTTAATTATTTTCGAAAATGAGAAAGCAGCTGGTAAATTCAAGGGATAAGATTCCCTTTCCTAAAATTATCAGCCGCTGAAATATCCAGCTATGAAACCCGAATGTGTCAAATTGTATCAGCTTTGCTTCAAAGGCACTAAAATAATATGGAAAAGCAGTTCAATGCCATTCCAAGCTTTCTTTTCCTAAACTGATTCCTCGTTGGGTGTCCCTGTACACTCCTCCTAATACGGCCTCATTCTTGTCTCAAAGTACCAGGCAACGCAGAGGCGGACGACTGGGGCGACTATGACCCAGGGACGTACGACACCTTTCTTCCAGAGGAATTCCAAAACGGTGTGGGGATGAGTCAGGATCCTGGCGCCTTCTTTACCTCGTATGAAACGCCGGTAGTGACACCGCGAGACAATAACTATCAGATAGAAACTGCGTCTAAAAAGACACTTCATGACGAGGATATTGGTGACGATGAAAGTAACAAAGTTTATGGGTACGATCGTTATATTTACACTAATGATCCCGAAGACCCTACGAAGTTATCCGAGAACAAACGAACCGATACCGATTATCAGGGACAAAGAGTTCAGGTTACTACTGAAGAGACTGGCTCTCAGCGAGTGCAAGTAAATAATGGCTTCCAAGAGGAGTTTGTTCCCGGTTTAAATCCCGAGTCCGGGCGGATTAGTTCAGGGGTGTTTTTAGAATGGAAACTGACATTTTACGGGACGGGTCCCGAGGACAGCGTGTCGGGATACGGGGACGATGACGATGATGCCACGTCTGACGTAGATCTAGATTTATAGTGTTAGTGCGTAGTAATCGTTTGCCTTTTTTATCATTGCGATTGTTTAACATCTCATTCCCGAGAGTTTTAAATCTCAAAAGTGGGGAAAAAAGTCACATTTTTTTGTTTGCTAATGACCAAAAACAAGTATCAACGCATAAAGCTTCTTTTAATTAATAGATTATTATTAAATTTTCATTCACAGACTTCAAAGTAAGCGTCACTTTGTACAGCACGATAAAGAGTACTACAGCAAATTAATTCTCAGTAGCCGAATTCCAAAGGTGACACTTCAGGAATTTATTCGCAAATTCGATCTGACGTTTACTTGACGTTGTACTAGCATAATAAACAACACCGCAGGAAAGTACTTCTAAATAGCTTTCATTTGAATGGTTACACTGTAGGATTTCATCCACTGACTCAAAAGTTAGAACCACCTTGTACAGCATAAAAATTATCAGCCTGAACGAATTCACAGTAATTGTCACTATCTATATATTTTTCAAAATTTAGATTTACATTTCACACTATAGGATTCCATCTCATGAGTCGAGGATTGGCTCCAAGGGCATTAAGGTTAAAGAAAATCTCACTGAACAATTAAATAAGTGAATTGAAGAGGTATTTCACTGTTATAAGCTCTGGTTAGCGATATCTCATTGTGAAATACGGACTATTAGGCAACCAAATGTTTAATTGGGCGTTTTCATGAATCAGAATAGAAGAAAACCCAATTAAACGGAGGAAAATTCCTGCCTAAATTATGCCTATTTAAAATAATAAGTTTCTTTAATGAAAAGGAAAATGAAAAGGAGAGTTTTTTAATTTCAAATTACTTCTATGTCTAGGAGTATCCCGATTTTAGTTGATATTTCAGGTTTGATTGACAGGTGAGTCAAGATGGGGGTATCTCCATAACAATAAACCCTTAAATAGTTACACGAGAATTTAGTTTTATCGACTGAGTCGATAAGGTAAATTGACCACCGTAAAAAGATTCAAATAGCTGACGTTTCGAGCGCTAGCCCTTCGTCGGAGCGAATCAAGGAATTGTGGGTAGTGTGTGGTTTTATATAGTAAGCGGTGGAGCTACGCTATTGGTGGAAATTTGGTGACGTGAAAAACAAATGTAGATTAGTTGAATGAAAAGCGTTCGTTGATTCCGTGGGGTTTGAGAGTGCCGATTTGAAAGATGATTTTTTGTTCTAGGTTTTTACGGCTTTCTGTGTTACCCTGGTGTAGGGAAAGGCCGCAGATTGTCATGTGTTTTTAGAATGGTTAGTAAGATTAAAATGGCGCGCGACTGGTTTGGATGCGTCTTTGTCATTTTTTTCAACGTCTCGGAGATGTTCACGAAAACGGTCGCCCAGTCTCCTCCCTGTTTCGCCAATGTATATCTTTTTGCAAAAAGTACATGTAATGCAGTAGATAACATTTACGGAGGTGCATGTAAAACGATCAGTGATTTTAATAGATCGTTTGGGTCCTGTTATTTTGTCCGCGTTGTGAATGAAAGGACAAGTGTTACATCGTGTGCGTGTGCATTTGAAAGTTCCCGGTACATCGTCAGATTTCAGTGCGCTCGTAACTAGAAAGTTGCCTATGTTTTTGTCACGTTTGAATGAAATTAGTGGGGGTTGTGAAAAAATTCTGCCAGTTTCGGGGTCGTTTTGGAGTAATTTGAAATTTTTTAAAATGATGCTTTTGACTGTGTTGTTGTGTGGGTGGAAAGTGAGGGTGAATGGAATTCTCTCGTTCTCTTCCTTCTGTGGCGTTTGTAGTGCTGACTGTCTGTCGATCTGTTGTGCACGTTGTTGGCCCGTATTAACAACAGAGTCAGGGTACCCACGTTTCTTGAAAAACTGGCACATTTCTTCTGATTTGTTGGAAAAATCAGAGTCATCACTACATAGACGTCGAAGTCTGAGAAATTGAGAATACGGAATGGCGTTTTTAACGTGCGATGGATGTGAGGATGAATGTAACAGATAACTGTGGGAATCTGTAGGTTTGTAGTGCACACTTGTGGATAAACTGTTACCGTTGATTGAAATATTAATGTCAAGAAAAGCGACTGAGGTTTCGGAAATTTCCCAGGTATATTTTAGAGCTGGATGAAAAGTATTGACAGAAGTTATGAATTGATTAAGTTCCTCTTTACTGGAAGAGGTAGCGCCAATGCAATCATCGATGTAACGGCCGTAGAGTTCGGGTTTGGTTCCGTGGTACTGATTAAAAAATTTGTCTTCGATGTGGCCTACAAAAAGGTTAGCGTAGCTTGGTCCCATTTTGGTGCCCATGGCGACTCCATTTACTTGTTTGTAGTAGTTTTGGGAAAATGAAAAACAGTTAAGTGTCAAAACTAATTCGGCTAAGCGGAGCAGTGTTTCTGAGCTTGGGTTTTGAATGGAGCGCTGGTCGAAAAAATATTTTAGTGCTTGAAGTCCTTCGTCATTGGGGATGACGGTATATAAAGAGGTAATGTCCATAGTGAAAATTAATTTGTTTTCGCTGGCAAAACTGAAATCCCGGAAAATTTCGAGTGCGTGATTGGTGTCCTTAATGTACGAGGGTAGTGATTTGACAATGGGGGCCATGATTTTGTCTAAATAGCTAGAAATTAGTTCGGTAGGACAGCTACAAGCGGAAACAATGGGTCGGCCCGGATTGTTTGGTTTATGAATTTTAGGTTTGAAATAAACGCGTGAGGTTCTAGGAGTAGTGATGATGAGATTGTTGGCGGTAACTGGTAATTGTTGTTTAGTAATGAGGTCTTGGATAGTTTCTTTGACAATTTTTTGGTTGGTAGAAGTGAGATCTTTATCAACTTTGGCATAGAAAGCGGTGTCAGAAAGTTGCCGAAAAGCCTCTTGTCGGTAAAGGTCGGTCCGCCAAACAACTACCGCCCCGCCTTTGTCGGCCGCTTTGATAACAATGTCGCGTCGTTTGCTAAGACTTTTGAGCGCTGCCCATTCTCCTGTTGAAAGGTTGGAAATTTTGGTGTGGCGGTTAAATTTAAGTTTTTGGACATCGTGACGACATTTTTTGACGAAAAAATCTAGAGAAGAAAACTGGCCCTCTGGGGGAGTCCATTTTGATTTGCGAACGTTGAGTGTTTCAAAAACATCTTTTTCCGAGGTGTTAGAATTGTCTTCTTCGAGGTGTTAGAATTGTCTTCTTTGTCGTGGAAAAAAGCTCTTAATTAATTGCTTAATTATTATTTTGGGCACTTTAACAGCTAACACTACAGGTTAAACAGTTAACTTACTTTGTAACACGGAACACTAATCATTAAATTTCAGGAGTTTTAACACTAAAATGTTTATGATTAAAAAAACACTTACAAGTAATGCCATCTAGACGCTTTTACCACTTGCTCAAGTGGCTTTAATTTGCTTGTTAAACGTTTGCTTAGACCGATGTCGCAAGTAATAAAACTTAGCTTATAATATAACTATATTTGAAATTCAGGGATCCCTTTTTTGTTAGCGCATGGCACGTGATTAAATTTCCCACATCTAACTTACCTCTTTTGCTCCCAAGAGTTCCCGAGTCGAAATTTTGAACTGAAACAGCATCTTTTTTAATTTAAAACATATTAGAAAAGAAACAGCTCCACAAAAGAAGAACCTTTTAGCATTCATTTAAATGGTCACAACATGGGGTCTCGTCTACAGCATCAAAAGGTAGACCCTCCTTGTAAAGCGTAATAAACACTACATGGTCACACATTAGGGTTTTAGACACATAATCAAAATTTAGACACAATTTGAAGAGCACACGAAACAGTTAAGGCAAATGAAAAGACCGCCAAAGAGTGTTTGTTGGAATGGTCACACGTTAGGTTTTCATTTGTCCAAGACGCAAAATTCACATAACGAAATTAAAGATTCGGCCCTGGGAGCGAAAGGGTTAGCGAAATACGTCTTTTGGTGTGAAATGAGTCGGAAAGTGCTTTTCGGTTTTGATACGAGAGCACAAATCATACACACTAGTCAGTCTACGCATTGCAGCGTTTGTTCTCACTCACTGCTAATCTTACTACACCATTATTACATTTTGATTTTGTGTAGAAAATGTCCCTCTCTTATTTTGTAAAATCGATCAATGCTATTCTTTCTTCATAGATAACTTCTTGAATGATACCATTTAATGCTCGTTTCTTTTGTGAATATTATGTATAATACCTCCTTACTGGTGATTTTTGAATAGACGCAATTTTAATCAATAAAAGTTAACAATTTTGTAAATGGCCTTCTCTGTCTATCACGATGCCATGGCAGTGGGGATGGGTGGGTAGCGAGGGAGGGACGGAGGAAGTGAGGAAGACACCAAGTGAAATGACCAGACAGTATGCTATACTACTCCTTGTGCTGCATGATCTCCCACCATTCCTTGTTTACCAGGTGCACCTGGCGGCCCCATAATACCTCACTCTTACAAATGTGATACTCGTCCATTTTCAAAGTCTGCGGTATGAAAGTCATAAAAAAAAGATTCGTTTGTCGTGTAATATAAACAGCGACTTGAAGCTAAATGACGATATTTTGCGTTACAGTTGTTGTTAGCAATAAAATGTACATCATGTGACCATCATTTCGCATTCTAGTTCAATTTTTGCCAATTATTTTGCTAAATTTAGAACACCTCTATTAAGCGGTCAACCTCTGTTAAGCGGTCAGTTGGCTATTCCACGAGGGTGACCGCTTAATAGAGGTTCTGTGACTGTACACAGAAAATACGGAACGTACAGAATAGTCAGGTCACCATATTATTAAACTCTAGATTACATACAACATTAAACTAGAAAGAACAGCAACTGTTTAAGTGTATATGAACATAAAAAATATTTTTGCGCTTTTTTCGGTGGTAACAAATATATTTATTACGAATTGGCAAAATAAATTTGATGAAAACAAAAGAAAAAAATATTTTTTCCCGGCTGAAGTGGCCCAAATCGACCAAGAGCCTTCTCCGCATTCAAAATGGCTGCTGGGTGAAAAACGCCTGGACAAGACTGGACAATACTACAAGAATCGTGGAGCAGTTTGTTCCGTGAAACATGATGAAAACATGCTAATTTTACACGGGCTGTCGTTATGTCAACCATGCTTGGACAGGCAGCTTTAGACAAATTTGAACACTTTGGGTTAATATCACTGTGTTTTACTTGACCCCCCCCCCCCCCCCCCCCATTATTTATTTCGCCCTTTTCCAGAGGAAGCTGCACGCCCCTCTCCCCTAGTTTAAGTTAATGCCAGACGAACTGTTCACTTACATCTTAAACTATAGCGATTTGAACCAGGCTGATTTGAACCAGTGCGGAGAGCTTCAGCTTCGAGCTTGTCCAAAAATCACAAAGCAAGTATCCTATGTGAAAATATGGCTGATTCCTTAATAAGAATATTCCTTGCAGTCAGTTTTATGTGTTACCAAACAATCACGCCTGTTTTGTATGCTGCCGAAAGCGAGTTAAATATTTCTATGCTTGACCCCCTAGAATATATTACTTTGTTCGAAGACCAAACTGAAAGCGGTGTCTCTTTACCACAACAGATCGCATGATATGATATGATTGACCCAACATATTACATTACGTCACACAGCGGTAGACGCATACCTAGCAGAGGAGTCCTGGGTACAAGCGCAACTGGGTGTTACTATAACTTCCGCCCTTTCGAGTAATTGTTGTGAATTATCAGTTATAAAACGTGTCATTTTTTTGTACGAAACCATGGTTAAAAAGAATAAACAGGGTCAAAAACATGTCTGTTTTAACCATGTCAGAATATCGAATAATATCGAGTCGAAGAATGCAAATCATTGTTTTGTTTGCATGTTTGTTAAAAAACCTGCGGTTTTACACGTTTTAACAAGATTATTCGATCAACGCTCGTCCGCATTGGAGTATTTTGTAGTGTGGTTAATCTTCGCGTAAATCACGTCGGCACTCACCATGGTTTCATCTGGGTAAAACCGTTCATTTCCAACCACGTTGAATAAAAAAGTTTAAATTAGACGCAATAACACAATTCTGGTTTCACGTTAGGATATATTTCTCTACTTCTTCACGATTATAAGACAGTTTTCATCGGCTTAATTCGTTTAGTTTAATTCGTTTGTTTTTTTTTTCGAAAAATCTCACCAACAACATTGCGCTGTATAAATATTGACCAATAATATACTGAGTACAACTGATGACCAGGAGGTCAGAACGGCACCTGAAACTTGAGGAATAAATTTTGAAACGGACTAAATACAGCACAATCGTTGTTCAATAATATGTTCAACAATCATGGATAGTAGAACTGAATTTCCCTGTTACCCAATGCAATAGCTAACGCCTTTTTGTAGCTGTTAAACAATTTTTTAATTAGTTTAATTTAACAACCTTTAATTACATCTTTGCGAGGTAAAAATACAATGTTAATATCTAAGAATAAAAAATAAAAATAAAATAAATTGAACCATGATCACATTTGTAGCTTTCACTTTTTCTATCACGGGGTTGCAATGGGTTCCCCCCTTGCCCCAGTCCTTGCTAACCTTTTGGTCACCATGAGAGAATTTGGTTGGAACATTTATACATTCTCGAACGTTTTATTTTACAGAAGATATGTAGATGACACTTTTTGTTTATTTAACTATATTCTAATATACAATTACCATTGGAAAGAGAGGTTAACAGAAAATTGCAATTTCTAGACATTATGATTGATAACAGTCAATCAGCGTCGTCCCGGCCTATTACCACTGTCTATCGGAAAAAGACCTTCACAGGTCTTTTAACTAATTATCACTTAGCTTTGTTCCTCGTTCCTATAAACTCGGACTAGTGAGGACTCTGATAGAAAATCAACAACACTTGGTTTGGTTTTCATGAAGACATAAAAAATTGGTCCTTATTTTACGTAAGAACTGCTTCCCCTCCTGGGTGAAATTTTTGTTACTAAGGTCATGGATTCCACCATTTTATGCTCTAATTCCTCTGTTGGGCCCAACAAAACACCCACACATTTCTACAAATTCCCTCCCACAGGTTATTTCTCTAATGTCATTCAAAACAAGGTAAGACGGCTACTCAAACGATACTGCAACGATCTTGGCATCGGTTAGATTTTACAGTTAAACTTAGAGATTTGTCAGTGCGAAGGACTCCGTTCGCGCGTTGTCTATAAATTTGTATGTCCTGGATGTAATGCCAGTTACATTGGTGAGACCACTCGCCATATTTCTAGGCGCGTCCGTCTTGTCTTCGGACAAAAACTCACACATTTACAAACATCTGAATTCTTCAAAAACTTACGTGATGTTTGCTCTGAGGAATATTTCACCATTTTAGACTCTGCCAACACAAGTTTCCAAATCAAGTTAATTAAAGGAAGCTACGTACATTAAGTCGGGAAAAAACCGTATATCATTCTTTATATCTGTGTAACATTTTATATGATAATATGTAACACCGTTTGGTCCTTACACATTTATACAATTTATTTTATTGCAACTTCATTGTTATTAGCTATTTGTATGTATTGCATTGATGCAACACCTATTCTTGTATCTATTAGGAAATTCAAACTATAACTTTTGTAACTGAGGATGACATAAGTATATGCATGTCGAAACATGTATTACAAGTTGAAATGTGTTGTTTTATGCCTTCAAATCTTCCAACTCAGTCATAAGTTCAGTTTAGGTAAAATCAACTTCTGCTATATATGGTCATATATGAATCAGTTATTTGACTCGGATCACATCATCATGCGATGCGACAACTGGAAGTGTAACTGACTAAAGTGCGAGGTAGCGAGTCATAAGCGCGAGCCACTTGTTACGTTAGAGAGGATGGTCATCCTAATATCATTTATAATAGTACTAGGCATAACCGCAAATGAAAGATTACGAAAACCTAGCCAGAAGTGACTCGATTGGTATGTTTCGCCATACGAAGCAACAAAATTTAACAAAGCGAACCAACTGAAGCAACCCGTATTCTATTTCAGAAAACCGGCGGCTAACGGGCGCTATCACGCCTCGCTGCCTCGCTTGCTGTTCACTTGAATGGTACCCGTACTCTAAATAAAAAAAATTTGGTTCACGAAAAAAAACATCCCCGTTAGTTGTTCTGCTTATTTTATTGAATGGCTGTGTTTCATCGCCTCTTGTAAACATACATACGTGAGATCAAGTTTGCCGGTTCTCTTTAATGATCCCGGTTTATATCGGGTGGGTACCATATCCTTAACCGCGTCTGCAGTTGTATAGTTGATCCAATTTGAGTTGATTTTTTGGCATGTCCATATAAACTATTTTTTCTCTTCAAAAGTTTGTGGCTTATGGTTTTGCTGTTCATTTACTTTTGCAGAGTTTTCAATGGTAAATGGGTAAATGGCGCCAAAAAAAATTCAGATCGAATGTACCAACGACTTTTAACATGGACTCTTTAAGTGTATTCAACCTAGCGTTATAGAGTAAATAAAATATATCTAGAGTAAGACCGAGTAAGATTTACTAGATGAAAAAATATATACTGAATAACTTTTCGTTTTAAAGGGTCCAAACGCGACGGCCTCGCCATCACCAACCATTACAACAGATCTTGCGACAGCAATGGACGACTCATGCAACAACAGTCCGGTAGGAGCTTGCCGCCTAACGCGAAATCTACAGCACACTAAATTCCATTTCACAATTCACAAAGAATGTGGTTTTAGTAGGTGTAACTGAAGTTGAATTGACGCGGTGTCATTTTAAATCGCTGTCTTTTTCTATAGTTGAAACTACCGACTGCGCGTTTGCTGACTACATATGGTAGGTGGTAAAATGTGACAAAACCATCCTCTTTTTAACATGGAGTTATAATATAGGAAGGATAGGTCTAGGAGCGTTAAAATGTCAATTTATCAAGTTATCAAGCTATCAAGTTAACATCAAAGTTCAGTTGACTCATCACTCAAAGTTACACGCAACATCTCGGATGGAAAAGTTGGCTTTCCGGAAAAATCGTGCATTTTTTAACTGGCAACTGAATGAAAACTAACTTCTAACACGAAAGCTACTGCACGGTAAAAATGGTCAGTTTTCTATTTATCAACAACATCTTACATTTGACACGTGTACTTTTTTTGATACTGTAAGATAATTTGCTGGCTCTTATTTATTAGTCAGCGTGTAAATTCATTCCTTTACAGAGTGGATGATATATCCGCGTTCATTTGTAACATATACATTTCGTTGCTTTGTTCATTGAAAGTAACTTGGCAAAGTCCTGTGTTACAGTTGCACTTATCTATGGAGCTTAACCGGTAAGCAAAGGTCGTGGTGAAATATACGAACATACTCGTAAAAGACCACAGAATGGTTAAGATGGGAGATACCGGTCAGACCATCACACATGCATTTACCACAGCTAAGCCGTCCCCAGAGAAAAAGGAGAAAGACCAACTAAACCACACGACGCGGTGTCTTTTTCAGTCAAACATTGGTGTGTTGATTGGAGTCTTATAATCTGTAGGTGTAACTGCCGAATAAAATTCAATCGCTTAAACTAATATAACACCCAACATCTTGGAAGGTAAAGATGGATTTCCTGCAAAATCGTTGAGATTTTAACAAATCGGCTCTTTTAACAAACCACGGCTCTCAGGAGTAGTTCATCGATTTACAAGAACACTTAACGGGTGTGTTTTATTCGTTCTATTTACCATTTTCCATTTGAGCGAAATCTGATGTGCATGTTTGTTCTTATGATCGTTTATGGTGTGTGGGTCTCAAACACACCAAACCGCGTCGGGCCACATTCATTCGATCGGTTTTTCATATTTAGTAGGTACGCGGAATTCGTCAGTTTTTTCTTTAAAAAGGTATGTATATAACTTAAAGAAGGTATCATGTGGCGAAAGATTCGTGAAATTTGTTTGTTTATCAAGAGTTGTGGTAAATGGTGGAAAATTACCAAAACCTTGTATTTTTTAACCACGACATTCAACAGCCTCAATCTGCCGCCTTAGATCTATTGTTTTTAAAGAGAATACCAAGAACAACAAGTAGTTTTTCCCATCTAGAACAATCACCAAAATAAATCTAAATTACTCAAAAAAATCACGTCTACTTAAAAGGTAACACACTCGTGCCGAACCACAGAGGGGCTAACTTGAAGGTGGGGCGCGCCGTTCGCACCATCGCCCATTTGTGACAGCTGTCACGTCTAGATTAAACAACTTATACCAAGAAAACTAACTTGTAATACAAAATCTACTGTACAATAAAGTTTGTCAGTTTGCTATTCATAAGCGATTTGCCGCTAGGTTTGACAGGTGTACTTCTCTGACGCTGTGAGTCAATTTCTCGGCTCTTATTCATTGGTCACCGCATTCATTCATCTATTTCCATCCAGAGTGGATGATGTATCCGCGCACTCATTTGTAACATATACATTTAGTTGCTTTGTTGATTGAAAGTAACTTCGTAAAGTCCTGTGTTAAAGTTGCACTTATCTATGGAGCTTAACCGATAAGCTAAGGCCGTGGTGAAATATACGAACATACCCGTAAAAGACCACAGAATGGTTAAGATGGGAGGTACCTGTCTGACAATCACACATTTACCGCAGCTTCGGTGTCCCTGGAGAAAAAGGAGTAAAACCAACTCAACCACACAACGCGGTGTCCTTTTCAGTAAAACATTGGTGTGTTGATTAGAGTCTTAATCTGTAGCTGCCGACTGAGCGTTTGCTCTCTAGATATGGTAAGTGGTGAAAATTGACAAAAAATGTCCTCTTTTAATACAGGGAGGATAGGTCTCGGAGCGTTGTGATGTTAGTTTATCAAGTTATCACGAAAGTCAAGTTAACTCCAAACCCAATCAAGACGGGGTTTACTGAACAAATAAAATTAATTTACTCAAACTAACACCCAACATCTTGGATGGTAAAGATGGATTTCCTGCAAAATCGTCGAGATTTTAACAAATCAGCTCTATTAACAAACCACGGCTCTCAGGAGTAGTTCATCGATTTACAAGAAAACTTAACGGGTGTGTTTTATTCGTTCTATTTACCATTTTCCATTTGAGCGAAATCTGATGTGCATGTTTGTTCTTATGATCGTTTATGGTGTGTGGGTCTCGAACACACCAAACCGCGTCGGGCCACATTCATTCGATCGGTATTTGATATTTAGTAGGTACGCGGAATTCGTCAGTGTTTTTCTTTAAAAAGGTATGTACATAACTTAAAGAAGGTATCATGTGGCGAAAGTTTCGTGAAATTTGTTTGTTTCTCAAGAGTTGTGGTAAATGGTGGAAAATTACCAAAAACTTGTATTTTTTAACCACGACATTCAACAGCCTCAATCTGCCGCCTTAGATCTATTGTTTTTAGAGAGCATACTAAAAACAACAAGTAGTTTTTCCCATCTAGAACAATCACCAAAATAAAACTAAATTACTAAAAAAAATCACGTCTACTTAAAAGGTAACAAACTCGTGCCGAACCACAGAGGGGCTAACTTGAAGGTGGGGCGCGCCGTTCGCACAATCGCCCATTTGTCACAGCTGTCGCGTTTAGATTGAACAACTTATACCTAGAAAACTAACTTGTAATACAAAATCTACTGTACGATAAAGTTTGTCAGTTTGCTATTCATAAGCGATTTGCCGCTAGGTTTGACAGGTGTACTTGTCTGACGCTGTGAGTCAATTTCTCGGCTCTTATTCCTTGGTCACCGCATTCATTCATTTATTTCCATCCAGAGTGGATGATGTATCCGCGCACTCATTTGTAACATATACATTTAGTTGCTTTGCTGATTGAAAGTAACTTGGCCAAGTCCTGTGTTAAAGTTGCACTTATCTATGGAGCTTCACCGATAAGCTAAGGCCGTGGTGAAATATACGGACATACTCGTAAATGACCACAGAATGGTTAAGATGGGAGGCACCGGTCTGACAATCACACATTTACCGCAGCTTCGGGGTCCCTGGAGAAAAAGGAGTAAAATCAACTAAACAACACAACGCGGTGTCTTTTTCAGTAAAACATTGGTGTGTTGATTACAGTCTTAATCTATAGCTGCAAGTGCAGACCGAACGTTTGCACTCTAGATATGGTAAGTGGTAAAATGTGACAAAAAATGTCCTCTTTTGACCACGTGCTTTAAATACAGGGAGGACAGGTCTCGGAGCGTTGCAATGTCAGTTTATCAAGTTGTCAAGTTATCACGAAAGTCAAGTTGACTTCAAACCCAATCAAGACAGGTTTACTGAATAAATAAAATTAAATCACTCACACTAACATACAACATCTCGGATGGTCAAGATGGATTTCCTGCAAAATCGTTCAGTTTCTCTTTCCCAGCTTTACTCCGTCGAGCGAGAAACGTTGAAACTGCTGACTGAGAGTTTACTGACTAGATATAGTAGGTGGTGAAATGTGAAAAAATGTCATCTTTTGAACATCGGCTTTTAATATAGGTAGGATAGGTCTAGGAGCGTCAAAATGTCAGTTTACCAAGTTGACAAGTTATCAAACTACCATGAAAGTCAAGTTGACTTCAAACCCAAAATCGTGCACTTTTTAGCAAAGCAGCTCTTTTAACAAAGTTAACCAGCTCTCTACTAGGAGTAGTTCATCAATTTACACGAAAACTGAACGGAAGCATTTCATTCTTCCGCGGTGGTCCCCTTATTTTATTGAAGCCGTATCACTAAGTGCCTTTTGGTAGAAAATGAGCGAAATCTGTTGTTCATGTTTGTTCTTATGTTCGTTTGTGGCGGGTGGCTCTCGGACACACCAAAGTGCGTCGGGTCACGCTCATTCGATCGGTATTTGTCATTTAGTAGGTATACGCGCAAGCCAACATGTGGCGAACGTTTCGTGAAATTCGTTTTTCCAGTTTTCAAGAGTTGTGGTAAATGGTCAAAATTGACCAAAAACTTGTATTTTTTAACCACGACATTCAACAGCCTTAATCTGCCGCCTTAGATCTATTATTTTCAAAGGGCATACAAAGTACAACAACTATTTTTTTTTCAACTAGAAAAATCGCCTAAATAAATTTAAATCACTAAAATAGAGGCTAAGAGAGAAAGAAAAAAAAGAAGCTAAGGGGGGGCGCACCGTTAGCACCATCGCCCATTTCTGAAAGCCGTCGCGTCGTTATTGAACAGCTAATGCCGGGAAAACTAACTTCTAACAAGAAATCTACTGCAAAACTTTGCTATTCATCAGCAACTTGCTAGGTTTGACAGTTGTACTTGTTTGACGCAGTGAGTCAATTTGTCGGCTCTTTTTCATTGGTCATCGTGTTCATTCATGCATTCATTCCCAGCCAGAGCGGATGATCTTTCCGCCTTCATTTGTAACATATACATTTCGTTGCTTTGGTGATTGAAAGGCACAACGAAACCACACGACGCGGTGTCTTTTTCAGTAAAACGTTGGTGTGTTGATTGAAGTATTGTTCTGCAGCTGTAACTGCCGACTGAGAGTTTGCTCTCTAGATGTAGTAAGCTTAAGTGGTGAAATGTGACAAAAAATGTCCTCTTTTGACCACGGGCTTTTAATACAGGAACGATAGGTCCAATCGGAGGGTTACAATGTCATTTTATCAAGTTGTCAAGTTATCACGAAAGTCAAGTCAACTTCAAACCCAATCAAGACGGGGCTTACTAAAAAATTTAAATTAAATCACTCAAACTAACAAAGTCTTGGATGGTAAACTGATTGATTTCCTGCAAAATCGTTCAGTTTTTAACAAAGCAGCTCTTTTAACAAACCACGGCTCTCAGGAATAGTTCATCGATTTAGAAGAAAACTGAACGGATGAATTTATCGTTACATTTAATTACCATTTTCCACTAGAACGAAATCTGATGTGCATGTTTGTTCTTATAATCGTTTGTGGTGGGTGGCTCTCGGACGCACCAAACCGCGTCGGTTCACGATCGTTCGATCGGCATTTGCTATTGAGTGGGTATGCGCAAGCCATCAGGTTTTTCTTAAAGGAGGTATATTTTCTTCTTAAAGAAGGTATATGGCGAACGCTTCGTGAAATTCGTTTGTTTCTCAAGAGTTGTGGTAAATGGTGCAAAATGACCAAAAACTTGTATTTTTTAACCACGTCTGCCGCTTTAGATCTATAGTTTTCAAAGAGCATACCAACAACAACATGTATTTTGTCCGATATAGAACAATCGCCTAAATAAATCGAATTTAATAAAATAGAATTACGTCTACTTAAAAAAAATAACACACTCGTACAGGACCACAGAGAGGCTAAGTGGGATAAGGGGGGGGGGGGGGGGGGGGGGGGGGGGGGGGGGGGGGGGGGGGGGGGGGGGGGGGGGGGGGGGGGGGGGGGGGGGGGGGGGGGGGGGGGGGGGGGGGGGGGGGGGGGGGGGGGGGGGGGGGGGGGGGGGGGGGGGGGGGGGGGGGGGGGGGGGGGGGGGGGGGGGGGGGGGGGGGGGGGGGGGGGGGGGGGGGGGGGGGGGGGGGGGGGGGGGGGGGGGGGGGGGGGGGGGGGGGGGGGGGGGGGGGGGGGGGGGGGGGGGGGGGGGTGGGGGGGGGGGGGGGGGGGGGGGGGGGGGGGGGGGGGGGGGGGGGGGGGGGGGGGGGGGGGGGGGGGGGGGGGGGGGGGGGGGGGGGGGGGCAGATCGTTCGCACCATCGCCCATTTCTGACAGCTGTCGCGTCGGGATTGAACAACTAATGCGGGGAAAATTAACTTTTAACACCAAATCTACTGTACGGTAAAGTTTGTCAGTTTGCTATTCATCAGCAACCTGCTAGGTTTGACAGATGTACTTGTCTGACGCTGCGAGTCAATTTGACGGCTCTTATTCATTGGTCACCGTGTTCATTCATTCATTCCCATCTAGAGTGGATGATGTATCCGCGCGCAAATTTGTAACATATGCATTTAGTTGCTTTGTTGATTGAAAGTAACTTGTCGAAGTCCTGTGTCACAGTTGCACTTATCTATGGAGCCTTAGCCAACTAGCTACAGACGTTGTGAAACAGATAAACATGCACGTAAAAAAACCCAGAGCGGTTCGGTGGGACACACCGGCCTGACCATCACACATTTACCACAGCTACGGCGTTCCTGGAAAAAAGGAGCGAGACCAACTAAACCCCACGACGCGGTTTCTTTTTTCAGTAAAACGTTGGTGTGTTGATTGCAGTCTTGTTCTATAGCTGTAATTGCCGACTGAGCGTTTGCTCTCTAGATATGGTAAATGGTTAAATGTGACAAAAAATGTCCTCTTTTGACCACCTGCTTTAAATACAGGGAGGACAGGTCTCGGAGCGTTGCAATGTCAGTTTATCAAGTTGTCAAGTTATCACGAAAGTCAAGTTGACTTCAAACCCAATCAAGACCGGGTTTACTGAATAAAAAAAATTAATCAACATACAACATCTCGGATGGTAAAGATGGATTTCCTGCAAAACCGTTCAGTTTCTCTTTCCCAGCTTTACTCCGTCGAGCGAGAAACGTTGAAACTGCTGACTGAGAGTTTACTGACTAGATATAGTAGGTGGTGAAATGTGAAAAAATGTCATCTTTTGAACATCGGCTTTTAATATAGGTAGGATAGGTCTAGGAGCGTTAAAATGTCAGTTTACTAAGTTGACAAGTTATCAAACTACCATGAAAGTCAAGTTGACTTCAAACCCAAAATCGTGCACTTTTTAGCAAAGCAGCTCTTTTAACAAAGTTAACCAGCTCTCTACTAGGAGTAGTTCATCAATTTACACGAAAACTGAACGGAAGCATTTCATTCTTCCGCGGTGGTCCCCTTATTTTATTGAAGCCGTATCACTAAGTGCCTTTTGGTAGAAAATGAGCGAAATCTGTTGTTCATGTTTGTTCTTATGTTCGTTTGTGGCGGGTGGCTCTCGGACACTCCAAAGTGCGTCGGGTCACGCTCATTCGATCGGTATTTGTCATTTAGTAGGTATACGCGCAATCCAACATATGACCGCCACAAGCTAAAAATAGAGCATGATGTTATTGATAAAACCGTCAAACCAGTTAAAAACCGGTTATACGTTAATGAGAATCCACCGCATTTTATTCATGAGATAAAAAAAATAGCCTATGACGTCACCCCTGTTAATTGATTCCACTGCAAATTAATGAGATTCCAGCGCAAAAATACGGCTAATTTCATCTCCTATACTACTGATAATCATAATAGGCAGAGGATTTTGCCGACTTGAAGTGGGCGTAATAAAATGCCGATGCCGTTCAGTATGTCCGAAACCCACCTGCTATAAATAAACGATCATAATTAAACAAAGATGAACATCAGATTTCGCTCATTTTCTACCAAAAGGTGGTCAACGATACGACTTCGATAAAATAAGGGAACCACCTAAAGAAATCAAATGCTTCTGTTCAGTTTTCGTGTAAATCGATAAAACTACTCTTGAGAGGCCATCTTAAAAACTGAACGATTGTGCAGGAAATCCATCTTAGTTTCCATCCGAGATGATGCGTATAAGTTTGGGTGACTTAATTGTTTCTCAGGTAGCCTCGTCTTGATTGGGATTGATGTTAACTTGACTTTCGTGACAACTTGATAACTCGACAATTTTACAAACTGAATTTTAATGTTTCTAGTCCTAGTCCAGTCTTCTAATATAACCTATATTTAATACCGTGGTCAAAAGAGAATTTTTGTTACATTTCACCACTTAACATATCTAGAGAGTAAAAGCTACAGAACAAGACTCCAAAAAACCGCAAACGTTTTACTGACACTGTGTCGTGTGGTTTAGTTGATCTCACTCCTTTTTTCCAGGGACACCGTAGCTGTAGTAAATGTGTTATGGCCAGGCCGGTACGTCCCACCTTAACCGCTCTAGGGTCCTCTTCGCGTGGTTTCTTTGTTTCACCACACCGTAGCTAGTGGGCTAAAACTCCATAGATAAGTGCAACTACTAAACACAGGACTTCGCCAGTTATTTTAAATATACATCTATATGTTACAAATGAGCGCGGATACATCATCCACTCTGGATGGGAATGAATGAATGAATGAATGAACACGGTGACCAATGAAAAAGAGCCGACAAATTGACTCACGCCGTCAAATAAGTACACCTGTCAAACCTAGCAAGTTGCTAATGAATAGCAAACAGACAAACAAACTTTATCGTACAGTAGATTTCTTGTTACAAGTTAGTTTTCCCGGCATTAGTTGTTCAATCCCGACGCGACAGCTGTCACAAATGGGCTATGGTGAAAACAGCGCGCCCCGCCTTCAAGTTAGCCTCTCTACGGTCATGTGCACGAGTTTGTTACTTTTTAGTAGATGCGATTCTATTCCTGTAATGTAGATTATTTATGCGATTGTTCTAGATGGGAAAAAATACTTGTTGTTCTAAGGCGGCAGATTGACTCTGTTGAATGTCGTGGTTAAAAAATACAAGTTTTTGGTCATTTTGCACCATTTACCACAACTCTTGAGAAACAAATGAATTTCGCGAAACGCTCGCTCCACATGATACCTTCTTTAAGAAAAATACATACCTTCTTTAAGACAAAAAAAATGATGGCTTGGGCATACCTACTAAATATCAAATACCGATCGGATGAACGTGACCCGATGCGGTTTGTTGTGTCCGAGAACCACCCACCATAAACGATCATAAGAACAAACATGCACATCAGATTTCGTCCAAATCGAAAATGGAAATTAAATGAAACGATTGAAATTCATCTGTTCATTTTACTCCTAAATCGATGGACTGCTTCTGAGAGCCGTGGTTTGTTAAAAGAGCTGCTTTGTTAAAAACTGAACGATTTTGCAGGAAATCCATCTTTACCATCCGAGATGTGTTAGTGTGGGTGATTTACTTTTATTTATTCAGTAAACCCTGTCTTGATTGGGTTTGAAGTCAACTTGACTTTCGTGATGACTTGACAACTTGATAAAATGACATTGTAACTCTTCGACTGGACCTATCCTCCCTGTATTAAAAGCACGTGGTCAAAAGAGGATACTTTTTGTCGTATTTCACCACTTACTATATCTAGATAGCAAACGCTCAGTAGGCAGTTACAGCTGCAGAACAAGACTCCAATCAACACACCAACGTTTTACTGAAAAAGACCCCGCGTCGTGTGGTTTAGTTGTGCCCTTCAATCACCAAAGCAACGAAATGTATATGTTCCAAATGAAGGCGAAAACATCATCCCCTCTGGATGGGAATGAATGCATGAATGAACACGGTGACCAATGGAAAAGAGCCGACAAATTGACTCACAGCGTCAAACAAGAACACCTGTCAAACCTAGCAAGTTGCTGATGAATAGCAAACTGTTGCAGTAGATTTGGTGTTAAAAGTTAATTTTCCCCGCATTAGTTGTTCAATCCCGACGCGACAGCTGTCAGAAATGGGCGATGGTGCGAACGCTTTCTCCCCTTCATCCCACTTAGCCTCTCTGTGGTCCTGTACGATTATTTGATTAAGTAGACGTCTTTCTATTTTATTAACTTCGATTTATTTAGGCGATTTTTATATATCGGAAGAAATATATGTTGTTCTTGGTATGCTCTTTGAAAAACTGTAGATCTAAAGCGGCAGATTAAGGCTGTTGAATGTCGTGGTTAAAAAATACAAGTTTTCGGTCAATTTCCACCATTTACCACAACTCTTGAGAACTGGACAAACGAATTTCACGAAACGTTCGCCACATGTTGGATTGCGCGTACCTATATTTTACTAAGTGGCAAATACCGATCCAATGACATGACCCGACGCACTTTGGTGTGTCCGAGAGCCACCCGCCACAAACGATCACAAGAACAAACATGAACAACAGATTTCGCTCATTTTCTACCAAAAGGCACTTAGTGATATGGCTTCAATAAAATAAGGGGACCACCGCCGAACAATGAAATGCTTCCGTTCAGTTTTCGTGTAAAATGATGAACTACTCCTAGCAGAGAGCTGATTAACTTTGCTAAAAGAGCTGCTTTACTAAAAAGTGCACGATTTTGGGTTTGAAGTTAACTTGGCTTTCATGATAGCTTGATAACTTGTCAACTTGATAATTTGACATTTTAACGCCCTTAGACCTATCCTATCTATATTAAAAGCCGATGTTCAAAAGATGACATTTTTTCACATTTCACCACCTACTATATCTAGTCAGTAAACTCTAAGTCAGCAGTTTCAACGTTTCTCGCTCGACGGAGTAAAGCTGGGAAAGAGAAGCTGAACGATTTGCAGGAAATCCATCTTTACCATCCGAGATGTTGTATGTTAGTGTGAGTTATTTAATTTTATTTATTCAGTAAACCCTGTCTTGATTGGGTTTGAAGTCAACTTGACTTTCGTGATAACTTGACAACTTGATAAACTGACATTGCAACGCTCCGAGACCTGTCCTCCCTGTAATTAAAGCAGGTGGTCAAAAGAAGACATTTTTTGTCACATTTCACCATTTACCATATCTAGAGAGCAAACGCTCAGTCGGCAATTACAGCTATATATTAAACAAGACTGCAATCAACACACCAACGTTTTACTGAAAAAAGAAACCGCGTCGTGTGGTTTAGTTGGTCTCGCTCCTTGAACAACTCAGGTTGCTGATGAATAGCAAACTGACAAACTTTACCGTACAGTAGATTTGGTGTTAAAAGTTAATTTTTCCCGTATTAGTTGTTCAATCCCGACGCGACAGCTGTCAGAAATGGTCGATGGTGCGAACGCTCTCTCCCCCTTATCCCACTTAGCCTCTCTGTGGTCCTGTACGAGTGTGTTATTTGATTAAGTAGACGTCTTTCTATTTTATTAATAACTTCGATTTATTTAGACGATTTTTATATATCGGAAGAAATATATGTTGTTCTTGGTATGCTCTTTGAAAAACTGTAGATTCAAAGCGGCAGATTAAGGCTGTTGAATGTCGTGGTTAAAAAATACAAGTTTTCGGTCAGTTTCCACCATTTACCACAACTTTTGAGAACTGGACAAACGAATTTCACGAAACGTTCGCCACGATTGGTAGAACCGATTTGACAAGTTTTGACCGCCTTTTAGGTAGATGACGTCATAGGTTATTTGTTTTGAACTCATGAATAAAATGCTGTGGTATCTCATTCCACAATTCTATTGATTTCACCACCACCACAATTCTATTGTTATTACCACCACCACCACCAGCACCGCCAGCACCTCCACCACCACCACAATTCTATTGTTTTCACCACCACCAAAACCACAATTCTACTGTTTTCACCACCACCACAATTCCATTGTTTTCACCACCACCACCACCACAATTCTATTGTTTTCATTTCTATTGTGGTGGTGGTGTTGAAAACAATAGAATTGTCGTGGTGGTGGTGGTGAAAAAAATAGAATTGTTGTGGTGGTGAAATGAATAGAATTGTGGTGGTGGTGAAATCAATAGAATTGTGGAATGAGATACCACAGCATTTTATTCATGAGTTCAAAACAAATAACCTATGACGTCATCTACCTAAAAGGCGGTCAAAACTTGTCAAATCGGTGGTGAAATCAATAGAATTGTGGAATGAGATACCACAGCATTTTATTCATGAGTTCAAAACAAATAACCTATGACGTCATCTACCTAAAAGGCGGTCAAAACTTGTCAAATCGGTTCTACCAATCATGACCGCCACAAGCTAAAAATAGAGCATGATGTTATTGATAAAACCCGTCAAACCAGTTAAAAACCGGTTATACGTTAATGAGAATCCACCGCATTTTATTCACGAGATCAAAACAAATAGCCTATGACGTTACCCTTGTTAATTTATTCCACCGCAAATTAATCAGATTCCACCGCAAAAATACGTTTAATTTCATTCCTCCTATACTACTATTATTTATTTTGGAAAGTTAAATTTAAGTTTGTTTGCTTTCATAGAGCGTTGGGTCTCAGAAAACAGAGAAAGGTAGTATTATATTCGACGAGTTCAAAAGGTCACATCTGTGGTTTATAATTGGTGATGGATTTCGATCCAGTTTATTTCTGCTTTAGAAAGAAAAATGAAAAGTGGGCGTAAAATGCAAATCGATTTCGCTTTTACGCCCACATGAATGACCTCCAAGAAACACTAGAAAAACGCTAGCCTAACTTTAATAACAAGCTCATAAACGAAATGGAAGCTGGCCGCAGAAAGCGCATACAGTTCGCATACACTACTGAAACTAAGAAGACCATGGAAAGAGGATGATCCTAGGATGATCCTAGCACTAGGATCATCCGAGCGCGACATGTTTTCTGCTTTCAGTTTACATGCAAATGGTCGCACGCTAGGATGATCCTAGCACTAGGATCATCCTATCTGAGAGGTAGAATGATGCTAGCGATACTCCTCGTGCCGCAGTTTTGCATGTAATCCAAATGAACCTCCTAGGATCATCCTAGCACTAATCAAAGATCATCCTTTTTCCATGTAAATAGGGCTAAAGAATATTCGCAGGCGAGCATTCGGACCGACAAAAATTATCCCCACACTTAAATCGGTCTCTCCTAATTTCCCTGCACTTTTAATCGCTAAACTAACAAATGATCGAATCCAATGGTATGAAGTATGATAGTAAACTGAACTGCGAAGCCGAGACTTTATTGTTAACCCGTTTGTACCCTGCAATGTCATGCAGTTTTATATCTTCTGTCAATAGCCTCTGAACAGACTCCTGAAATGGGAATAGGGCACAAAGGAAAAAAAGTCGGCGAGCGGAGCAAGGCTTGGGAGAGCTAAAGCCTCACAAAACTCCAAAATTCAATATTATTTCGCTCCAGTCACCGATTTTTCTTCCATCCTTTTCCCATCTAAGGTTCACAGGCCAGTAATTTTGTCCAGGTAATGGGACTTGTTCTCTGGTCCGAGCTTCTTAAGAGGGCAATGTCTGTTTTAAAACTTTATTCAAGAATACACGCAGGGTTCTAATCTAGGAAGTTTGAGGGGTGGAAGCTCACCCCCCCCACCCCCCCCCCCCCCCCCCCCCTCCACCCCCCAAAAACAAAAAACAAAAAAAAACAAAAAGTTATCATTACAGTTTATAAAATATATCGGAAAAATCATCCGGGTCAGTGTACATGAAGCAAGCATTTCTTGTCAAAGGACACTATATGTAATTGAACACAACCTTGGTGTGGAGAGAAGCCCCGACCGGAAAACAAGTTCTACTGCCTGTCTGGATGAAATGAATGTAAATATATGAATGTAAATATATGAATGAATGTAAATATATGAAAATCATAAATATGTCAACTGCGGATCCTAGTTTTTTTTATTTTCTCGGTTGTCAGTGCGATTCTTGAAAGCTTTTATCATAAACGTTTGTTTTCCTGCCTTTTTTGTCTGTTTTATGCCTTGGTGACGTCTATAAAACCAGTTAAACATGATGTCACCTGATGATATTTTCGCCCAGCTCTGCTGAATTTTTTTTTTATCAGACATCGTAATAGTGCACCTAAACCCAAAATTGTTTTTTCGCTTAATCAACTCTATGTACGTTGAAAAGTTGAATAGTTAAATATTTCTTGTTTTTAACGTTGCGTTAGTGAATTATAGAGGTTTGAATTAACAAAATGTTAATAAGATGACGTCAAGTCAAGACTCGTTCAATATACAACTACTTGTTTCCACCTCCAAGTAATATTTTTTACAAATCAATTGACTATTAACAGTTTTTATTTTAATAGTATTTCTTAAATTGATTATCCTTAAGCTGTCAACTGCATATTGTAAATTGAAGTAGAAATAATGGTAAAGTCTTGATTTGACGTCACCTAATTAGCATTTTGTAAATTCAAATCTCTATAACTCACTAACGCGACGTTAAAAACAAGAAATATTTCACTATTCGACTTTTCAAAATTGATTACATCGTCATGTCTTTGAGGTTGTTTAAAAAACTGCTTCAAGAGAGTATTATTAAAGTACTTTTTCAACAACATCACACACGCACACACTATCTTTTTGTATATTAATTATTTTATTAATTTTTACAATTTCTCTGATCTTTGTTTTTCTTGATTTCTTCTTCTCCATTAATTATCCTGTAATTAAAAAAAATATATGCTTTAGACTTTTACAGGTTTTTCCGCAGTAGAAAATTTCAAAAATACCCAACGAGAACCAATATCAATGCTTTAAGTCGGCTTATGTGTATTAATCTAAGTACTTTTTTGATTTCTCTCACAACTTTATCGCTAACTTTAAACCCCACTCATGCATGAGAGATGACCAAATTCACATAGAATATAACGGATTACTCTGGCAACCTCTTCATTAAATTCAGCGCTGAACCAAACAATTTATTCTTTTGGCTGCTGTGATATTATCAACCACAAGTTATCTATGCTTCTGATTGGTTCACAAATAGTGACATTAAACAAGCTTACATCATAGTATGCACATGCACCAAATTAATAAGCCCTCCTTAAGCCCCTTCCTGAAATAAACAAAAGATACCGAAATCTTTCATAATTCCCCCTCCCCCCCTCACTTCAGTATAAAGTGGAATAAAGCTAAAATGCTAGTACATCAATACACTGCAATTAAAAGGATGGGGGCTTATTAAAAGGGGGAGGCTTAATAGAGGGAGGAAGCTTAGTGACTTGTTCAAAGTCGTAATTCGATGTTAAGCATAGAATATATGTAAAGGAAACAACTGGGGGTTTTTCACCATCAACACAACTCGCCACACATTATACAACAAATATTAAAGAAATAAAAAAGATCCGAGTGCATTGTTGAGTTATATAAGTATACAGGAATTTTTAAGAACACAAGAGATGTGCAGAGAAGCATGAGCCGAAGGCAAGTACTTCTCGCTTTTCTTGGGTGTTATTAAAAATTTGCAAGTGCTTAATATACAACTCAATGCATGAGGAACAAGTTTGTTATTTCTTTTATAAAATAAAATCGACCACAAAGGGACAAAAATTCATCAGACAACAGAAATGAGCGTGCATGTTTTATCAAGTTCTTATGAACTTGGTTTGACCAATCATAGAGTGCATTTCCTTAAGCATTTTATAAAGTGTTTCAACGAACTACAATATCACTGAAAAAGCAACATAAACAAAGTGGCAGTGGTGGGGGAGCTTCATAGAGGGAGGGGTTTTTTTGAAGGGCAGAGGGGGGGGGGGGGAATATTAGGAGGGCTTAAAAGTGAGTGGGGATAAATAAAGAAAATATGGTAATATAGAATACATTATAGCCCCAATGTCATTTTCTCATCCACCTTGTTTATAAATTATGATCAAAGGTTACTTTTTGGAGTTTCCAATAATAAATTATTGTTCTGGGCCGGGTCGTTCAAAGCATGATTAAGCTAAGAATTTGGTTTTATCGACTGAGTCGATAAGGTAAATTAGCCACCGTAAAAAGATTCGAGAAAGCTGACGTTTCGAGCGCTAGCCCTTCGTCGGAGCAATTCGCTCCGACAAAGGGCTAGCGCTCGAAACGTCAGCTTTCTCGAATCTTTTTACGGTGGCTAATTTACCTTATCGACTCAGTCGATAAAACCAAATTCTTGTGCTTCACCTCCACAGTTTCTCTAGAAACTAACTCCATTCATGATTAAGCTAATTCAGGGATTAGCATCAAGTTTGAATCCATTCAAATAACTCAACTCCAAAGTTTTCTGCTCTTCAGTTTTGACTTAAACTTGTCTTCACAACTACATGTAGCTATAAATGACCTTTTGAAAACATTTTTAAACAGAGAAATGAAATCCTCAGTTAACTTTTAATCCGGGATTAGTGTTAATCGGCTTTTGAACAACCAGGCCCTGTTCTTAAAACAGTTACCATACAATTACTTATCAGAATGGATGGGATTCCACTGTATGAAAGTCTCAAGTGTGCCGGTGGTTGTAACATCCGGAAATTGTCCAATTAGTACTTTAGTAATTTTTAAAAGTAATTATTTATACTGACATTAAAAAATCTTTGAAGTTTCCCCAAGTGGGGGACCGTCTCTCGCCACGTACACCATGGTACTTGGAGCAATGGGTCCACACCTCTTCAGCCTTGCAGAGGTGTGGACCCATTGGTCGTGGACATGCAATGGTTGCTTAATTCCTTGAAAGGAAGAAATTGCATCTTTTATGATGTGAAAGAAAAATAAATTATTATCTTACATTACTTTTTACATGTAATGCCAAAGAAAACCTGTACAAAGACTTGTTACATTCTTAACTATGGTTTCAAGGCAAAAACAACTGACAATGTGAATAATGTATAGATTAAATATCAAACTCCCTCGCCCCCTTTACCCCTTCTTTCACCTCCTCGCCTTTTCTCGGTTTTTGTTTTTGCGCTGCTCCTCAGTTCAGGCCTGTCAAAATGACCTGTCTATTTCACACCGTTACCATCTACTTCACACTGGAGTTCACAAATCATGACTTACAACAAAATACATCAGTATCCCTTACTACCTACTACTTCTGTTACCCTGCCTACCACTACAAAACATTCTGCAGTTGTAACATTACAGTACTAACATTTAATACTAACATTCATTGCTCACATGATTTTTGCTCGCGCAGTATTACTTGCGTGACATACGTGTGTAAGGAAATTTATTGTCCCTCAAAACTGTAGTAAGCCACCTTAAAATCTTGGGATTTTCATCGAAAAAAAAAGTACCTACTCTCAGATAATCCAAAACTAATAGCTGATGAATTACCATAATCGGCAGGTCTTCGGAAGTTAATCAAGCGTTTTGGTTCCGCCCGTGCTAGACTGGAATTCGCGTGCAGGTGTCATTTCAGAACAATGAAATATGCAGAATAGATCATGAATTGTAAACATCTCGGAGAACAAGAAATCTCTGAAAATACTAGCGCGCATGTTACCAACTCGACGTTCAGCGTACAAGTCTCACAGCATTTCAACCAACACGAAATTTGGAGACTAAGTAAAAGAAGGTCCAAATTTATAGTTCGCTTATTCTTGGGAAATTCTATCTCAGATTTTTAAAATAAGCGAGGTCATAAGATTCTCTGCTCGTTTGTTGCAAAAACATCGTAAATTTCGATTATTATAACTCGGCACAGGGAAAAATCCAAAACCGTCAATCCGCCAAAAGAGCCAAACAAATAAGGTACAATAGTTGTTCTTATGAATGAGTAAAGTTGAAATCGGCATTAGGTCCTCGATCTCTCAGTTTGGGGTGAAATACAACAAACTTTGATATTTTACCAAATTTAACCCTAAAATAAGTAAACTCGCGCCATTCAAAAATCCTCTCACAGAAGTTAACCAAACTTGGCTAAAATGTGTGCATTGTGGTACTCTTTCAGTCCCCAAGAGCGAGTTACCAAAATTTCTCATACAGGCCGACGGCGGCCTCACAAGTAAAACTACGCCTAGCAACGTATCGTTGCCAAGGACGCTTCGATCGCAAAAAATACAACTGAAATGGAAACTTCAATTTTTCCCTAGTAAGTGTGTGCCATGAGTATTTAGGTAAATACTGAATAAGATATCCAAATACGTGATTGAAAAAGAGTGGTCGGCACAGAAAAAAACACCATCGAGCCACCTTAAGCTTAAAACATCATTGAAAAATCACAATTTCCATACAAACTTTCATATCACGCTTGGATCTCCGAGACTGGATTTCCTGGGGGTTCACAAGTCCACAAGTGCGACACAAACAAGGGAAAGCACAAGCAAATACACTTGTGAACTACCGTACGTAACGCAAACGAAATGGAAAATTTTCCATTAAACTCCTCTTCTCTTTTTTGAACTTGGTCTTTCAGGTTTAACTTTCTAAGCTTAGTAGTTATAAATATGATCACACTCCATCGACAATGATTAGTGTAGCTTAAATTAAAATTATCTTACAACTTGTGTTCAGACATTTTCACATTGTCTATTTAAACATAATCCTCACCAAACTCTCCTCGACGTTTGTTGATGCCTCACCGACGTGTTCCTCGTTTCTTCTTCTAGTTTTGCTTCCACACAGTCGCTAAAAACCCTGGCTCTTTGACGTTGCATCGTTTTGGTAAAAGCATCCCGTCTGACCATTAAAAATCGCGGGCTCGTGGTGAAAGCGAGGCTGTTTTTGACCCTGTTTATTCTTTTTAACCATGGTTTTGTAGTGAAATTTGACTCGTTTTATAGCCAAGAAAACGGAGCGACCGTCCGAGGGACTTGCGCGATAAAAGCACACTGTAGAAATTACCAAACTTACAAGGTAGGCTTTGTATCAATTTAAAATTCAATACATTTAGTGGCCGAAACCTCATTTATCAAACATAGTTAGCAGACAAGATAGTAATAAATACTTTTGGCGCTTAAACGGTCTCTCTAAAGTCTTTTTGGGCGAAATAATTCGCCGAATAATTAAGCTTCAAAATGGCCAATTTTGTAGTTTTGTCAAATTTGCCTCAAATGTGTTCACCTCTTATGGCAATAGAATAGTTTTCCCCAAAAAGATTTTAAGATATTTAGAAACTCCAACATGTTTGTAAGCTCTGCTGCTAATTTGGTCTCAGGGAAAAGAGCACTTTGAGAGAAATTGCGAAAATAGTTGTCCTTGATTTTGTTGTTTGTCAAAATGGCTGACATGTAACATTGTAGAGCGACCATTTTCTCCTTGTTAATATAAAACAAAATATGTTAACAGCAGCATTTATAAACTAGTAGGATGGCTCTACTCTCTGATGGAATTTCACTTGAATTAGTTTCCACGCACCCGAGAACGAGACTCCAAAAAATTTCCTACTTGAGAGTGAAATTTTTGATCAAAACATGGGCCTGAGGATGGCATGATCAATCGCGGTTACCATGGCAACGATACATCTGCTGACCCTAGTATGGTTGTTTTTGTTCATCCCCCCAGGTAACCTACCTCCACACAAAAAATGAAGGGGGGTTAAAAATTTTCATTTCCAACTTTGCACCACTTTCTCAGAGAACTACTCTTAATCCTCAATGTTTGAAAAACTTAAGATTGTTAATATTTTCTTGTAGTAGGTCACCTAAAGGTGCTAGTAGTTAGTTAGTCCTCTTCATCCCGTGCGGGACATAAGGCGTCAATGATCTGTTTCCATCTGGACCGGTCCTTTGCTGCATGCTGTGCCTCGCCCCATGACAAGCCCATCTCACTCAGCTCGGCCATCACAGTACGTCTCCAAGTTGTCTTGGGTCGCCCTCGCCTCCTTTTTCCAGGTGGTGTCCATCTAAGGGCGATCTTGGGGATACGATCTAGGTCCATTCTGAGGACATGCCCGAGCCATCGGATCCGGCGGCGCTTGATCTCAAGTATCACACTCTGGCTCTTTGTCTTCTTATAGAGTTCTTTGTTTGAGATCTTGTTGGGCCAGAAGATGCGACATATTCTCCTGAGGCATCCGTTGTGGAAGGCGTTGATCTTGTTCATGTCACTCTTTATCACTCTCCAGCACTCGGCGCCATATAGCAGAACTGGCTTGACGATACTGTTGTAGAGTCTCAGCTTCGTTCCAAGGCTGTATTGCTTCGATTTCCAGACAGGCTGGAGTCGTGCAAAAGCACCGCGAGCTTTCCCAAGTCTTGCCTTAATGTCCTTATGTGCTGCATTGTCCTTGGCGACGAGACTACCTAGGTAGGTGAATTCCTCGACAAAGTCAAGTTGTTCACCCTCTGCTGTAATTGGTGCATCGGGAGTGGCATTGATGCACATTACCTTGGTCTTAAAGGTGTTAATGTTCAAGCCTGCCTGCTTGGCAAACTTACTGAGCCTGTCGGTTTTCTCCTGTAGGTGGCAACGTGTTGTGGAGAGAGCAGCAAGGTCATCCGCAAAATCAAGATCTTCAAGTTGGGAAAAGAGTGTCCACTGAATGCCCCGGGGTCTGTCAGCCGTTGTTCTGCGCATGATCCAGTCAATGGCAAGCAGGAAGAGGATGGGAGAGATGATACATCCCTGACGTACACCTGACTCCACGAAGAACCATTCTGACAGGTTGTTATCTATGATGACACTGCACTCGAACTGGTGGTAGAACAAACCCATGAGTGTAACCATCTTTGGAGGGACACCATATGTTTTCAAGATCTTCCATAGGGTGTCGCGGTGCACACTGTCGAAAGCTTTCCTGAAGTCTATAAAGTTAATGTAGAGAGGGGTGTTCCACTCGATGCACTGCTCGATGATGTTTCTCAGAGCAAAGATCTGATCTATGCACCCCCGACCTCTTCTAAATCCTGCCTGTTCCTGTCTCAGTACAGTGTCAATGGCTGCATCAATTCTAGCAAGAAGAATCCTGCAGAAAACCTTTGATGGAATTGAGAGCAGTGTGATGCCCCGCCAGTTGTCGCAATCCCGGAGGTTGCCTTTCTTGGGGATCTTGACAATTAGGCCTTTGGTCCAGTCGCCCGGTATTGTGTCAGTCTCCCAGATGTCTCTGAAGAGGTCCGTGAGAACCTTGGTTGAAGTACCAAGGTCAGCTTTCAGCATTTCAGCATGGATGGAGTCGATGCCTGGAGCTTTCCCACTCTTCATAGCTTTGATGGCACACCTGACTTCTGCTTCAGTTGGGGGACTGATGTTGATGTTCAAAACATCCTCGGCTGGTGGAGGGTCAGCAGGATCATCTGGTTCTGGGCGGTTGAGTACCTCACGGAAGTGTTGTACCCATCTGGCTGCATGTTCACGCTCTGTTGTGAGGTTGTTGCCATCCTTGTCTTTGACAGGGTCAGACTGGCTGGTGTTTTTGCCACAGAGTTGTTTTGTGATCTTATAAACAGTACTTATCTCACCTCTTGCAGCAGCACGCTCGGCTTCACCTGCTAGCTCCTCAGCAAAAGCTCTTTTGTCATTCCGAGCGCTCTTCTTCACCTCTTTGTCCTTCATCTTGTAGGCTTCTTGAGCCTGCTCTCGGAGTCTGAGTGACTTTGTGCTCAATATCTTGGCCTTCAGCTGTTTCCTTTCTTCTATCTTCTGCCAAGTACCAGCTGTTATCCATTCCTTGTTCTTTTTCCGTCTGTAGCCCAAGACATTGGTGGCTGTCTCGACATATGTCTTCTTGATGGTTTCCCACTTGGTGTTAACACTGGGGTCCTCATCATCGTCAGCCAGGGCAGCAAAGCGGTTTTTCAGTCTCAGTGCAAACTCTTTGGTGGTGTTAGGGCACTTCAGTTTGGCAACATCTAGATGTTTTCTGGACTGGTTCTGCTTGGTCACTTTCCTGAGTTTCAGCTTAATGGTTGCTGTAACTAGGTAGTGGTCACTGTTGACATCGGCACCACGACAAACTCGAACATCTTGAAGAGACCTGCGCCACTTTCCATTGATCAAGATATGGTCGATCTGGTTGACAGTGGAGCCATCAGGAGACTTCCATGTGAGCTTGTGGATGTTTCTGTGTGGAAAGATGGTACCGCCGATTACACAGTTATTCTCCAGGCAAAAACCAATCAGACGTTCTCCGTTGTCGTTCATCACACCGCATCCGTGTTTCCCCATAGCTCTATCGCAGTCGGTATTATCAGCTCCAACCTTAGCATTCATATCACCCATGATCAGTAGCATGTCATGCTGAGGGACTTTGGAGACTGCTTGTTGTAATTCCTCATACCAGTCGTCCTTATCTTCCTCATCAGCTTCGTTTGTTGGAGCATAGCACTGCAAGATGGTAAGTTTGCAGTGCTTAGAGCTGAACCGTGCTCTGATCAACCTGTCACTTAGTGGTTCCCATTCTTGCAGGGTGTTGACCTTCTCTTTTGAGACTATGAGGGCCACGCCGCGTATGTGTTGACTGTCGTGTCCAGAGTGCAAGGTAACTGATCCATCGCTGTTCACTCGGCGTCCAGAGCCTGTCCATCGGCACTCGCTAATCCCCAGAATGTCCAGTCTGTACCTCCTCATCTCACTGATAACCTAAAGGTGCGGTTTCAGTTAAATATTAACTTATGTCTCTAAACGAAATTCATGTTCTTCTCCATTGTGTTAAGAGGAAAAAGAAAATAAAAACCAGGGATGTTTTATCGAGGAAGAAAGGGAGAAACTTGACTATCAAAAAATTATTTATTAAACTCAAGTTATGGTCTCGTGGAGAATCTTTACCTTTGTGATTCTACAGCAAGCAAAAGCCCATCTAAAACAAGTCAACATTTGCTTTTCCCCACTCACATAAACCAGATCGCCATTCTCGTCCCCTGAGCCGCGCTACGCGGGACAAGAATACAGTTCTGCTCCGCGGTATAGCCAGTACATGTACCTTGCAGGGGGCGTCTGGAAAACACAGAATCCGGAATTCGGAACCGGAACCGGAACCGGAACCGGAACCGGAACCGGAACCGGAACTGGAATCGGAACCAGAACCGGAACCGGAACCGGAACCGGAAAATTGTTGGTGAGAAACTTGAAAACATGCAAGAGCCAAGGAGTCACGACAGTCCTGACAAGAAAAGGTGATTCACAAAAATACATGTTCGTGTTGTTGCATGGTTAGCGTTTAATAAACGCCGATCTATTTGTTTTCCTAAATGTTTTTGCTTCATTTTTTAGATCTCGTCACGAAGACAAGACGACAAGAACTCACCAAAGAGCAAAAATGTTCTCACGCCGGAGAACGAAGGCGGAGTACAGATGTCAATCATGTCAACGAGGTACACGTACTTCTCCTGTAGAGAGCTTTGTCTCGCTATTGACTTTCTTATCGACAACATCTTCGTTCGTTTTGGAAGCTCTGTTTTCCGGCAGGTTATAGGTATACCAATGGGCACCAACAGTGCACCTTTATTGGCTGATCTCTTCCTTCATACCTTCGAGTACGATTTCATGGTCAAAACAATGAAACAGGACATTACAAAAGCCGTCCAGTTCAGCAACACCTTTCATACATACATACATACATACATACATACATACATACATACATACATACATATAACTTTATTTAAACTCGGTAAAATCATTCAGTATATAAAAAGTGACAATTATATCATTAAAAAAATATATACACTTCACTTACTGTTTTACAAGGTTGCCGAGTGGGAAACCGATGATTGAAATAGTCGGTTTATTTCCCTTTTAGATTTCCCTATTGACTTGATATTCCTTACATCTTGTGGTAAGGAGTTCCACAACTGAGCCCCGCTATAGCTAAAGCTACGCTTTAGATAATTGGTGCGTGGCTTGGGCAATGTTAGTTTACCGCACGAATTTCGTAAATTGTAATTTGTGCTTCGTGTATTGAATAAGTCCTGCAAGTACACTGGGGCTAATTTGTTGAGGGATTTAAACATCACAACTGCCTTTTGCTTTTTTCGCCTTACTGAGAGTGAATCCCATTTCAGCATTTCCAGGAGTACGTTGGAGCTTGTCTCGTAATTAGCCCTCGCAATCACCCTGGCTGCACGGTTCTGTAATTTTTGCAGTTTATCGCTCAGTTGGTTACTAAACCCATCCCAGACGGGGCTACAGTAATCGAGATGGGGCTGGATTAGGGCGTTATAAATTTGTATTGCAGTAGATTGAGAGACAAAAGGCCTAATGCGCTTCAGAGCACCTATTGCTGAAGATACCTTTTTACATACTTCGTTAATATAATTTGACCAAGAGAATCTATCGTCGATTGTAAGACCTAGCGACGTAGTATGATCCACTCTCTCGATTTGTTGATTTTCTAAACTGACACAGATTTCGTCATTACTCTCCACAAGTAGCCTCTGACGAGAACCCGGCTATGATCATGAACTCGGTTTTCGCAACGTTAAGGCTAAGCCTATTCGTTTTTAGCCAGCAATTGAGATTCGCGAGTTCAGAGTTTATCATCGGTTCAAGATCAGCGAGATTACGGCCAGGAATACTAATATTAGTGTCGTCTGCGAACATTTTTGCGCAGGCTGTAGTGAGACAGTTCGGCAGGTCATTGATGTATATTAGAAAGAGTAGAGGGCCAATTATGCTGCCTTGTGGCACCCCGCAACTTATTTCGTTTGTGTTTGACAGAGCGCCATTTACGTTACACTTTTGACCCCTATTACTTTCGGTGCATTACTTTACTTTACGTTACACTTTTGACCCCTATTACTTTCGGTACATAGACGATTTATTTAGTATTAACAATGTGGACTTTGGAAATTACATCAGCGCAATTTACCCGTCGGAATTAGAAGTTAATGACACTTCCACATCATCTACTGAAGTGTGTTATCTCGACACGAATATCAAGACTGGAGACATAAACACACCTTTCCGTATCAGCATCTATGATAAGAGAGATGACTTTGCATTCCGGATTGTCAACTTTCCTCATATGGACAGCAACATTCCCGCCAATCCAGCTTATGGTGTTTACATATCTCAAATAGTGAGATATGCTAGAATTTGCACGTCCAAAGTTGACTTCATAGATAGACTCCGCGCAATTTCATTACGTCTCATTCAACAAGGCTTTGAAACCAATCTACTTCGGAAATCATTCCTCGCGAAGCGAGGGCCGAAGGCCCGAGCGTAGCGAGGTTAATAAATTTGGCGGCCGAAGGCCGCTCGGGTGCTCGGGTCTCGGGAGCTGAGCCGCGCCAAATCGAGCGAAAAATATATTTATATATATATACTGAAGATGTCCGGCAGTTGCTTGGCAACAAAAATCGCGACCGCTGACAATGGCGCGCTCTCATGTTTATTCATGGCGGCGGCCCATGGCGGCGAATGGCGGCCGGGCTGTCTGTTAAAAAGTGTTTACTCTCGGTTAAACACCGTACGGTGGCCCACGAGGGACACAGCTTCTTTATAAAAATACGGCTGTTTCTTTAACATTATTGCAATCTTTCTTTGAAAATATAGTGGTGCAATGTACAAATCGAACCGTTCCACACAATAGTGAAAGCTCGTTCCTTAGAAATCTCCCAATGCATGATCCGTAGAAAAAATAACATGCCTCCTCCGTAGAAATCGAGCTCTTCCGTAGAAGAATCACGGACTTCTCCTTATAAAAAGAGTGTGTTTGTTCCATAGAAATCAAACTCTTCCGTAGAAACAATCACGAGCTTCTTCTTATAAAAAGAGGGTGTTTGTTCCGTAGAAATCGACCTCTTCCGCAGAAACAATCACGGGCTTCTTTGAAAAATTGCGTGCCTGTTCCGTAGAAATCGACAGCTCTTCCGTAGAAAGTTTAAACTGCTGCGCGCGCATTTGCCTGAGGGGAATTGGGTACTAGCATGCCCGTCTGCCTTGGTCGTTTTCGCGCCATTTTCGTTGTCAACAGCATGGTTTTCTGTCAAGGAACTGATAGAACATGGAAAGTATTGCCACAACTGTAGGGTAGGATCCCAAAATGGTAAGTTAACAAACAATGGAGCGATTACAGAGTTAATTGCATTTGCATGTGTCGGAACGAGGGGCGAACGAGGCATATTGAGATTTTATATTCTCAATTTTCGCGATATTCAAAAAACGAGAAAATAAAGGCGATATTTTCGCAAAATTTTAAGCCTTTAAGGACGTTCGCGCGAAAATCTTCTAACATTGATTTTTTTATAAAACTTTTGCTACAGCTAGGTTATGAGTTACTCGTGTCAGAAATGCAAAAAAATGAGGGGGTCACCGACTTCTTTTCTGAGATAAGCTATCTGAAAGGCGACCCTAATTTTGAAAAATTGGCCTTCCTTACGGGATGTGATCCCAATGTCTGTTAGTCTAAAAATATTGCAAATGAATCTCTAAAATGCAACTTTCTTTCCCAAACTTTATGCTAGTAGGTCTGTTCATTAAATTCATTCAACTGGTGACGTTTCTTGAAGTAAATTTCATCTTTAAACGACAGCATTTGCAAACTCTGACAGCCGCAAGTTCGCAGGATTCGATGGCGCGCGGGTAGAAAAATGGAAAAAATTTAAACTTCCTTCATTGATTTTTTGTTCATTTTTTCACAATCTGTCGAGAATTGGCAAAGAAAATTATCTATGAAAAAAAAATTGGGGGTCACCGACCATCCAAGCGAGTTAAATCTAAGCAAAGTTAACGCAACCGCTATCAACCCTTTATGTGCTTAGATTTTCTTCTCTTGCGCGCGCGCTCGTGCATGACGAAGCATGGCGTTGCGACATGAATTGCGTGCGCAGAAAGGATGCGCATAAACAATTAGCGCGAACGTCCTTAAGCCCGACTTGGAGCTCGTAATGTATTCTCTGAAGAAATAACAAGGTAAAACAACAGCTAAAATGTCCGTGGTAATATAATTTATATCTGCCTTGATTTGACAGCTAGATTCAACGTACCAACGTAATGGCTTGAAGGCCAACACAGTCAGCCTTTAAGCTGTTGACCGTCTGGGAAATTTGAGGGGGTACTGTTTTGAAAACTGGTGCCAGGTAGCCCAGTCAATTACCTACCGGGAGCCCTGGGTTAGGTGGTGAATTGCAGGCTGGCTAGAGGGGTGAGGAAAGTCAGTTTTCTTTTCAACAAAGACATGTCACAGAATTGACTCTTAGCTGCTTAGACTTTGCTGTTGCTTGTTATTATTTGAGGCTGAGCTTTGCTGCCTTGGACCTTTGACAGGTTAGCTTTGATGGGAGATGGGCAGGCTTTTTACCAGTGCCCCCCCCCCCTCCCCCCCTCTGACCTAGCCACAATCCCAAGGGGGGAGGGGAGGGTAAGTGCAAGTGATTGCTGGCTTTTGGCAGCCCAGGGGGGGATGTTTAGCTGAATCAGGGCAGATATTTATAATAATTTCCATGTCTACATACAGTGTATATAATCTTACATTATAATAATAATAATAATAATAATAATAAAAGGCCAGCTAGTCAACTTTGTTGGGTTTCTGACTTGAGACCCATCTCTTTAATTCTGGAACACTGGTTTAACTTTTGGCCAAGCTGATTCATTAGTTCAGATCACCCTCCACTAGCTGGATTTGTGAAACTGATTGCCAATCTACTAGTTGTCTTGTGGATAGTAAATAGTTGTTTTTTTTTATGTTGCACTTTTAAAGTGAGAACATATGTGTATGATATGCCATAATTGCATAATTATAGTGTAATACTTCCCATCCAAAGGATTAACATATTTGTATACTCTGTTTTAATTATCAGGGCAATTGTGATCACTGGAATAGCCAAGACACTGGCTACAATTGATCAGATAAGTACTGGCCTTGCCACTTTTTGAGCCTTAGACTATATCAGAAGTCACAAAACTGTCATGCAGCCATTGTTCACCTCCGAAGGAGCAAAACATTTTCAGCCAACACCTGAACTATTCCTTGACGGCCTCCCCTCCCCCCTTGGGATTGTAGCTCCCATCGACTGTGAGTTATACATAGAGCAACCTGAAGGTTATGAGAGAAAAGGCCCCAATGGTGAAAAGCTTGTTTGTAAACTAAAGAAATCTTTATATGGCCTGAAACAGAGTGGTCGGAACTGGAATTGTTTGTTACATGGTTATTTAACACAAGAAGGGTTTGTACAATCCCTAGCGGATCCATGTGTTTATGTTCAGAGTACTAAATTTGGCCAAGTAATTGCAATTGTATGGGTAGATGACATTATTATTGCAGGTAGTAACACGGACGTATTGAAAAAGGCCAAAGAGTCTCTTATGATGAGATTCAAAATGAAAGACCTAGGTGTTTTATCATGGTTCCTAGGCATCCAATTCAAATGTGAAAATGACTGTATTGAAATGAGCCAAAGCAAGTTTGTGGAAAAGATTCTCGAAAGGTTCAACATGACTGATTGCAAACCAAAAGCAGTCCCATGCGAGTTGGGAGCAAACAAAGCCACTACAGTAAATGAAAGTGCATTTGAAAATGAAAGCCTGTATCATGAAATTGTTGGAAGTTTAATTTATCTCATGACTTGCACAAGACCCGATTTGTGTTATGTTGTGACGTGTCTTTCCCAACATCTGTCAAAGCCAATGAAATCACATTATGGGATGGCTAAGCAAGTGCTGAGGTATTTAAAGGGTACTCATAACAGATGCTTAAAGTTTGTTAAGGGAACTCAACTGAAACTAGTGGGATATAGTGACTCAGACTGGGCTATGTCTGATGATAGACGCAGCATTAGTGGTTATGCATTCAAGTTATGTGATGAAAGCTCACTGATTTCATGGAAAAGCAAAAAGCAATCTATTGTAGCATTGTCTTCATGTGAAGCTGAATATGTAGCTTTAGCCACTGCTACACAGGAAGCTAAATTTCTTAGACAACTTTTAGCTGATCTAATGTGTCATCCTTGCAAGAAAGTTTGTATGTATGTGGATAACCAGGGAGCAATTGCGTTAGCTAACAATCCTGTACATCACAAAAGATCAAAGCATATTGATGTGAAATATTACTATGTAAGACTAGAGATTCAGAATGGAGCTGTCAGCTTAACTTATGTACCTACACATAACAATGTTGCAGACGTATTTACCAAACCTGTAACTAGAGTTAAACTTGATAGACTGTTAATGTAGCGAACCCCAAGTTGTGTTTGAGTGGGGGTGTTGGATACAATAAACTCACTTGTAAATCTACTTGTAACCGGAAGTTAGTTACCGGAAGTGCATGTATGAGACTGTAACACTAGGTCGAGGCTGATTGCACTATATTGCATCAGCCCACATCATGGTGAACGTTGTGGAAGAAATCTGTCTGTTGGAATAAAAACTGAGTTGTGTTTTACGTGAAGTTTGTCTTATCCACCAAGAACTATGGCCACGCTTGCAACAAAATCTAGCTGTCAAATCAAGGCAGATATAAATTATATTACCACAGACATTTTAGCTGTTGTTTTACCTTGTTATTTCTTCAGAGAATATATTACGGGCTCCAAGTTGGGCTTAAAGGCTTAAAATTTTGCGAAAATATCGCCTTTATTTTCTCGTTTTTTGAATATCGCGAAAATTGAGAATATAAAATCTCAATATGCCTCGTTCGCCCCTCGTTCCGACACATGCAAATGCAATTAACTCTGTAATCGCTCCATTGTTTGTTAACTTACCATTTTGGGATCCTACCCTACAGTTGTGGCAATACTTTCCATGTTCTATCAGTTCCTTGACAGAAAACCATGCTGTTGACAACGAAAATGGCGCGAAAAAGACCAAGGCAGACGGGCATGCTAGTACCCAATTCCCCTCAGGCAAATGCGCGCGCAGCAGTTTAAACTTTCTACGGAAGAGCTGTCGATTTCTACGGAACAGGCACGCAATTTTTCAAAGAAGCCCGTGATTGTTTCTGCGGAAGAGGTCGATTTCTACGGAACAAACACCCTCTTTTTATAAGAAGAAGCTCGTGATTGTTTCTACGGAAGAGTTTGATTTCTATGGAACAAACACGCGCTTTTTATAAGGAGAAGTCCGTGATTCTTCTACGGAAGAGCTCGATTTCTACGGAGGAGGCATGTTATTTTTTCTACGGAACATGCATTGGGAGATTTCTAAGGAACGAGCTTTCACTATTGTGTGGAACGGTTCGATTTGTACATTGCACCACTATATTTTGAAAGAAAGATTGCAATAATGTTAAAGAAACAGCCGTATTTTTATAAAGAAGCTGTGTCCCTCGTGGGCCACCGTACATTCTCGATCCAAGAGCTCTTCTCGTTTGCGCATGACCGAGGTCGCGCGGCCAAACAAAAAGGACCGAGAGCTCTGGAGGCGAGAATGATACATTTCAAAAAATATCATTTAGAAATGAGGACTATCCACTTTTACGGTTAGGGCAACCAACAATCTCGACTATTTTCTTTATAAATTTACTTCGTAATTGCGTCGATACACATAATGGGATATACGTGCTGAAAGAAAAAAGAACAATTTGCAGTGTTTTGCGCGAATTTGACTTTAAAAGCTGCTAGTTTCTTGGTGTTGCGGAAGTTGCAATCACCAAATGACGTGACACAAAAGACATTGAACAATACAAACACCACAACACACAAGCTAACAAACAACACCCACACCACAACACAATAGCTAATCAACAATACCCACACCACAACACAATAGCTAACCAACAATACCAACACCACAACACAATACCTAACTAACAATACCCACACCACAACACAATAGCTAACCAACAATACTCACACCACAACACAATAGCTAATGAACAATACCCACACTACAACACAATAGCTAACAAACAATACCAACACCACAACACAATAGCTAATGAACAATGCTCACACCACAACACAATTACTAACCAACAATACCTGAACACCACAACACAACAGCTAACAAACAATACTCACACCCCACCCACACCACAACACAATAGCTAATGAACAATACCCACACCACAACACAATAGCTAATGAACAATACCCACACTACAACACAATAGCTAACAAACAATACCCACACCACAACACAATAGCTAACTAACAATACCCACACCACAACACAATAGCTAACCAACAATACTCACACCACAACACAATAGCTAACAAACAATACCCACACCACAACACAATAGCTAACAAACAATGGTCACACCACAACACAATTACTAACCAACAATACCAACACCACAACACAACAGCTAACAAACAATACTCACACCCCACCCACACCACAACACAATAGCTAAACCATACACCATACATAAATCCACGCATTAATATTTAGCCCTATTGTAATTATAATCACATTCTTTTTTACTTTGATGTTAGGGAATCCTAACACAGGGTTAACCTCTGGATTTCCTGTTCAAGAACTTATTTGCATTAATATTTTAACAAGGTTTTTGAATAAATTGTTATTATTGCTATTATTAACCAATACCCACACCACGACACAATAGCTAAACAACAATAGTTTCCCAAACACCACGAAATACTGAATATCAAAAAAGCTTGTCTACAAATGTGCTTCGACGATTCACACCCCATGCCCCAGCTCCACACTCCACACTAACCCCCCCACCCCCCCCCCCCCCCCCCCCCCCCAAGAAAGAAAGAAAAAGGAAAGAAAATTTATAAATCGGTATTAAACCTGTACGCAATGAAAGTGTTTGACGCGTGTGTATGAAGATGATGTCATATTGTTAACGAGAAGGGAGCTGAGGTGCCCTGAGAAGCAGGGAGCTACTGTAGCCATGGTGTCGGACATACGATGTAACAAAAATTGAATTCTGTACCGTATGGCCAACTCTATTGTAGCAATTGCATAGCATGCAATGTTACTTGAAACGTACTGTATGTGATCACCTCCATTGCAATGGATTTATGCATTGCAATGTTACGCAACAATGTTGCACCGTTTTACTACCTCGATTGCAACTGTTACTTTCGTTACGTGGAAAACATCGTATGTATCTACTTTGATTGTAATAGCTGCATCCAATATTCCTTAAAAAGTTGCATCGTGTCGTCACCTCGATACTAGTTGCATGCAATGTTTTGCCATGTGTTGCACCTTAGAGATTAAAAAAGCGCTGGATCAGCCGCTGAAAATGTACCCGTAGACCTACAGGCCCAGTGTTAATTAATGATTGTTCAAAGTTTTAAGCTGATTTCCGGATGCTTTTTCTCATAACTGTATGTTTAGAGGACAGGGATGAATCGGTAATACCGATGGAATTCAACTGTATGTTTAGAGGAAAGGGGTGTGTCGATAACACAGATTCCCAGAAAACATTACAAACTGACACTTCTAGTGACGTCAAAGGACAACTTAATACTTCAGTGCTATTAGCATCTGTCGACAACTGCAAATTCGGTTGAGCTTTGCTCATCAGTGGAATCAAAGTTGCTCTTTAAGGCAAAGCAACTTGATAGGTATGTTGGCAGCCTTATAAAATAGCAAATATTATATTTTAACTAGTTTTGAAAACCTGTAACATGCTTTTTTCTGATGGCTTGACTATAAAACCTGTTTGTACTATAATTCACAAATCACTATGACAATCGCATGCCTAAGAACGCATGTTTCGATGACTGTTTCACAGGTTTAAAAACCATTAGTTTATATACTACAGCGTAGTTTATCTTCTGGATCTTAGGTAGAAGCATTGCCGGGAGTTATAAGCGAAAGAGCTTACAAAAGAAGAAGTTCACAATCATGCCGTCATTAAATGCTCCACAGTACTTCCGCGTCTGGGAGCTTTTGCATTAGATAAACAAGATTCTCGCACACTAACCTGTTATTTCTACTACACCTTATTCACCCATTCGCTTGTCTTAGGAATGAGAGTAGCAACACAATGTTTTATGTGTTTATGATTTTCCGTCGTTTTCATCTTGCAAAAGGATTACCGAATGTGATGATTTCAGTGTCGTATGTTGACTCTTGGCCGAGACAATTAGAATGGCTTTCTTGTCATGCAGTCTCGGCCAAATCTTTCTGGTTTTCATGCTGGATTAAATCAAAGATACAAATAAAAACTTGTAAAAGCAATTACCGCAAACAATTTAAATTGTCTTATCATTCGCAGTAGTTTCAGTGTAAGTGCTCGAGGACAGTTTCTGTGGATAACGTTAGCACTTGCATCCAAAAATATCAAGAGTTATATGACACCAATCCAGGATCACCACAATACATCTTTCTAAAACTTATATGTTAACTTATTGTAACCTCAAATACGCAGTAAACTGCTTGGGTCAGATATGACCAAGCTTCTGAAGTTGTCGCTAAAAATACGTTCGAGTTTGGTCAATCCTTTGCTATGCAAGGTCCATGATATCCATTTGCATTGTATTGTTACCTATAGGTGCTGGTAACTTTATTTACACACTTTCGAATTATAGCTGATTAGATCGCGTACTTTGGTTCACGATGTTTGTTACTATGTTAACTTCAAAATACCTTTTTTAACAATTTGTTAGCATGACATGCGAGTGATTGTTTTAGATTCAATTGTGTCTGATCCAAGGCAGACATCAATTGATTTCTTTATAATGTCGCTACTAACAGTAAGGGTATGACCTGTGTTACCTACTTTGCATAAATACGTAAAAATACTCGAATTTAAGTGTAAACAAAAACCTACTGCCGATATTTCATTTTCGTTTTCTTCTACAACCAAAGTCAGTCACAACTGCATGTTAGACATATGGCATATCAGCATGTAAATCGAGCTGGAAGACGCAAGGTTACTAAAGCACAAGCACAGAACACTAAGAATATATTTTCCGCCAAGTTTTGCTTTTGCTTGGTCGTCAAGTAGCGAGTTCAAACGAAAAAAAAACTGGAACATGCAAAGGTTGCGAAGAAGTCAGAAAACCTTTTTAGTAGGAATGAATACTTTGGTTGGAAAGAAACAAAATAAATAAATTATAGATAATTTATAGATTGCTATTTCCCTTTGTGCGGAGTTTGGACTTTTTCATCGAATGTCTTCAAATGTTTGTCGAAAAAATCACAAATGTTAATAACCCCATAATAAATAAATAAATAATAGTTAATTTATAGACCGTTTTGCATTGCATTGTATTGTATTTTATTGTAAACCAGCGTTTGTTTTTTCGCAGATCTGACATGTGGCCGTTATCACCATTTCTGTTGGTTTTTGTTGTAAGGCAAAGTTTGGCCGCCGCTGAGTGTAATGCATTTTCAGGGCCATCGGGCATCACTGAGTGCGTTAATTTGCCAAGGTACAACCGATATCAGTGGGCAACGTGCACCACTGATGCCTATATCAAACAACAGACCCACAATAAGCATTCTTGCAATGACCAGTCAAGCACCTATTGCTGGTACTCGTGTATGCTTGAGACACGCAACAAGGTATCTGGATTCGTAACCATCGACTGTTCTTGTAACCCGTCACCTGTAACTACCATCTCGCCTGCAGCAACTCTGTCTTCAGCGTGTTATACTCCAACAGGATATGATTGCAACTGGTTTACTGACTGCCTCAAAAAGAAGTATGCGTGCGGACCTTCAAGCACAGCCTATGCAGTAAGATATGCAAACATTTTTTGCGCAGTATATGAAGTATATGCCAGCACATATACCAGCAATGGGCAGAGTTGGATGAATATAGCTCGCAAGTGCCTTCAGATTTCTCTTGTGCCGCTACTGCGTCCCTGGGTGAAGCCAACATGTCAGGACATTCGTCGAAAGGCATTGGACTCTCATACTTCATGTTTTTTGAAACCTGACAATCAACCGAAATCTATATGTGACCTGAACTGCAACGACTACTTCAAGATCTTCTGGACCATTCGAGAGTCTTTTGACGATGGATTGGACACGGCATGGGAATCTATCAGAGCAATGTGGAACATAGGAATTGACTGCGGTGCTGACAGCATTAGCAAGTGCTTTGAGCAAAAAATGCAATCGCAAAGTGCGATGCGAATCTCTAAAATAGTGATTTCAAGGATTGAGAACAGTTCATTCCCCTTTCCTTATGGTGATGCCAGAAACAGATTTGTAGATAAAGTCGGTTTGAGTATTGCTAAAAGCCTAGATTTGAACACAAAATTCATTGGTTGGCTGGCGTTTCCTGTTCAAGAATCAAGTCTTGTTACTGAAAGCTTAGACATCATTCTGGCTCTTGTAGACAAAACGGCCCTTGGCATTGTTCATGCCGTCCTGGTGAAGATCGACTTCGATTATATTTTTAACAAGTTTGCTTTGAACATAAAGCGAGGAACGCTTCCTTTGATAATTGTCGATGGAGTCAGTTACTGGGTAAAGTCACTTCATCTCTTCTCTGACAAAGCTTGCATTGCAACAACGCCCCTTGCAATTGCAGAGCGGCCAAATCACGATGATGACAATCTGATTCACCGCAATAGCACTGTTACCGCCTTACTGCCTGAAAGTGTTGTGATGTACGGAACCACAGCAGCGGTGATCATGTTAAGCTATACAGCTTACTGACGCTCTATGTACTTAAAGGGGCAGTGTCCAGGCTCAAATATCGTGTTTTCATGATTATGATCAGGAGCTTGCTTTATTATCTTGTAATAGGAAGAAAAAATCGCCAAAATTGACGCAGACAAAAAAATACTAAAATGACAAAATAACGACTAAACAACTCTAAAATTCCACCAGAATAGAAACTTTGATTTCATGACCGCCTGTCACGAAATCAAATTTGATGAACTGTAATCGACTTCCATCCCTGCAATCCTGGACGTTTTCGGCAAAGTACTGCTTGTGTTTTGCTTTGTAGAATCTTTTTATCCAGTTTAGTTGTATATTTGGTGGCATTTGGCGATGTAATAGGAAGTTAACAAACCACAGTTTCGATATTTCAGCGGAACAGAGTCCCTTTAACAGCGTAACTTAGTGTTGCTGAGGAAAATTCAATAATTCTCCGTTTTGCAAGTTTTCTAGAGCTCAGTGTTCAGTGGTGATCTGGTAAATTTTATCTTCGAATCAACAGTTTTAGGGAATTATTTGTCAGTCTGTTTTCATTCCAAGATATCCCAAATAATCTATATTGTTGATTACGTTTTGTATTTGGAAGCGTTTGAGAGAAACAAAGGTATGAAGTCTATGAAAGATAAGTAAAATCCAGTAAAAAAATAGGAAAATTAAAGAGTCAATGGAGATTTAAATGAACATCGCTATCAACGTAATTAACGAGGATTACTCTTGATTGGATTACCACAGTTTGCTGGAGTCTCAGATTTTCTGAAAGTCCGATTTTAAACATTTTCATGGGTAGTACAGTCAGGTGTTTGTGATAGGGAAGCGACTTGTGGCAAGTCTAGCTGGAGTATAACGCTTTTTTTTACTTATCCCCTTTTTAAAATTCATTCTAATTTTTAAAAATAAAAAAGTCTTTTTTTTTCTAATCAAACCTGTTCTGCAATTTGAACAGTATGATTATATTTACACAAATGAAAATGCTTTGTTAGTTTGTAAACAAAGAACTTTGATTCAAGATAAAGTTAGGAAAAAGGACTTTGACTCAATGTATATTATCATTTACATAAGTCTGAAGGAGGACATACAAATGGCAAATGATTGATTAAAACGTAAGTTTAGAACCGGCTTTTGATATTTTCTATTTCTGTCCCATGCCCCTCCACCCTAGGGGAAGGGGGGGGGGGGGGGGGGGGGGGATCACTCCTCTCTAAAAGTACCGGGCACTGGTAGTCCACTCCTTAGGGAGTCCACCCTAGGGGAAGGGGATGGCGGGGGAACGAAGGATCCCTCCTATCCAAAAGTATACCGGGCACTGGTAGTCCATTCCTTAGGGAAATGCCTCCACCCTAGGGGAAGGGCAGGAGGGAAGGATCACTCCATCTAAAGGTACCTGGCACTGGTAGTCCACTTCTTAGGGAAATGAGTCTGAACGAGAAAGTACAAATGACAAGAAAGAAAAGAGAATCAGATATCAATAAGCTTCAAGGGATACTGTCCCGGCTGAAGTATCGTGTTTTCATAATTATGGCCAGGAGCTTGCTTTAGACTTACTTTATTATCTTGAAATTGGAAGAAAAAAATGGCCAAAAGTGATGAAAATAAAGGAGTGGTTACTAAAGAGACAAAAAATAACCGCTGAACAAGTTAAAATTCCACAAGAATAACGAGTTGGATTTCTTGACCACTTATCACGAAATCAAATTAAGTTCAAGTTTATTATTCGATAAACTGATGTTAATGAGACCTGAGACAGTTGTACAAAGCCACTCATTGTTGGCGTGTAACATTTCTTTCCTTAGTCCACTTGTTAAGTGTATGGCTTATTGGTATGCTAATCTCACAGGCTACAACATATTCTGTACTTCTCTGTTCCCTTGCAAGGCCAAAGTCCAAGCCTTGTTTTCTGTATTTTCTTAAGGCCTAGGTCAATCCTGACATTGATATACCATGTAGTCGCCTTATTTACAGTGTATCCATAAGTTTCAAAGCAAAGTCCAATGTAAGCCAATCTCGGTAAGATGTTATCAAACAAAGGTCCCAGTCAGTTCTGTCTTATGTTGCCCTCGTGCTCTTACCCGGCTATAATTTAATAGCGCGTGTCCCACCCAGTTCATTCTTCCATCGCTTCGCACCGAGCATGATATCAATATTATAGGAGCTGCCACCACTGCCGCTCGAGCAGGCGTCCCCCATGGTTGATAAAAGTTCTTGGACGATGGAACTCTGACTGTTACGAACACTATATCAGGACTCCCCAGTCCTCTATTTTAACCATTCCAAAACTGTTAGCAGACACTTGCATATAAAGCAATAGTTACAAGTTACTAGTAGTAATCAGGGATTATAAGTGCGTTCGAAGGGAAGTCTTTTTTTGTTATAGGAGTAAGTTGGGTGCTACACAGAAACTATCCCCCCTCCCCCTTTTCAAGAGAGAGGTTGTACACTTAAGACTACAAGTTATCCCTGTTTTGGCCTGGAAAGGAGAAATGGTTAGAGAGGGGGTACAAGAGCATGTTGCATGACTTTTTGCGTGACTATTTTTGTCTAGGAGCTATGGGAATTGAGGGGGTGATTGCTTAGAGGTTCCGCCCCGATGTCCGAACCGTTACCCTTTTATATAATATTTTTGGGAAAAAGGTACTCGTTTGATATATCTTCGATATATCTTGAACGCTAAGCTACTACAACGGATTATCAGTTGCCAGTCACTAACGAAGTTTCGTGAGAAAGTTTTGCCGTTAAAACTACGTTGTTGTCAAGTCAAGTCCAATTAATTGTGTTACGTTTCCAATTAACTTGTTACGTTTCCAATTAATTAATTAATTGACTGTCATGGACGTCATCAGTTATTTCACGCATCTTGTTACTGATAATGTCGAGAACACAACTGTCCGTGAGTAAAAAATACTACGGAAAGACGAGCAGAGCAAGCGATTTTCAAATACCAAACTCTCCAGGCACACGGCATGAACATTGACTTCAGTTTTATTTAGACTTGTTCCGCGCGCGCTGCAATGTTGCGATATTGCGACATTTGGAACTATTTAAATAGCTGACGCACGTTTTCCATTGACGGATATTCACTGATGAAGGGACAGAAGTCCCGAAACGTCTGTATTTTCAGTTTCAAAAGCGCCTAAATAACATTTTTCATTGAAAACGTCCAGAACAGACAAGTAAATGTTGCAAATGTGGCAAGTTACCCTTGACAACAACGTAGTTTTGACGGCAAAACTTTGTCACCAAACTTCGCTCGTGCATTACTTAACTGATAATTGCAGTGTGGCGTCAGATGTTGAAGTTCTTCGCAAAGCATTACCACGTGAGTCAATACTTCATGGGCGAGTTTTCGAAACTATTTAAACTAGAAATACGTGTCTCGCAGAACCTCGCGAAGCTCGGGGGATATTGTGAGGAGATTTGAGATACTGATCACCATTCCAATAATAAATGTGAAGCAGTAATGTTAATAAATAAATAAAATAAATAAATATCCTTTATTTACCCTCGGCAGTGTTTATAGCACAAGTGCTAGTGGGACCGAGCATTCAAATTAAACATAACATTTTTAAAAATCCCAACTGGCAGGAGGCAAACCAGTTGGCTATTTTACAAGCGTGGACGAGGAGTTGAACTCGGGTCTACCGTGAAACAACTCCATCTAGTGGTCAGAGCGGGACTTGAACCCGGGACCTCCGGATTTCAAGTCCGGCGCCCTAACCACTCGACCACGCTGCCTCCTTGTTGATGTGTCATGTGTTTATCTATACAGTTGCTACACATTAGCTGGTCGCGATTGCTAACAGCAAATTGTTTTTTCCTTACAAAATCAAAATTGTCGACAGAAATTCTCCGTCACTCCCTGTTTTACATAATACCGTATTACTTGTCATCAAGAGATAATTTTGGAAAACGCTCTCTGGATCTTCGACCTGACGTACTTGTCCTAAGGTCTACAAAATTTTACAAATTTCTATGGAAGCGTTTTCGAGAAAATTTCGAGTGAAGTTTTAAGGTGTTAAAATACAACAAAAACAAAACAATTTTGAAATGTTATTAAAACTTATGTCTACAAGGCTTGATGAAATAATATTTTGGTCTTAAATGAATTTTATACCATCCAAATACCTTGAGTGAAAATCTCTGCGAAATTTACTAATAGGCCGCCCGGTTGACAGATACCTCCTCTCTTTTAGGGAGGAAGAATCAGTGGAACTAAAACTCACTGGAAATGAATGGGGTTAGTTTCTAGAGAAACTGTGGTGCTGCGTCGGTGGGGGGATGAAACACGAGAATTTAGTTTTATCGAGTGAGTCGATAAGGTAAATTGACCACCGTAAAAAGATTCAAATAGCTGACGTTTCGAGCGCTAGCCCTTCGTCGGAGCGAATCAAGGAATTGTGGGTAGTGTGTGGTTTTATATAGTAAGCGGTGGAGCTATGCTATTGGTGGAAATTTGGTGACGTGAAAAACAAATGTAGATTAGTTGAATGAAAAGCGTTCGTTGATTCCGTGGGGTTTGAGAGTGCCGATTTGAAAGATGATTTTTTGTTCTAGGTTTTTACGGCTTTCTGTGTTACCCTGGTGTAGGGAAACGCCGCAGATTGTCATGTGTTGTTTAGAATGGTTAGTAAGATTAAAATGGCGCGCGACTGGTTTGGATGCGTCTTTGTCATTTTTTTCAACGTCTCGGAGATGTTCACGAAAACGGTCGCCCAGTCTCCTCCCTGTTTCGCCAATGTATATCTTTTTGCAAAAAGTACATGTAATGCAGTAGATAACATTTACGGAGGTGCATGTAAAACGATCAGTGATTTTAATAGATCGTTTGGGTCCTGCTATTTTGTCCGCGTTGTGAATGAAAGGACAAGTGTTACATCGTGTGCGTGTGCATTTGAAAGTTCCCGGTACATCGTCAGATTTCAGTGCGCTCGTAACTAGAAAGTTGCCTATGTTTTTGTCACGTTTGAATGAAATTAGTGGGGGTTGTGAAAAAATTCTGCCAGTTTCGGGGTCGTTTTGGAGTAATTTGAAATTTTTTAAAATGATGCTTTTGACTGTGTTGTTGTGTGGGTGGAAAGTGAGGGTGAATGGAATTCTCTCGTTCTCTTCCTTCTGTGGCGTTTGTAGTGCTGACTGTCTGTCGATCTGTTGTGCACGTTCTTGGCCCGTATTAACAACAGAGTCAGGGTACCCACGTTTCTTGAAAAACTGGCACATTTCTTCTGATTTGTTGGAAAAATCAGAGTCATCACTACATAGACGTCGAAGTCTGAGAAATTGAGAATACGGAATGGCGTTTTTAACGTGCGATGGATGTGAGGATGAATGTAACAGATAACTGTGGGAATCTGTAGGTTTGTAGTGCACATTATGAGGATCACCATCAGAGCTATGTGCCTTAAACGTAACAATCTCGTAAAGGAAATTATCCAATACCGTTCCGAACTTTCCAAAATTTGTCCAGCTGTCTTAGTACAATCAATTCGCGCTAAAATTCAAGAACTCAATGCTAAACTGTTCAACAGCCTTAACCAAATCAAGACCCAAAAACTTGAACAGTTAATAGGTCCTCAATTATCCGGCGACCATTCATTCGATAGTCACAATGGCGTCGTTACCATTCCGGAAAATTTGCCGCTTTCTAACCCAGAGAGGTCTGTTCTTAGTAAAGGTTTAAACTTTGTTCCTATAGCGAAACAAACCGACGAATTTTCAGTCAAACAAGATGTTGAAAAATTCCTTCGCCGCGTGCAATTAAGAGCTTTTTTCCACGACAAAGAAGACAATTCTAACACCTCGGAAAAAGATGTTTTTGAAACACTCAACGTTCGCAAATCAAAATGGACTCCCCCAGAGGGCCAGTTTTCTTCTCTAGATTTTTTCGTCAAAAAATGTCGTCACGATGTCCAAAAACTTAAATTTAACCGCCACACCAAAATTTCCAACCTTTCAACAGGAGAATGGGCAGCGCTCAAAAGTCTTAGCAAACGACGCGACATTGTTATCAAAGCGGCCGACAAAGGCGGGGCGGTAGTTGTTTGGCGGACCGACCTTTACCGACAAGAGGCTTTTCGGCAACTTTCTGACACCGCTTTCTATGCCAAAGTTGACAAAGATCTCACTTCTACCAACCAAAAAATTGTCAAAGAAACTATCCAAGACCTCATTACTAAACAACAATTACCAGTTACCGCCAACAATCTCATCATCACTACTCCTAGAACCTCACGCGTTTATTTCAAACCTAAAATTCATAAACCAAACAATCCGGGCCGACCCATTGTTTCCGCTTGTAGCTGTCCTACCGAACTAATTTCTAGCTATTTAGACAAAATCATGGCCCCCATTGTCAAATCACTACCCTCGTACATTAAGGACACCAATCACGCACTCGAAATTTTCCGGGATTTCAGTTTTACCAGCGAAAACAAATTAATGTTCACTATGGACATTACTTCTTTATATACCGTCATCCCCAATGACGAAGGACTTCAAGCACTAAAATATTTTTTCGACCAGCGCTCCATTCAAAACCCAAGCTCAGAAACACTGCTCCGCTTAGCCGAATTAGTTTTGACACTTAACTGTTTTTCATTTTCCCAAAACTACTACAAACAAGTAAATGGAGTCGCCATGGGCACCAAAATGGGACCAAGCTACGCTAACCTTTTTGTAGGCCACATCGAAGACAAATTTTTTAATCAGTACCACGGAACCAAACCCGAACTCTACGGCCGCTACATCGATGATTGCATTGGCGCTACCTCTTCCAGTAAAGAGGAACTTAATCAATTCATAACTTCTGTCAATACTTTTCATCCAGCTCTAAAATATACCTGGGAAATTTCCGAAACCTCAGTCGCTTTTCTTGACATTAATATTTCAATCAACGGTAACAGTTTATCCACAAGTGTGCACTACAAACCTACAGATTCCCACAGTTATCTGTTACATTCATCCTCACATCCATCGCACGTTAAAAACGCCATTCCGTATTCTCAATTTCTCAGACTTCGACGTCTATGTAGTGATGACTCTGATTTTTCCAACAAATCAGAAGAAATGTGCCAGTTTTTCAAGAAACGTGGGTACCCTGACTCTGTTGTTAATACGGGCCAAGAACGTGCACAACAGATCGACAGACAGTCAGCACTACAAACGCCACAGAAGGAAGAGAACGAGAGAATTCCATTCACCCTCACTTTCCACCCACACAACAACACAGTCAAAAGCATCATTTTAAAAAATTTCAAATTACTCCAAAACGACCCCGAAACTGGCAGAATTTTTTCACAACCCCCACTAATTTCATTCAAACGTGACAAAAACATAGGCAACTTTCTAGTTACGAGCGCACTGAAATCTGACGATGTACCGGGAACTTTCAAATGCACACGCACACGATGTAACACTTGTCCTTTCATTCACAACGCGGACAAAATAGCAGGACCCAAACGATCTATTAAAATCACTGATCGTTTTACATGCACCTCCGTAAATGTTATCTACTGCATTACATGTACTTTTTGCAAAAAGATATACATTGGCGAAACAGGGAGGAGACTGGGCGACCGTTTTCGTGAACATCTCCGAGACGTTGAAAAAAATGACAAAGACGCATCCAAACCAGTCGCGCGCCATTTTAATCTTACTAACCATTCTAAACAACACATGACAATCTGCGGCGTTTCCCTACACCAGGGTAACACAGAAAGCCGTAAAAACCTAGAACAAAAAATCATCTTTCAAATCGGCACTCTCAAACCCCACGGAATCAACGAACGCTTTTCATTCAACTAATCTACATTTGTTTTTCACGTCACCAAATTTCCACCAATAGCATAGCTCCACCGCTTACTATATAAAACCACACACTACCCACAATTCCTTGATTCGCTCCGACGAAGGGCTAGCGCTCGAAACGTCAGCTATTTGAATCTTTTTACGGTGGTCAATTTACCTTATCGACTCACTCGATAAAACTAAATTCTCGTGTAAAACTCACTGGAATCGCTTCGAATCGACCCCAAAACCACTCAAGACACAAGTAAACACACAAAGAAGTTCAGGTGAGCCAGTTTTATTCAAATATCGTTCCTAATTTTACGCTCAAATTCGAAGCTTATTTTCGCCATACAAATCCTTATAATTTCGCTATTACGCAACAGTTACCACGACGTTCAAATTACACTGAACGTGTAAACATCACTTGAGCTTGGGGTTCCTGTGATATCACGCGCGCTTTCGCTTTTATAGTTTTATAATTTAACACATTGATAGCGAAGCACAGTTTGAAGAAAAAATATCGAGGCTGGTCCGTCATTTTTGCATTCTCTTGTCAAAATGCGAAAATTACCGCCATCGTTGGATATACGTCATGTAGACATAGCGTATATCGATAACTTTTTGACAATATTTGGGCAGTGTATCAATGTCTTGAATTATAAAACTTGATAGACGCATAACGTTTATTTTTTATTTTCTCATCTGAATGTAAACACCACACAAGGAACCTCTGCGAAACAATTTTGCGATTTGCACAAAACGCGAATTTTTTATGAATGTTTCAAATTTTCAAAATCCTATTTTTTTTGCGGTATACCCGTCCCGCTGTTAAGAAGGCCAACGGGCTCACATGTTTCTTAATCTACGTCACAATTCCTTTGTTTGAAGTCACAAGTTCCTTTGTTTAAAGTTATGTGTTCCTTAATCTACGTCACGGATCCTTTGTTAACCGAGAGGGACCGAGAGGAGACTAATGCGAATGATGGACCAAGATGGCGGCAAATTTCGAAGACTTTAAAAAAATCATAAAAAAATTCACGTTTTGCTGAAATCAAAAAGTTTTTTCGCAGATGTTCATTACGTGACGTGTAGATTTAGATACGAAAAAAAAAAAGGTTATGGGCACTTTAAATAGCGAATGACGGCAAAAAAAAAAAACAACCTGTACCCATACAAAACATGGATACAAAAATATTTGCTCCGTTGTCTTGAAACACTAAAAAATCATACCCAACTTAAAGTGCCCCTATGATCAAATTTTTGATTTTCATTTTTTACATTTTCGTGTACAATTAGACTTTCTTACTCATCTTGCCAAATTTCAATCCATTACGAACATCAGAAGTCATTTTATTTTAACATTTATTTACGAGAATTTACGGCCGCCATTAATCAACCTTGTTCCGAGGCTTGGTTGCGAATGGGAGAAAGTGACGTCAAAGGCTCAAACATACCTCACGGGTTGAAATTATAATAACAATCAGCATAGAAAATTGCACGAAGAACAAGTCCAAAGTTTTTGTTGCTTTTCGCGTGATTTTCAATACTTATTGTTCTTATAATTTCAACCCGTGAGGTATTTTTGAGCCTTTGACGTCACTTTCTCCCATTCGCAACCAAGCCTTGGAACAAGGTTGATTAATGGCGGCCGTAAATTCTCGGAAATAAATGTTAAAATAAAATGACTTCTGATGTTCGTAATGGGTTGAAATTTGGCAAGATGAGTAATAAAGTCTAATAGTACACGAAAATGTAAAAAAATGAAAATCAAAAATTTGATCATAGGGGCACTCTAAACGAAATATAAAAGCGTTTCTCTATTCGGGCAACACCTTATAAAAGGAAGAATGAATTGTTTCTCGCGATTTTTTAAAATCAAGAGAAAATAATTGGTCCAATTATTTTCTCTTGTTAAAATATAGTATTTTAAATTTGCAATACCGTTTGCAAGCAGTTTGTACATTTTTCTCCACTATAAATGGTGATTCCCTGAAGAAGAAAAAATGGCTCCTTTAACAGCAGCGCCAGGCGTTTTTTACAACGAGGCGAGGTGTTTTTATAGAACGATTAAAAAAACCGTTAACAAGAATGAGACGAAAATCATAAACGCACAACGGCAGTCAACACAGATAACAAGACAAAACCAACGTACAGTGTTTTTTTTTTCTGGTTTACTAGCTGAAACGCGACAATTTAACATTTCCTAGGTTGAGATAAATTCCATACTAATCCTTGCTATTCTCACCGGGACAAGCTAGGCTGCCTTGCAAAACGGACGTTGTTTTATTTTTATGGTAGCTGTGTTAACAAATGTCAATTTCACTATGTATGTTCCCTTAGCCTCACCCAACCCTTCCCCCCCCCCCCCCACACACACACAAAAACACACACACCCTGTGGGGGCACCTCCAGAAACAGATTATGTATTACCAATACAAGGAAAATTCTCTACTGACCAACAAAGATTCATACGCTGATGATGCACGTGTCATGTGACCTCTATAACTTATTCAGTTGGAAACCAATGACAATCAGAGGAAACGCTCGGATCCAGAAACAAGCGTGACGTCACCATTATCAAATTTTTGCTCTTTGCTTCTCATACCGTTTTCGTTTTTGACGCGTTTGGTCTATTGTCCACATCATAATGATGTGATAGAAAGCGCTGATCGCTTTCAGGGAAAACGAAGACTTTCGGGGAAAAAAATGTATATTCACGCCGTCGTTATATCTCACCACATGTAGTCATTAATATCAGCAGGTAGAGTCTTTTAAAAGAGTCCAGGAGCAAGCTGTAAGTAAAACGGGTGAAACAGTTGAATACAGCGTCATTCATCAGATGCCTCTGAGTCACTTGAGTCTGAATAAACACCAAGACCAGGAATGACCGGTTTTTCCTGTTTTTCTTGACTGTAGTCTGTTTTATTTTCAGTTCTGTTTGTAGAAAGTTGATCCTTTATTTCATTTTTACTCAAAGTTGTGTCTGGTTTGTTGGTTGTTTCTTTTTTCTGTTCTTCGTTTTTGTCTTTATCCGTTATAACAGTTTCATCATCTGAAAAGGAATTGACAATAACATTACAGACATCTAATTATATAAACCGAACAAAAGGCTTTGGCCAAAAATTTATCTTTACTCCATACACGTTATTTGATGGTTTGACAGATAATGCGCGCAGATATTTTACGAGTTGCGTAATATTTTTCCGAGCCCCGTAGGGGAGAAAAAAATACGAGCAATAAGTAAAATATCCGCGCGTGTTATCTGTCAAACCATCAAATAAGGGATTTATTATTTGACTGCTTAATTTTCCAATTGACTTCTCAATATAGCCATAATTTCTCGCCCAGTATTTCACTCTCGTCCTGAGCGCGCGCACTTACAATTTAACTTCGCTGTTCCCAACCTGTCAAACCGGTATGCTACAGTGTAATACGCTCGCAAATTTTACGCATTCTGTTGCCCTTATACGGTTAAATGGCATAGTCGAATAATAAATACACCTTATTGGATGGTTTAACAGAAAATACGCGCGGATATTTTACGAGTTGCGTAGTATTTTTTTAAAATGACTGTGACGTCATTTTACGAGTTGCGTAGTATTATTTTATAATGACTGTGACGTCATTTTACAAGTTGCGCAGTATTTTTTCGAGCCCCGCAGAGGCGAGGAAAAATGCGAGCAGTGAGTAAAATATCCGCACGTATTATCTGTTAAACCATTGACTAAGGGGTATTTATTATTCGACTGTGATGTCATTTTACCTTATATGAAAAAGAGAACACGCAAAATATCCGAGCGTATTACACAGTAGATTGCCGTATTACAACTTAGTGTCCCGGACTGTGTGTCCTACATTGGACCAACATCCCACCCAGGGAGGGGGAGGAGGAGATGACTCTACCTTCATCTTTACTACTTAAGGAAAGCATTAAACTACGACCAAGAAACACATAGACATGAAAAACTGAATTCAATAGCAAATAACTTACTTTTCTCAACCTCATCACACATTCTAGACCTCTTTTCTGGTGATGTCTTGTCACTGGAGCTACAAAAAAAGAGAAAGGAAGATTCAGTCATTGTCAGAAATTTTATTTGCTAACTTGATCTTTTGAAAAGCAACATTAAGCCCTTATAATTTTGAGCCCCATTCACACCAACGGTAATAAACATGTTGTTTTTAGAATCTATCTTGAACGTTTTTAAATGTATATGTCTCATACAAGTCTTACTCTAAGCACAAGTGATCCAGCAGGGCTACAATCCAAATTAAATAGCGACTTAAATGAAATTCAGACCTGGCTACAAGCTAATAAACTTAGTCTTAATATCAAATAAAACAAGTATTCTATTATTGGTAGCCATAACAAGTTGGCTAATTTAAACCACCGGTTTGATATAAAGATTAATGAACATTCTCTAGAAAGGGCTAAAACTTACAAGTATCTTGGCATTGATTTGGATGAGAGCTTATCGTGGGACTCCCATATTGACAATATTGTTAAAAAAGCATCCGCTGGCCTCGGGGCTATCAAACGTGTCTGGAATTTGGTTCCCCGTGAGACTCTTATTTTGATCTATAAAGCTCTCATCCAACCATACTTTGATTATTGTAGCTCCGTATGGAGCAGTATAGGTGTGTGTCAGTCTGAGAGACTCCAAAAACTCCAAAATAGGGCTGCACGTTTAATCACTTTCTCTGACTTAAATGTTAGATCTTCCACTTTACTCGGTGACCTTGGTTGGGATTCTCTGGAGCGAAGGCGTTCAAAGCAACTAGCAATTATTCTGTTTAAGACTCTCCACAATCTTTCTCCGACTCGTCTAAATAGTGTTTTTAAAGCTACATCCAGTGTTCACTCACATAATCTAAGAAATTCAAAATACAACCTTTTCGTTCCTAGACCGAGTACTGAAGCAGGCAAACGAAGTTTTCAATATCGCGGTTCTGTTCTCTGGAACAGCTTACCTTTGAGCGCTAAGATACAGCCCACTCTTAGCTCTTTTAAATCATGCATTTAATTTTTATCTAATTTATACTATCTGGAATGGTAATGAAGTCAATAAAGTTTCTTTCAACTGCGAGGATCATTCTTCATTTGATTTAAAGTTTCTTTCAGTAAATATTTCACTCCAAATGTTACGGGAGCTATTTTTCTAAATCGGTTTTAAACTAAACAACATTTAAACATGTTTAAGCATTGGTAGTTCCAGCTGGAAGCCAGATTTTGCAATAAACTGTTTCATTTCATTAACCCCTCCAATCAACATTTAGTTTCCAACATTGAACTAGAGAATGGCAGATAGTCAGAACATTAAACTAGATTATTGTCAGGCCAATGTAAACAAGTTTCAGTACGTTTGTGGTAAAACTTTGTCCTGCAAATTACATGTATGTCCAGAACCAAAATCATACCAGGGTGTTAATGATGTAGTAACCTGCACAATAGGTGCGAGTCACACAAGAGAAGGGAAGGAAAAAAATAAGCTTGTTATTTTTCTTCCCTGCCCTTGAATGCCTCATGTGCCTCGCGCTCCACGCTTGGCTTCACGCTTGTCTCTTGCGCTTCACGCTCATGGCTTGCTCTTCACGCTCGTTGCTTGTGCTTCACGCTTGTCGCTTGTGCTTCAAGCTCATCCCTTGCACTTCACGCTCGTCACTTGCAGTTCACACTCATCGCTTGCACTTCGCGCTTGCATATTTGAATTTGAAAGGCAATCAAAATTGTAATTGAATGTGAATGTTACATCAATATCATATCACATAGTGAACCTACTCTTTCCCTGCTCCAGCTGTCAGCTGTAACTGAGATTAATAAATAACCAGTCACACAGTCAACCTACCCTTTTATTGTTCCAGCTGTCAGCTGTAACTGAGATTAATAAATAACCAGTCACACAGTCAACCCACCCTTTTGTTGTTCCAGCTGTCAGCTGTAACTGAGATTAATAAATAACCAGTCACACAGTCAACCCACCCTTTTATTGTTCCAGCTGTCAGCTGTAACTGAGATTAATAAATAACCAGTCACACAGTCAACCCACCCTTTTCTTTTTATTGCTCCAGCTATTAACTGAAACTGAGATTTTTTGGTACCAGACTCCTGCGAAGATTTTCTATTTGATACTGCTGACCCCGGTGGCTTGACATCTGAGGGCACAGCTACTGTGCTTTGAAACTGGGAAACTGCATTCTTTTGACAAAAGAGAAATCAACACAAGTTTATGTATTAAAAATGCCATTAATATTGTGTTTTACTTTAACTGGTAGAAGAAAAAAGTAACCAAAGGTTAATTTATAACAATTTTAATAACAAGGTGGTTAAATGTTTGTCTCACAATGTAGTCACTGGTGATGTAGATCACAGGATTGCATATAGATCAATTAAGTATACACTATATTATTATAATTAATTGCACCAAAGTAGCACAATAAACAATAACTACAATAAAAAAAGCTACTCATTTTGGACTTTTTTTCATTCTTGTCTATCTTCACTCCCCCACCCTGCCACATGATGATTGTTTTTATCTCTAGAATACATGAAGCGTTAAATGAGATATAGTATGGTGACAAATATGCAAATTTTCACTCCATCACTTGGATGTAAACTGTTTTTAATTTCCCAGTGTATTACATCATCCAGTTGTCAAGACAGTCTTGTTTCAAACAATGCATATTTATGTCACGCTAAGATGTTTTGGTCGTTTTAAATGTTTTACTCTTCAATTCTTTGACTTCAAACACAGTATGGAAAATTAAACTGATCTGTGGTCTTTACCTTGCGTTGTTTCATATTTACAAGATGGCTCTAAGAGTCCTTTGATTAAAACTGTGGTGCATGAAGGGAGTTGATTTTCAACCCATTTTAAAGGATGTTTGGGATCAATAGTAAATTTTCTCTGATACACATACTTCACATACCCTATACTGTTTTATTTCCTGGGACTCTTCATCAAATCGCCGACTGGCTATTTCTTCTTGCTGCTTAGAAACCATGTCAAGAAATATTGTCTCATCACTATCAAGACCTCGAATCATATTTTCTGAAAGAGAATACCAGCAATTAGGTCACACAGCGCAGTTTGGAGAATACCAGCAATTAGGTCATACAGTGCAGTGTGGAGAATACCAACAATTAGGTCATACAGCGCAGTGTGGAGAATACCAGCAATTAGGTCATACAGCGCAGTGTGGAGAATACCAGCAATTAGGTCATACAGTGCAGTGTGGAGAATACCAGCAATTAGGTCATACAGCGCAGTGTGGAGAATACCAGCAATTAGGTCATACAGTGCAGTGTGGAGAATACCAGCAATTAGGTCATACAGTGCAGTGTGGAGAATACCAGCAATTAGGTCATACAGCACAGTGTGGAGAATACCAGCAATTAGGTCATACAGCGCAGTGTGGAGAATACCAGCAATTAGGTCATACAGTGCAGTGTGGAGAATACCAGCAATTAGGTCATAGAGTGCAGTGTGGAGAATACCAGCAATTAGGTCATACAGTGCAGTGTGGAGAATACCAGCAATTAGGTCATACAGCGCAGTGTGGAGAATACCAGCAATTAGGTCATACAGTGCAGTGTGGAGAATACCAGCAATTAGGTCATAGAGTGCAGTGTGGAGAATACCAGCAATTAGGTCACACAGCGCAGTGTGGAAAAGTGGTTGTTGGACTTTCCCAAACCTGATGGAAGGTGGATCAAGATCTAGTATCTGCTATAATTGTGTTGTTACATATCGTCTCTCCACCTAATCCTACATGAAAGTGTTTTCTGTGTAGCTCGGTGAACATGATGCTGGGGTAGCCTCCCAACTAGAACAGCATGCCATTCAGGGCAGGGGGGGAGGGTGGAGGGGGTTGCGGCAATACGTCCAGTTGCTTCATTCTACAGAAATCAGATGCAATTCCAGGTGGGCCACCTGACCTATGGCTTGAGTGCAACTTTATTTTTTAGTTACATACCGGACAGAAGTAACCTAACAGGGAACGCTTAGCAGAACGCGTTCCCCTTGGCGTTCCATTTTGCGTTCCCTTTGCGTTCCATTTTGCGTTCCCTTAGCGTTCCAGTTCAGTAAAATGGAACGCGTTCCCTTGTTTTCTTTCAGAACGCGTTCTTATCTACACTAACAGTGTGCAGGCTTTGGTGCTGTCTGAAATATGCGAGACAAAAATATATCGCCATAACGTTAATTTGCACCAGTGCGGAAAAATCTGGTGGGAAAATGTACGTAGAAGACAATTATAAATGAATATAAATGTGGACAGACCAACAGTAAGTTTTTTCTTGCCATGCTTTAACAAACCACGAACTGGACGAAGCAAAAAACTTGTCATCCGACATTTAATTGACAGAGACCGAATGAGCTGATTCTGCGATCGAACTTGCTCGCATTTTGGAGTGGATCATTGATCATCTGAACAATTGTTGTTTTTTTGTCAGGCTCAAAAATGTGATAAAATATAAATGGCTGAAGAATCCTCAATAAAAAGTCCTAGCTTGCTTTTTCTTTGTTCCGATGTTCCTCCTTTTAATATTGTCCTGCAAAGGAATTCTTTAAAACGTTTCCGCAACAGTTTTCCCGTAAAAGTTTGTTGCGTGCAACATGTAATTTAATCGATGAAAACAACTTTCAATTGAATGTAAAAATAACATCTAACCAGAATGAAAGTGATTTCAGTCTTTATAATATCTTAAAGACGTGTTAAATTATTTTTTAATTTGTAATTTAGGCCGAGGCATGAAATGCATGAAATGTTTTTATGCAAATTTGTGTGAAATGTAATTTGATCTCGACTGGTGTTTTTCAAGCGCTTGAATCCTGTTGAATGTAAATAAAAACTTGACATTCACGAACGAAAAATGCATTTTCGTGAATGAAACCTTCTATCACTTGAATGAAAAAATTGTACCTGATAAAACTCTAATCAGATTTTGTGTTTTTTAAGTCTCCCTGATCTATTTGGTTTTTGAATGTAATTAACATGAATTAAAGCAAAAATATATCTCTCAGTGCAGACAAGCTGAGCTGTAATTTATTTCAAGAACACATTGAGAACAGCCAATTCTAAACAGCAAAACATTTTCTTGGTCTTATATTCTCGGCTAGTAATAACTTTGGGGAATTGAAAACAACAGGACATTTTGAATTGAAATTTCGTCGCGTTAACATGAGTCATACGCAAATAGTCATGAATCAATGAATTTTGCGAATTTTATTACCTTTCGCGGTGACCAAGTAAGCGAGTTCTCCGTCGTTTTTTAAGAGAGTTTGTATTTTATTTCGAGAACGCGTTCCCCTAAAAATTTGGAAGTTGTGTAGCGTTCCATTTTGCGTTCCTTTGGCGTTCCATTTTGCGTTCCCTTAGCGTTCCATTTTGCGTTCCCTTAGCGTTCCATTTTGCGTTCCCTAGCGTTCCTTCAAGTTCCAAGAACGCGTTCCCCTGTTAGGTTACTTCTGTCCGGTACTGTATCTTTTGCCAACCATCATAGTGACTGTATCATACACAAAAAAATTACTGAATGTGAAAAAGGAACAAAATGCAGCACCCCTGTCCTTTATCCTATCAATCTTATACAATCATGTTAATGTTGAAAAAGTAACCCTAGGCTTTATAGAAGAAAGAAAGCCGATTAATTACTCATGCGCATAGCGCGCATGAGGTAAGGTTCCGGCTTCGTTTTTCTTGGTCATTTTTTTTTTGTGTCACATTTGTGCATACAAATTTATGCACGCATATATTATTACTAACCGGGTCGTCAGGTTACATACAAATTCTACAAAAATGGCTGCCACGCTCGGCATGTGCTTGGTTTTCAAAACCATAGTTTTGTCTTATCGGAGTAATAACACACATTAAAATATTAAAAATGGAAAGAGAAGGCTTTAAAGAATACTCAGAAGCTGCTGTTGTGAAGAAAAAGGAGAGCTTAAGCGACTAAATCTTGTTTCGAGGAACTTCATACATTTTTCTCAATGCGGGGCTGTTTCTTTCGAAGAAGCGAAGTTTTAAAGAATTATCAAGCAGCCGAGTCAAGCCGAGGTACTTAACCATACAATAAGTTAGTTTTTACGATGGGAATTTATGTTGATATCAATAATATATTTGTGATTGACTTTTTGTTTGTGTTTTCGTTAGTTTTGGAGTAATGTTAATAATATATAAAAACGTACTCAAATTCAGTCGTAATAATATCATATGTAAACAAAACAAGACCGAAATTCATAGTTCTTACTTCACACGCGTCGCCTTGCTAAAATTAAAAAATAGCCCAGTCGTTTACTGGTTTCATTGCGTTTCAAATGCAACGGAAAGAAGTCATGGTTTGAGAAATAAAAGGTGAATGTGTATTTCATCGGGAATCAATAAATTAAATATTCAAAGCGAGTACAGTTGTGCAATCTTATATTACAGACGATCGCGTAATACTGTTTTTGAGAATTGCTAAAATAGCCCAGTCGTTTACTGATTTCATTGCTTTTAAATGTAGTCTTTTCAAATGTAACAGAAAGAAGTCGCTGTTTGGGAAATATTAGACGAGTGTGGATTTGATCAGGAATCAATAAATTAAATATTCACAGCGAGTACAGAAAACGTGTCTTGACGTGTTCTTGAGTGTGTCATGCAAAATTCGTTGAGGGGGGAAGGGGTGCATGACCCTTTTAAAATAAACCGCAAAACTTTCTTATGTAAGCGCATGAGTACAGGCTACCAGTGTAGCCTCTTGTTACATCTAAAAATAAATTGCCTCATGTTAAATTGGCTTGGACCTGTAAGGGTAAGATAGCTGACACATATCAACAGTAACAGACATACTCAGCTGATGTTGCTCATCCCATTCATCTTGCTTTTTCTGTTTTTGTTCTTGTAATTTTTCATACAGAGTCTTGTTGTCGTGAACTTGCTCAGGACACTCTGTCACAAGCAAAGATAATGTGAGTATTAATTTTGTTTGTTATTTATATACACCATTATGGTAAATGAGATGGAATTAGAAATTATAGTAATTGGATTAATTGGATATGTCAGTAAGGGGTGCATGGAAAAAAGTAAAAAATGTTGCGACTGGACAGGACAGCTGTAATTGAACAAACACTGCATGACAGCACTACAACAGTGCTGTGCACTAATAATGTCACAGATTTCTGACCCCTGTTGTGACTCAGACAAACAAATTGCTTTATGTGTTATCTGCATAAGAATGTTGTGTGGAAAGGTGGAATTGGCAAGCACTTTGATGCAGCTTCTATCAATTTTTTGGAATACCCAGGTCAATGTTGAAAAGAAAACCTGAAAATTATTCTTTTAACAACTCAGATTTTGATGAAAGTGCAAAGAATTGATAGAGAACAGCTTTATTAATGTCTGAAAGATTTCACTTCCAAGAGGTTCAATTTACAACAAAAAGCCGTGGAAATTGATACGTTTATCTACGTATTTGCACAATACTCAAGAATATTAAAGCAGATCTTTATTTATCAAATAGCCTATAGACTCTCCAAACTTTACAACATATTAGGCAAAATATTAGGATTTTTGTGCAGAAAAAAATTCATTTCATGTCTCTTCAGGACCTTTTGTTCTAGTGCTTTGCTTGTGAACAGTTCTTGTGTTAAATAAATATTCTGGATCATTTGGGACCTATTTTCGAATCTTTTTCCAGGCTAGCGCGCAATGTACACATTGTAGTCATACATGATGATGTATGGCATTGATGTTTTGTTATCGCAGTGAGCATGCAGTGAGAGTTAGGGATTGGAAGTCTGATGATTGGACTTCATCACCCTCATCACATAATGTATTGAATTACATGTATAAGCCATCAGTGAATCCATTTTTCACTCTTATGCATAACTGCCTTTTATTTATTATATTTGAAGCTCACAAAACATTAAGATCACCTCTATCGCTGATTTCACCGATTTTTCATGTCCAGAACAAAGCCTTTGAGCTGACTGCAAGCTATGTCTGAGTCACGTAGGGGGTCTATCAATTTTTAGTAATAATGCGCATCGCTATTTTTACGAGAAAATTATTTTGCTATTGACACGATTACTCCCTACTCAGTCCCCAATAAAATAAAATATTTAACAACTATTCACCGAAGTGGAGGTGGGTAGTGGTGGATATTTACCAAGCCGCGAAGTTTTAGTATATACTGAAACAGTGAGATAATATAACGAAAATGATACTTTTTAACTCATTTATTCCTGTCAACGATTACAACTTTCGCGCGCAAATTGCTGGGAGGTGAATAGCACTTGCTATTCCGAGTTTCAGAAACCAATCAGAGCGCGCCAACAATGCTATCCACTGTTTCAGTATATACTAAATGTATTTAGTCTGTATTCCTATTATCATGGCTATAAGATTCAGGAATACCCAGCCACTTATTTGCATCTCATTGAATAAGAATGGACCTTTTTGTTTTCATATGCCTCGTTCTACAAAACTTTTAGCGACATGTAAATTAACGGTCGGGTATTCTCAAATCGCTCCTAATGAAATAGCTGACCAATGGCATTCAATAATAAAATATGGTAACAGAAGAACTGCAAAAGTTGTTTACGTTTGGATTTTTCACATTCTCTGGAAAAACAATTACAGTATGTGGCCCCTGGTCCGGCCACTGCCGTTTTTATGTAATTTTCCGGCAAAAAAAACGAAGTTTTAATAAAAATGAATCTTTTCGAGATTGTTGATCTTTTTCTTTTTTAATCTTCGTTTTCGGCCAGAAAATTACATAAAAATCGGCAGTGGCCGGACCACGGACGCGGCCGGACCAGGGGCCACATACTGTACACTTGAATTAATAAACACGCGAGAAACGTCAGCTTACCAAGTGGATCATCCTCCTTTCTTACTTTTTCCCATTCTTTTTGTCTTTTCTCGCGTATGTCAACAAGTTCTTCCTCAGACACAAATGAAACTCCACTCATGTTTGAAACACCACAACAGAGCTCAACTCGCTCAACACAACATCCATCAAACTGCTGTAGGAGGACTGGGGAGAGTGATCTTGAGCCCGCGAGCAGTGCTCACGTAGATACAAAATGGCGGACAGAATTTTGCTAAACGCGACAAAAGGAAAACCAAAATCCTTGAGTATTTGTAACAAGGAATTGAGAAATGTACCGCCATTAATCGGAAAAATAACTTCCCTAAAAACTGTCGACTTAAAGAGCAATGTTTTAACAGACCTTCCACCGGAATTTTCTTCTCTTAAACAGGTGACATGTTGTTTTTGTGCATATGTGCAGATATGTGGTATGTAAACATAACAGTTTAAACCTTGAAAAACTTAAATTGGTCTACCTTATTTATTCGAATAACTGCCCTGGGCGCTTGTTTAATTTTTAGACCTTAAGGGTGGGCGCTTATTATTTTTTTAACATTTTCAGCAAGTGAGGACATTTTAAGAGATTAACAAAACAAAGGATAACAAGTTTATTTCGCTTCAACCAAACATAACAAAGTGCAAAAGCGAACATGAACAAAGCATAAACAATATAAACAGTTCATTGACTTCTTAAAAAACTGAGCAACTGTCAGTCAGGTCTGCATTTCTTAGTTACTCGATTTCTATTTCTATTTCATTGTCACTAATGTCAATGAGCGAGTTTTCCGGTGCTGGGGGTGGGCCGGGTGGGGGTGTTTATTCAAGGCTGGGTGCTTATTAATTGTTTTGGCTTTCAGGGTGGGTGCTTATTCAAGGTGGGCGGTTATTTGACGGTGGGCGCTTATTTAAATAAATGTTAACTTGTGGTTAGAAATGTCGTAACTTCCAATTATTACTTATTTATCTGAAATCAATCTTAAATTGTGTAGTCCATTATTGTAAGCTCATTAAAAAATAACCTTACAATTTGGAACAAAATCCCTATTAGAAAAAAATCAAGTTCTTACTTATTTAACTAGTTTGGGAATTTTAACTTTACGCAATCTCTGCTTTAGTTCTCTGGTCGACTTCCTACTAAAAAGGCTAATTATCTTTTGTTTTATAAGCTGGAATCTATTAACCTTGGTAACAACAAGCTTGAAGATCTTCCTGAAGTCCTTTCCTTCTTATCTGGCTTGCAAAGATTACATCTGTTCAACAACCAATTAAGGGATCTTAACTCTGTGGTTCTTAGTGAGTTAATAATTTATCATTTCTATTCTCTCTTCAATACTAATGTTTATATATCAGAGAGTTAAGTGAAAATTGTGTTATTAAAAAAGAATATGTATTGTTTAGCTTTTCATATAGCATGTAAAGCTTGATTAATTGGAAAACATAATATTCCCACTTTCTTGTATTTAATAATCTACAAGAAAGCTCTTTTCTCTCTTCCCCACAAAAGAAGTCAGAGAATGCTGATGATGACCCTTTCCTGATTTTCTTGGTGGAAAGGGACAGTTGTACACAGTGTGGAAGAAAATGCATATTTTGGCAGAATAAAATAATTATTTTCTAATTTTCAGAATAATTAACAAAAATATAAATATCCTAATTAAAAAAGTTTTTTTTTTTCAGGTGGACTTCAGAAGTTAACATTTCTTAATCTCAATGGAAATCAGCTACAAGTGTTACCTAGAGAAATAAACAGGTATTAAAAATTATGTCAAAACAGATTTGGGAGTATAATTTTATGATAAAATTAAACGCTAAAATTTTTTTAAAATCCATAAGAAAAACTATAAAAAAAATTGATGACGTTGTAACATGAAAACTAAAAATATATAGATAGTGAAACAATTATAGGAAAATATAATATTTAATAGTGCTAAGGGTATAGTTCCCAAAGGTAAAATGAATATCAAATAGCTAGGAAAAATCATAATAAAAAAAATGAAATGTTAGGTAAACAGTTTGGTGCTAATAGAGTCAGCTTGGGTGTTGAGAGTAGGCTTAATGTCCTTGATGAACAGCATTCGTAAACTAGGCAGTCAAACTTGCCGCATGACACCTACACCAATGTATCATCACGCAGCATGGAATGGACAAAAAGGTACCCATTGACCATCTCTTCAAAGTCTTAAAGAAATGTGCAACAAGTTTATTTCACTATCTATATATTTATAGTTTTCGTGTTACCTTTTTGACTTGATAATGTCGTGAAGCAGCGTCAAAACATCGTCTATTTTTATAGTTTTTCTTGTGGATTTTAAGAACATTTTAGCGTTCAATTTTATCATAATTATATTAAAATTTTAATTAAAAAGTGACCTTCCTAGATATTAAGACCCCATTATCAGGGCTGTCATTAAGTTTTGAAGCAGGCGTAACATCCAAGGTTTCACCTGTAACATATAAACACATGGCCAAAGGCCATGTAAACGAAGGCCCTTTGTGCCTTCATTTCTAGGGGGGTCTGGGGGCATGCCCCCCCCCCCCCCCCCCAAAGAAAATTTTTTAAATTAGAATCTCTGAAATACATTTTCCAGCACTATTGGGCAGTAATTTTTTATTTTCTCAATCAAAAAGTAATGCAAATAAAACAGGGCAAAAACATAATTATTTAGACAGTGTTGATTACGAATTAGTGAAGTACATGTTGTAAGTGCTTTGACTCCAACTTTATCACCTCCATTTCCTTCGGCAACCTCGTTCCCAGGGTCTCTCTTCTTCCTGCCCCCTGGAGCGAGAGAGAGAGAGACCCTGGTTGTCTTGTTTTCTTTACAGTGGCTATGGCTGTGAAATAAATATGGCATTTGTCTACATGTTCCATAACCTCTTGTTGAAAATAGGAATCTGTACTGCAAGATATATATAAAAGACATAAACAATTCTCTGTGATTATAGCAAGACCCAGAATAAAACAGGTAAAACATCCCAGGCTTATCGTCAACCGAATAGGGATGTTAGATATCTCTTTGGCCGTGAAAAGTGCTTGAATTTTGCTGTTCATGTTATGCCTGCCGTTTATAACTGAATAAATAGGGACAAAAGATCCTGACAGCTTATAAGTTTCGAACTGAACATAATATGAACAAAGTCCTAAAATTGAAATAACGCCGGAAACGGTTGAGTCAAACGATTAAAAAAAAGCGAATAAACAATGCACAAGGATAAATTTGTTGTTGCTCAAAAATTCACAAGTATACAAATGAACGATGTATAGACATTCAAACGACTGGAACTGGTGAACAGTAAACAAAACAACATGCCTCACACACGAAGAGTAAAAGCTATCATTAGCTGTCATTGTCTTCTCTACCTCGTTTCCTGTTATAAAAGTGTACTGTTCATCAGCATGGCAAACATTTGGTCCGTGGCGGCCGCTTCTTTCTTGCTTTGCCATCGCCCGAGAACAGACGGCAACACTTTCGAATGATGCTTGAAGATCGCCTGTTAAGCAGTATGTAGCGATAATTCATCCCAGTCCGGAAAAATGCCATAAATCAAGAGCGCAGGCTTAGCGGCGTCAAGTAATAAAATTGGATTGCATTCTGTAGCAAGTTCAAAATTTGCTTTACTGCGGCAAATCTTCAAGCGCCGTGACAATTCCTCTGATCCCAAAGCAACTTACACTCTCAGAACCAGACTATGTGGATATGTTTTCGAAGTCTGCGGATGACCGCCGCTTCACATTGCATTTGTCGCGAGCCGCCGAACGCTTTTTCATTTGTTTCGCAATGCCCAGCAAGAGCAGACAAATTTCACACTTTGCCACCCCTTCCCGGTGTCCTTTAATTGGAATCTCCCAGATTCTGGGAGACACGTGACCAACCCCAACCAGGGTCTCTCTCTCTCTCGCTCCAGGGGGCGGGAAGAAGAGAGACCCTGGGAACGAGGTTGTTCCTTCGGTCCGTTGGGACTTGGAAAAAAAAACCTGTCGATTCCAGGTTGCCTTGATGCGGGTTCCTTCCTTTTGTTCATGGCGAAATCATGGATCTAAAGATAAACTACCTGCATGGAATAGTGGTCACGCAACACGGAACCATGAAAAATGGTCAGCGGAATCCCATTTACAGTAAGCACGGCGCATTGCATAATGAGTTTTGCTGCTGAAAATGGCGTCGGAATTCAACAAAGATCGATCGGGAATGTATATAAATAAATTTCAATTTGTTTGCGCCATGAATATTCATTACGCAGCAACCATCACCCATCACCCGTAACACCGACTGAGCTCAGCTGTAACAGATGTTACGGGTTACGGCCCCTAATGACAGCCCTACATTATTATATTCTTGCCCATGATTGTATCAATACCATTTAAACACTTACATAAACAGGCCAACAATATTAATCATTAAAGTTAAACAATAATAAATATTGTTTAACTTTTTTTGGGTTGTCAATGTGGTTATTATTATTGCTGGAATTATTCAAAACCTGGGCAAATCTTTTCACATGACAATTTAACAGTACTTAACTTCCTCTTGTTTTGTTGAAGATGTTGTTTCTTTTGATGAAATAATCTTGTTTTTTTTTTTTGTAACTGCCAGACTGGTGTCATTACAGTTCCTCAGTGTGGATCATAATCAGCTTCATAGTCTTCCCACAGAGATCTGTCACTTGATCAATCTCACAGAGTTGCACCTTGCTGATAATCAAATATCAAGGTTTTAAAATACTATAAAATTCTGATAATAAGCCCACCCCCCTCCACAAAAATAAGCCCACCAAAGAAGCCCAGAGCGTCGCCCAAAGCTTATTATCAGAATTTTGCATCATGATATTGCAAACAGAGTTGCTTCCAGGATGTCTTCATTACAGAAAAAATCAAGGACTCAAAATCAAGTCAGGCACACAGAAATTGTTATGTTCTTAAAAGAACTGAATGAAATAAACATTTAATTCCTGCAAACTCCCAAAGCAGTAATTTAATTTTGATTACACCAAAATTTGTAAATATTCACTTAGTTCTGTTATGAATATTTTATCTCACTTCTAAAAGAACAATAGTGATAAAGCTTATTAGCATTCTTATAAGAAACTTTAGTATTCTGTATCAGATGATACAGTACAGCGGTTCTGTATCAGGATTTACAAACCATTTGTATTTTCCTTATGAATTACTAACAAATTTAATAAATAATATAACATTTATGTTCATTAACACTATGTCAGGGTGCTGTTAGTAGTAAATGTGTGGTACAAGAAATTTTTGTTTAATTTGTTTATTTTATTTAGCCTTCCAGAGGATATGGCATTTCTCAGGAACCTTACAAAACTATATGTATATAAAAACTTTATTGAAGAGTTACCAGAGGTGAGGTGTTAAGTGCTAAATATTATCATTTACAAGTATCTTTATATGAGAATGAGAATGTGGATGTTACAGTCACAGAGTGTTTTGGAGCCACAGTAAGAGCAATCATGCATTTATAAAAGGATACATGTGTATTGGGCTCTCTAGAGTTATATTTTACAGCTATTGAGATTTTTACTGTGTGTCTTTTGTTGCTGAGATTGTTTTTGGGTAATAACTGGTATTACAGTCGAACCTCCACTTATGGACACCTCCCATAGGCGGACACTTAGTTGTGGTCCCAGCCACAAACAAACACTACATTTTTAACCTCCCATAAGCAGATACCTCTCTTAAGCGGACACTTTTTCTGGTCGCGATAGTGTCCGTTTATGGGAGGTTGACTGTATTAAAAATAATAATTATGAATCATTAATTTATTATTATTATTATTATTAATATTATTAATTGTCATAATTTATTGTCCATTAATATTATGGTATTAATGATAATTATTGTTATTAATTTCAAAAAACAGAATTAAAATAAAAATGTAATTACCCTTGTTTTTTACAGGGTTTGTCAAAATGTACACAGCTCAGAGTATTAGATGTGTCAGCTAACAGACTGCGCATATTTCCTGCTGAGGTGTTGTTTTTGTTTCTAACTGTGAAATAAATAATTATGATGATTATAATAATAAGCAAATATTTATCCAGGATAACCCATAACATAGAGAGTGATACATGATACGTTGTCTGAATATTGCTAAAGATTTGCAAGACAGATCCAAAGAATTTGAGTTCATTCAACATTTAATTTCAAACATGATTTTTTTTCTTTGTTTGTTCCAGCTAGCCCACCTTCCCCTAAAGGAACTTTACTGCGAAGAAAACAACCTTCTACAACATATTCCTGTTCACTCTCAACAAGAAGATGAAGTTTTGACTTTAAAAGTGAGCAGAATGCTGCATTACTTTTGTGAAATTATTTCTTAATCAGGATCAGAAAGAGGTATAAGAGGATTTTTAGTTAAACTATTTTGTATTGCACAAAATACCAAATGAACTGAGTTTAGTTTGGAGATAAGTTAACTTGCACTGTTGTTACCTTTGGCACCAACGTCTTAGTTTGTATTTTTTGATAATCCAGGTGGACCAGGTGAAATACTAAAAAAGACTGTGGTTGGTGCAGGCGTAGTGACGAGCCCTAATAACGAGCCCTAATAACGGCTGCGTAGGAGACTACCTTTTGGTCGAATTTACACTAGCCTATATATTTTTTTTTCACAGGAGATAACCGCACGCTTTGTTTTAAAAGATCTCAAGGATGGGTAAGAGTTGATTTCTGTCACTCCACCAAACCACTACTGTACCTTACGCTTTATTTGTGGGGGGGGGGGGGTGGGGGAGCGGGTACTTTATGTCCTTATCTAATTAATTTAGGTCTTAATGTCCTGTATCCCCGTCATTTTTCGCTACGGACCTCATCTATGCCTTCTCGTCAGGAGACACTGCTGTTTCTCCTAACCCACCCACCCACCCAACCAACAACAACAACTTTATTACATTATTATTTGTGTCACAATTGCTATTAAAATACCGCACTTAGCTATTGCAAGTCGCAGCGGGTAAAAACTAACATTTACATTATTTAACTGTTATATTTGTTTAATTTTGTGCAGGCGATCGTTTATAAAGCGCGCAATTCGGCATTTTCCTAAGGTTCAGGAGATGTTACAGTACTCGAGTGACTGCGCTGTGTGTGGACAGTCATTCCTTAACACCTGGCTGGAGTGTGTGCACTTTGTTGACGCCCATAAAGTAAGTCAAATCACTGTGGTTGTTGTAAACTTTGCGCTAACAGTCCTAAGGTACTAAAATTCGGTTTTAGCATTCGTATGCACTTCGTTAACGTCCATACAGAATCTCGCTTTTTTGGTTACGTACAGAAAATAAGTGAAAGCGGATAGGCGGGGTCTTTGCCGTCGTGTTATAGAACAAACTTTGTTTCGTACTGGACACTCTCTCCAGCAGTTGTTTAAAAGGTGGATATCGCTATCCACTTAACATGTACTGAACCTGAATTAGAGTCCTAGGTACATGGGGAAACCTTACAAAATGTTGGGGTATCCGTTTGGGGGAAGGAACGGGGGGGGAGGAGGGAGGGGGAGGGGGGAGGGGGTAGAGGGAGAAGTGGTACTACTTCTAGTTGTTCTATGCTGTAGAACGCCAACAAGAGCCAACGTTTCCTCAAGTGTATTTTTTTCTATAGAGGCAGGGTAGAACTGGGAAGCAAGTTTTTGATTGTCCGAAAACCTCGCATGATGTCGCGTTAAAAATCGTCGGCGCGCTGTTACACAGTGATACACTGTAGTTGCGTTGTAAGTGATATCATGTACTTAACTAGATTCTCAGTGCGATAATGACCGAAATTTTAACTGACTTACGGAAATTGACTGATGTGAAACAGAAACTTGTAGAATAAAGACTTTTCTAATTTGGATTGTCCTAACACTTTGTCCTTCAGGTTTTACGCACAAAGACAAAGCCAGGAATTATTCCAGTACGAGTTCTTCTGTGTTCCTATAAATGTTTTAACTCTGAGGGACATGACTATTTCGGCATCGCTTATGTTGGAGACACTTAATGTTGTTTTACATGGAGATATATTTACGCCTGATGAAGCGAACTTAGTGTCAAGAGAGCACTTTCTTGAGTCGACTACAATCGTGCATTCCAGAGTGGCTGGTTAGAATGCCTGGCTACCAGGCAGTGCCTCAAAACGTGCCTAACAATACAATATTCTAATGAGAAAATTGAGCAAGTTACGGGCGTTCAGGTAGTCACAAGTATTCTCAAATATACACCGCCTTCGCGCTGAAGAAGCCATGAAGAATCTGTTTCGGACATTCGTATAGAGACAAGCAAAGACGAGATTGCGAGATAATGTTGGCTTGTCAGAGAGAAACTCAAGTACATGTTTTATATATTTGAACTGACTGGTTTACTTGAAGCTTTTAAATTATGTAAAATTAATGTTACAATCAAGTGCCGATCGACCCAACATCATCAATCAGCAATTTCTACAAAATTTCAAACTTAGTTACAACAATGGTTTTTAAAAAGTAAAATTTGAAAACATATTTTTGACTAGTAGATTTTCTGTTGTTTAATAATCAAACTTGAAAACTGGGCCGACGTTTTCAAGTTTCGACCTCGTGATACTGCCCCTTTAACCACAGCACGCCCACTGCCCTGGCTGTAAGTCATACAGTAATCAGTGCGATATCGTACGCTCAGAATCAACTCTAACAGCCTGTCAATACTTATGGTAGTAAGAGTTGTCAACGACACTGCGTCCAAAACGGATCCGAGCGTCTTGCTTACAAGTGAAGTGATGCAATGAAGAGAGATATTACCGTGAATTGCACCAATTTTGTGCGAAACAAAAAAAGGTTGAACTAAGCAACCCACTCCAAAATCTGTCAGCGCTAAATTACTGAGCAGTACATCGGATGGGGTACGAAGTTGAGGTTTCCTTCACACTGCTGCCATCACCACTCTGTTTAGTATGCTTGCTGGCAGCGCGCATATTGAGTTTAAAATAATGCTCATCGCATACGTGATATAGAAGTCCTCAACAGCGCTTCGTCTGTACACGACGTAGAAACAGCTTATGGGGGCTTCAGGCTGCGTGGAATGGTTTACTGAAGTCAAATTTCACTCACCGCTTGAATTATGTTCGACCATCTCAGTGATGTGACTGTGAACGAGTCGTTCAGCCGGGTCAAATGGCCACAAAAGTTACAAGCGACGAAAGGACGTAATATTCTTCAAATGAAATATAGTATTGTACACGCACTAAAATTACATTAATTTGGTAACACTTCACTCAATTTTCTTTTTTTACTTTACAACATTTGTTCAGCCGTACATGGCATGAATAAACAATCGAATTTTTATTGACAAAGATGAAAGCAGAGGTCGACGTGGAATATATACGATGATATGAGATTGTCTCCTTGGAGAATTTGTCGCTGTTTGTTCTATATTCGTTGAAGGGCAAATTATGAGCGAAATAAGAAGTTCAGAAGGGAAGATAAAAGTTCGTACCCTTCGCGTATTTCAGGGTGTAATTTCTAATATCTGTCAATATCCGGCCATTTTTTAGGACTACATTTCATTTACGAGGTTCTGTTAGCTGTAAATGGTAGCTTCAGTTAACACCTTAAACACATAAATTCGCTTTCTGTCAGTTTCCGCTCGGATTTATTGATTCATCTGTGTTCTCTATTATGAGGTAAAAGCGATTTTCTGTTGATAAAACGCTAAAAAGTTCTCTTTAGACAATATCATTCAATAAATCAATTCTTTTTCATAGCTAACATTCTCGGGATACAAACTTAATAAACTAAAGCTGTTATTGAAACTATTATGTTTTTCAAATGTCTTCCTTATCATGGCTTGTTTCAAATTCGTATTCACCAAATATGTTTTTCAAATAAAATGTTACATTTAAACCTAGTATATTTGTTGCATTGTAATGAGGTGAGTTGGTCTCATAAAGCTTGTTGCTGTGGTCACACAAATTTGGAATGAGTGGCACGTTTCCACAGCTTCTTTTGTCGTGAGTTCCACTGGTCCACTTTGTTAAACGGGTTGGAGGGTTGGGTGGTGGTGACAAGCCTACTCAGGGGACCCTTGTGAGCAAATTCCTTGTTGGTATATTCATACGATGGATACGATCTAAGAAAGAAAATGATGTACAAAAATAAACAAATTTCACTCTTCGCATTAGGGAAATATCTCAGCATTTCTTTTTTTGTGCGCGTGGGAGGCGGGGGAGTGAAAATATTAGAGGGGGTCCTCCCATCTCCCCTTACATCCGCCAGTGTACCACTGTGAATACAAATAAAAGAACTGCCAAGCAGCTTTCATTCTCACTTGTCCCCAGTCGTTTCTTGTCGTTTTTGTTGTTGAATCGTCCCCTTATGATCCTCATATCCATGAAGAGAGGCACAAATGAGAACGACTTAGCCTTTCATTTGAACAGTCAGCCACTCTAGGATTGAGTTAAAAAAACACCTTGTACAGCATAATAAACAGTACCACAGGAAAGTCCTGCTCAATAGCTTTCATTTAAATGGTCACACTTTAGGATTTCATCCACAGACTCAAAAGTTAGAACCACCTTGTACAGCGTAATAAATAGTATAGGACAAACTGAATGCAAGGCTGGCTCTACGGCAATGGGCTGATTTAATGATTTAGCGGCCAATATTTCGGCTAACAAAACTAGCCTTCCTCAGGGCCAGGGCTATGCATGCTTTCATTTAAATGGTCGCACTTAAGGATTACATCCGCAAACTCAAGAGTTTGGACCATCATGACGGCATAATAAACAGTTCCACAGAGAAGTACTGCTCAGTGGCATTCATTTAAAAGGTCTAAGAGACGTCAAACGGTAAGAGCGCAATACTGGGTTGGAACAGCACACTTTCTAAACTGTACTCGCTTCAGGCTTCTTCTGTCTCGAACACAACTAAGTAAACAAACGTTTATAAATTCTGTCAACCTCCTTTTATGGCATGTAGGATATGAAAAATAGTGACGTCACACTACCTGTAAGTTAACTTGGAAAAGTTCACAAACACTTCATCCCAAGATCCTTGAGGAGGCCTGGGCTCTACTGGATATCGAGAGATGTATCCTCCGTAGCCAGGAGTGGGCCTGGTGCTGAAACGCAAGCAGTAAATAAACTTAGTATATGCCCCTGGTGCCGGTCTGCACAAACTTTAAAGGGAACCTCCATTGTTGTAACAAATTGACGTTAAATTGTTGGAAATAAAGTATAAATTAAAAATTTTTAAAAAACAGGTGCAAATATAATTTTAGTGTAAGAAAAAATGGATACGAATATCACCTATTTTCGCTTTTAAATTTCCCGCGCGCCGCCATTTTGAATATTTATGACGTGTTACGGTTGTCTAATTGTTGCAAACAAAAGAACTTCGATTCGAAACAATAGCGGCAACGGCACTAACACGTCATAAATATTCAAAATGGCGGCGCGCGGGAAATTTAATAGCGAAAATAGGCGATATTTATATCCATTTTATTTGTACACTAAAATTATATTTGCACCTGTTCTTTTAAAAATTTTAAATTTCTACTTTATTTCCAACAATTCAACGTCAATTTGTTCTGACAATGGAGGTTCCCTTTAAGTAATAGATAAAATATGAGCGGGAGACCTTTATGGGCATTTAACGTGGCTCCAAGTAGTTTTTTTTGGGGTCACACTTCCCTTTTTGAATGCGCTTATACATAATCTTACTTTAGCTCAATGAATCTTAATTTGATACCAGGTGCCAGGCTTGGATGGAAGTTTTGGATGATGCTCTTTTTATGCTAATCAGCGTTTCCATAGCAACGGTAAACAAATATGGCGAAAAACATCTTTCGATTTTGGGGCTACCCGCGACAAGCGAATAAATGCGCTATAATCTACACAGTGTAACACTCTAAATGGGAAAATTTCAAACAAATTAAACTGTTCGATTTTGAATAAATCGCTAAAACATTTTTAACACGTATTTTCTCATGTTTGAAATATAAGCGGTCAAAACATTCCATAGGTCTCGCAAAACAGAAAGTTTCCCCAGACTTAAATTATTACTTCCTGCACTGAAAAGCTCTGACTAATTCCTCGGCAATAAAGAGATCGAGCTTATCATTCAAATGCAGTTTAAAAAGAGTGAAACGTCAAGAAAAACTGCATTTAAATGAAAAGCTCGATCTCGTTATTGCCGAGGAGTCAGTCAGAGCTATTTGCGGGGAATAACAATTTGAGTCTGAGGAAACCTTCTGTGAGACCTATGGAATGTTTTGGCCGCTTATATTTCAAACATGAAAAACACATATTAAAAATGTTTCAGCGATTCATTCAAAATCGAACAGTTTAATTTGTTTAAAATTTTCCCATTTAGTGTGCTACATTATGTACCAGATACAATATAAGCGACCGTATTGTATTGTATATCCAATACAATACGGGCGCGAATATTGTATTGAACTTACGATATGGAAACGCTGATTAGCATAAAAAGAACATCGTCCAAAACTTTCATCCAAGCCTAACATCTGGTGGAGGTTTCCCATAGGAGTTTGCAAATATCCAGCATTGAATTTAACAATTTATTTTCATAAAACTTTTGTAGTAGAAACATGGCTGGTCGGTTTCGCTCTCCAAAGAGTAAAGAAGAAGAGACAAGTCTAGTGTCGAAGCCACTCCGAAAGCAACACAATACAATACTAAATGGGGTAGAAAAGTCTTCGAGAAATAGCAGCAGCGACGGCAAAATCAATGTGCAATGTTAGAATTTGTTGGAGTGACTGGTCTCAAATGCGAAGACGTAGAAGATCTGACCGTTTCACTCGAGCACATGTCGGCAACTATGCTGAACTTTTGGTTGAGCAAGCAAAATGGAGAGCGTTATCCGCCCAATTCGCTTTATTTGTCAATGCCAGAGAATACGTTAACAAGTAATATCAAGAATTTTTGTGCAAATTCAGTATTTAACAACTGCACTATCAACTTTTGCTACGAGAAAAAGTAATATTTGCAGGCATGTGAACGTTTAGAGTCTATATAGACAATAGAAAGGTGAAATTCTAAATGCAGTTTAATATTCTTTGTTATATCAAACTTGTGATTGATATGTCAAATTTGTGATTGATTAATAAATTAACTTAAGAGAAATTTACAGGACTCATCTTTATTAAAGTTAAGCATACTAATTAGGCCAGTTAGAGATCTTTAGAAAAGTTAATCCTATTGATTATTCAACTAATTCATAATTCATCAACCCCTGCCTTTCCCTGCTGCCTTTTCAAACCCTCCACGTGCTTTCAGACAGTTGATTTTTATTGGGGTTTACAAAGGTATACATGTGACTCAAATACTGCCTATTTATTGATCATAACTGTTATGAATGAATTTTACAATCCACCTTAGCGACAGTCAAGGCTGATCAGCGCAAGCTATTTTATGATGTGTCACAAAGCAAGAACTTACAATCGTATTTTCTTTTCTTTCGTTGTTTCCATTTTGGGCATCGTGATTGGTTCTTCGACATGTGGTTCTTCGACTTTAAGTTTCTCCTTTTCTTCTAGCCTAATGTAGAATAAATTTTAAAATCACCAAGTCCCTCACTTTCCCTAGAATAGTCGAGCAGGTGACCACGTGCGTCGCGTCTCCTCGCGGGATAGGATTTTCGCGCACGCTTGCACGATCACCCACTCGACTATCCCTGAGAGAAACGTGGGACTCCTTTTAGTCCACTGCATGTAGTATAAAGAAACTAATGGCTCATGTATCAAATAAACTAACGGAACTTTACCCAGAACGTTGTACCTTTTTTCCGAACCTAGAACTACATCATCGGAACGTTACTTTGGAGATTAGATGCGGTTTTTCTTTTGAGAGCTCGTAAAACCAACATCAAAGTAATCAGTCTGTTCAATCACAACAGACGCAAAGAATCATATGAACCAATCAGAGCCAGCCACGATTGGTGATGGTACTTCTGATTGGTTAAGAAAGTGACGAGAGTTTTTTTTTTTAAAGCATAGCAATCTAAAGCCAAAGCAAACGTTACCTATATGAACAAACAACAAATTCTGTCGCTACTTTACACGCGCGCGTGCGTGTGTAAGTGGTAGGTAGGAGTATTTTCACAGGGTTATGGTAGTCCTACCTTACTGTGGACGTGGAAATGGCGGGAAACAGTCTGTCGGATTCATACTGATGAAACTGGTTTGGTCGTGTTTGAAACTGGTCCCAGGTACACGCAACCTTTTGCCATATGTCGGGTTCAGGCTCATATCTGACCGCTCGGTATCTGACGAGGTCCGCATTCTTTTCGTGAGTTGACAAAGCGAGCAGCTCCTCTTCATTCACGTCGGCCCCGACACAAGCCTTTTATACAAGAAAAAAGCGCATAAGAACGATTTTGTATAAAGTAGCAATGATGAGGCATTAATGATTGAAGTAAATCTCATGGTTATCCTTTTAATCCTTTGTGTAGTATTATTGTCAGTCTTTCGTTTAGTTTAGTTAGATTTTAATTAGCAGGACCTGCGTTGATAGCAGTTTTTTTTTTCTAAACTGACGCAGTCATCCTGGATAAACATGTTCTTTTATTATTATTATTATTATTATTATTATTATTATTATTATTATTATTAAAAGCTCAGCCATGAGATGAAAGTAAATGTAATAAGAGTTGTCGCCTTTTCGCATTGATTAGTGTCTCTTAGGCCCCGTTTACACGGGTCCGGACAAATTTTTGCACGGACGAATTTTGTTCCTAGATCATGTGTTTACATGGATCCGTGCAAATTCTGTTACAGATTGCAGTGGTGTTTACACGGAAACTTGCACACTTAGCCGTTCAAAAATTCGTCCAGTTCCGCCGGTTCCGTGTAAACGCAAGGTGGAACCGTGCAAGTTTTTGTCCGTGCAAAAATTTGTCCGGACCCGTGTAAACGGGGCCTTAGTGGAGCGAATTTATATCCAGATTTCTGTCCTTTTAAAGTAGAGCTCAAGAGATACAATATATTCACTACCGGCCAACTTGAAGGTTATACCCAATAAGTTTTGCAAACTCTCCTGACAGTAGAATCAGATACCATGCACCTCTTCAGAACCTCTAATTTCATTGGACCTGGTCATCACGCCCACGTATTGTTTTCAGGGCTAGGGTCCATTGTTCTGCTGTTTGTTCTATTGTTTTCTCAGCCAATCCTGTGAGGCGTTCCGAGACGTACATACCGCCTCTGTAGAATTGTCATTTGGTGTAGTGTGCAGCACTTTTGGGCTGTGTTCCGTTAGCATGTTCTCCGTAAGTAATAATTTTTACTACGATGAGCAATCTTACGACTTGCGACAGTTGTTTCAACACGCCACATATGTTGTTACAATTTACTACTTTACAAACTTACGATTTCTTTTGGAAACAACATTTCATTCCTTTCCTTGATTGGAGGAAGAACACTGCTGGGTTGTTGTGAAGTTTCTTTCTTTTTCTTTTCTTTCAAGCCCTTGATGCTTTCGAGTCCTAGAGCTGGCGGGCGACTCATTCTTGAAGGAGGTCGGTGTGGGCCATTCGACAGGTTGTCAGGAAGCGACCTTCGCTGCAACATTATACTTTCCACTACAAATCGTGGAATAGCATGATACCTGACAGGCCTCTGAGGAACACGTCTTTCCAGAAGCCGACTCATGTTGCTAAACGAGATTTCGTCCATGGTGTTAACCATCGTTTGTCCACCGCGAGACTGCAAATTCTTTCCCAACGCACGCGATAATTTAACGCGTAACAGTTGTAATTGTTTAAGACTGTCAAAGAGAACATGCGCGCGCCTCTCCATTATTGTAATTAATTATTGAATAATTAATTACTACTTTTCCCACGGTCACAACACCATGGTGACGGCAAGAAGAACATGCTTCGCTCAGACGTCCCGTATTTTCTTCCTTCGACAGAAGGAACAACATACTGATAGGAAACGTCTGCGCGCAGGCTACACTTGAACTCGGCCCTGGACAAAAGGAGCCTAGTGGCGCTAACAAAGGAGAAGCGTGGGGGGTATGGTGGGGGGTTCTCGTCTAAAGTAACGGGGGAGTGACCGTTGAAAATGTTGAAATAAGCCGCTAAAAGGTCTCAGCGTGGCTTGTATTTATGTTCATTCCTAATACAAATTCCTTTTGAGAAAAAGCAGGCAGCACACTTATTCCAACTTAATGCCCTAAAAGGTAGCGAGATATCAAACATCAAAACACCAAACCGAAGTTTGTACCGTGAATAAAAAAAATGACTTTAAAAAACCAACATAAATTGTCAGAGAATGAGCCATTGAAAAGCGTGTTTTGTTGTCATCGAAAGGCGTTTTTTTAAGACAATGGCGAAGTATTTTTTGATAGGAAAAAAGCGTTTTTCACGTTTAATAGTGTATTATAAGCAGAAATTTCTGTAAACTATTTAATAATGTAGACGCAGTGGATGAAGAGGATGAGTGATCTGGTCAGAAATTGTCAGATATTTCTCGGCAATTATTAAACACCTCCGGCATTCTTCTGAAATGTTCGGAGAATGATCAGCGGATTGTGTTTATCAAAAATTACTTGAAGAGACAACCCACTCTTTACAAACAACACGACAAAGTAAAGGAAAACTTCTTTAATCATAGTCCTTAACAAACAATCTTTCAAAACTAATTTATATTTACACTTGTTTTATCAATATGGGAGTTGATGTTTTCCAAGTTACAGGAACAAATTCCCTAACAGAATGCCATGACATGGAAACAAGCAGATTATTTCTCTGAATACATTGTATTAATAATCAGAGACAACAAGATCAAGAGGGCTACACTTGACATGGTTCATATTTTGCCGTCAGCCCACTCACACATCTCTTTGTACCATTCCTCCTCCCATGGCAGCATGTGAAGAACCTAAAATGGAACAAAAATTATACAAGGCTTGTACACGTGGATGTTAGGGTAGCTTACTATAACCGTTTTATCGTTTATAATCAATTTGATACAGTACCACTATGATATTTACTGATGCTCAGCCAAGTCAAGAACACTAAATAATCTACTTGTCTGCCCATGTAATCGATGTATTTGCTCTAATTTTTCTACCTGTTTGGTCCCAGTTTGTATACTTTTTGCCGGACTATACATTTGCAAATGTTCAAATAAACCAAATTTGAACTGAAATGAAAACATGTCTTAGCCTGACATAAATACGCATTGTTTGAAATAAGAGAGAAAAATTGTTATGTTTGATTCAGGGGAAAGTCCAGTGTATTCATTATTGCCCGTCATGAATCAGTTGCATCATCTTTCAAAAGCATGTGTAGACACGTTGTTTTGTCAAACTCAGAACAAATTCCAATGCATTTTGTTGCCTAAATTCAAATCATTTAGATAGGAAAACTTTTTTTGTATTGTAAAATAAAAAAGTTACCAGTATTTTGCTTATGTTAATATTTAAATTTTGCCGATTATCCAGTGTCTTGTACTGGCTGTACAAAAATTGGATATCTGTTATATTATAAAGCTGAATGTGTGGGGCGAGTCATACAGGGAAAAAAATTCATTTTATGAAGCAGGGTATCACCATATACAGTGTTCTTACCAGACCGTGGCATTGCGGCATTGCCGCACTTTTTCAGGGAATGCCGCACTATTATAAGCCCAAGGGGTCCCAAGGGTGCAAAGAAGCAAAAAAAAAAAAAGAAAGAAAGAAAAAAAGAAAAAAAAAAGGGGGGGGGGGGAAAGAAAACGTATCACTAACGTACATTTCTCTATAATATAAGCCAAAAGTTGATTGGTTACGGCCTCTTTAGAAAGTACCCAGAACATTAATTTATTATCTAAGTTTGTTTGGGGTATTTGCTAGAATAAAATGTTGAATTAATTGTGTCTAAAAATTGTGACCCGCTTTTCTCCCTCATGACCCCCTTTTAGCTTCTCTATGGGTCCTGTGGACCCCAGTGAAGAAAATCCTGGTAAGAACACTGCATATATGATGATGACCATTTATGGTGTGCTGTAGCAATGCCCGCGGGTGCTTCAGGATACTAACTTTTATTGTCTGTCAACTAGAAAAAGGTTACTTTTTGTATAAAGCTTAGCTCAAGCACTGGGCACCTCAGATTTCATATTTAGAAGCTTTTGGCTCCCTATGATTTTTCTAAGAGCACAGGCGTGGGGAATATTATGATATTACATGTATGGCTACCTCACTTTTTAACTGTTTTAGGCTAATTTACAGTTGAACATTCCACTATGTAAATCATCAATACTTACATGGGGAGGGGGTGGCAAGTTTCTTTCCCATTTGCTTCCATCCGGGCTTGTGGGATCTGCAAGGAACAAGCTTATGAATCACAACATCATTCACAGTATCAACAGATCAACAAGCTTTAGAGTACTTACCAGTGTAGGGAAATGGGTGTTTTTTGCTCTCAAATTCAATTTCTGCATCTTGTATAATCTTGTCTATCCTTTTCTGGTTGGTCTCGTTCTTATACTTATCAAATCTCTCCCTTAATATCACAGCCTCTTCTCTCCATACCTCTCTATCGATACACCAGGAAAGTAAATGTTTTAAGCTGTTCCTGTACAAGCGCATCACGCGCTGTTGGTGCGTGATTCCCTTCGCCAAGTGAGAAGCGATGAACGCCATCTTGGATATTACCGAACAACGCTATCTCATTCCCAGGGTTCACTCCGCGCCACAAAAAGCAAAATAGGCACGCGAGGCGTACAAATAAGAGCGCGACAATTTTCAGATTACAGCAGTCCTGTCCCTGTGGAATGTTCCATACATGTAACTACACACAAATTTGTGAGTAAAAGAACTTGTTAGTCACTGTTATGGCACAGTAGCAAATGTCAGGTGTCAATAAAAACAATATATTGTCTTTGTGGCAGGAGATGATTTATTTATAGGGCATAATAAATTTTCCCTGGCACTGTATCTGTCACCAGATTTTTAATTTTGCATTCACTGGGTTTTGGTAAACCTCTTTCTTTTTCTTGCATGAAATATATTTATAATGAAGTTGAACTGCAACTTTGAAATTGGGTTCAGGTCCCGAGGGGGGACTCCCATATAAAAATGACAGGGATGCTCGTTGTACCATTTTGGGGTCAAAATTTGTAGATTAGGTACCGCTTAAGGTGTTTAAATCTAAAATGACCACCGTTAGAATTAACGTGGTACCTGTTAGGCTATAAAGCTGAAAAAATATGATAGAATATGACTTGTGTTGTTTTAGAATTGGTACCTCTTAGGGCTAAAAACCCATTTGAGCCACACCCGTCAAATGAAATTCTGGTACCTTTTAGGGTGTTTTTCAAACATTCCCGACAACAAACACCCCCGTCATTTTTATATGGATTCAGGTGTAAAAATGAGTAGGAAAAATTACATATTTTGGTCTGAAAATGGGCAAGGGTTTTAAAGAGGTGAGACACGGCACCCACCAAAAAAATTAAGGAGTACACAACAGCCAACTAGAAATAAGACAAATTGAACCTCAGATAATTTTGTAAAAGTTAGATAGTTGGATAAGTATAACTCAGATTGTCAAATGATGAGTTTCTGACAAACATGCATTTATTCCATATTTTAGTATCATTTACATTTTACACTGTCACTTCTCTTTTTAACCTGCAATTGAGCAGTGTTTTTTTTTGGGGAGAAACAAAAATAAAAATGTTTTTTTTGCAACTGACCACAGTTGATATGGTAAATTGGCCACCATAAAAAGAATTAAAAAAGCCAACATCAGAGACGTCATCAGAGTAATTCACTTCCCTCTTGTATTTGCTCCGCACTATAAAATTAGTTTTTTAAATATTTTTACGGTGGCCAATTTACCTTATCCACTCAGTTGATAAAAGCAACTTTTCATGTGTCGATCGATTCCCCACCGATGCAGCAACACAGTTTCTTTAGAAACTAACCCCTTTATTCAGTTTTGGAGGAAGTATTGCTTAAGGTGGAGTGCCTGATCGCAGCTAGGTTAACCAACAGTCAGGTCTAGTTAAAATCACTTTTTTATATATACACATCAATATAAACCTCTCTCCTGATGTTTTTGATATAATATTAAATACTTCTCTCTAAGATTTTCCCCCTAATACTATACTGCATTCATTCAATAAAAATTAAATGGCCTAGAACTCATTGGGATGTTCATTCCAATAATCAAGCAAGTAAACAACAATCTTTGCAAACGTTATGCACACAGTTTCACTCCTTTTTAAAAAAATGTACAAAAATGTGTGAAATTTTTAATCAATCCAATACAAAAACACTAGACAAAAAAACATTTATATTAAAAGAGGCTAAATTGTCCCAATATTTTATTGTTAACCTGAAACTTCCTTTTATCATTATGTGAAGTAATGGTCACTCATAAGAATGGGACAATCGTTAAATTCTACATCAAAGTCATATAATAACTCCACAAGTTGAGGCTCTGGTCGCGGCCCTCCAGTAAAGCCGCACTCTTCAAGAGTCTTGTGCCGATCCATCTCCACTCTTTTTCCTTCTTTGGTTGTGCAGTATATAGTGACTTTTCTTGTGGTTCCTCCAAATCTCTCATTGATTATTGTCTCAACAGAATAGACTGGTATATGCGCATGAACAAATATCTGGAAGTGTCCTGGGTAAGACTTCAACTGTGGCAGGTTTGCGAATGTAACAAGTTTGAGCTCCATGCTTATAAATCTGCAAACAGAAAATCAGGGCATAAGTACTGATTGTTACCAATATCAAGAATTACCTTGGGCACAAATTTACACCTGCACCATTGTGATGTTATATGCTTGCCCATGCACATACTTTTAATAATTTCTCATGGTAAGGACATTAAATCCCACCGTTATCAATGTGATCAATATTAGTGCATGATCAATAATTATTGTCAATCAATCAATTTTATTTTACTCATAACAATAGAATGATATATACATTTTCACAAGAACACACTAAACAAGAAAAACTACAGATAATAATGCTTATAAAATATAAATTAACATTAGAGCCTGGAGGCTAAATTAACCAAAGAGTTTTCAAGTTAGCCTCCAGCCATTTTTATGCACTATTATAAAATGTTCAAAAAAATGCACGCGCTATGATTGGTCAGATGGAGTTCATTATATCTTGATAAAGCACACACCTTACATTACGTGAATTCTTGTCCCTTTGTGGTTGTTTTTATTTTATAAAAGAAATAAAAAACTTGCTCCTTGTGCATTGTTGAGTCATATAAAGAATTGGGAATTTTTGAAAACACTTGAGAAGCAGTGAGAAGCACTCGACTTTGGCTTGTGCTTCTCTGCACATCTCTCATGTTCTTAAAAATTCCTGCGTGCTTACATAACTCAACAATTCACTCAGTGTGTTTTTTATCTCTTTAATATTGATGCACTAACAACTTCCCCCCATATTGTATTGATATTGGAACAGTTTCTCTCAATGTACCTTGGGTACTTTTCTTTAGAAGGCTTCCACAATCCCAGTTTACAGCACGGACACTGCTCTAACTCCTCTCTTTCAAACTTCAAAACAGGCAGGCCATCATCTTCAACACACTCTTCCTTCTTGTAATACTTCAAGCCTTTTGAGAACTCCAGATAGTCTAGCAATCCATTAGCATCTCTATCCAGCTTCTTTGCAAGAATATACAGTTCAAGGTTGTTAGCAGGTGCATTTAAGTCTCGCATTCCTGCATAAAACTCCTCATATGACAAGCTTCCATCACCATCCACGTCAAACCTCCGGAAAAGATCAATAGCTCTGGCATAGTTATCAATCATCCATTTATCCATACGAGCTACAAATGCAGCATGAAGATCATCAGCAGCTTCAAATGCATCAGCTGCTTTCTCAAGTTTTTCCTGTTAAAAATAAAGACAGTGTAAATGAATAACTCCCCCTCCCAAAAAATGTGGTCCACATAGTGGACGTAAATTGGATATATCTTTGAGATAGATCAGACAGGTTTTTTTTATGTAAACCATCACTTTTATTTTTTATTACAATTATTCATGGTAACTAACAATAAAATTAAAAAAAAGAAAAAAACTATAATAATAATTATAATAATAATAATAAAAACAAAAAAAGAAAGGCCATTGGAGTTGCACAAAAGAGCCAGAGACCCCATACAAGACGCAACACCATAAATACTATTTACATAAAAATATTATATTTAACATACTAGATATTATGTCCTATATACAATTAAAATGCAAAACAGTCAGGCGCAGTTTGACAAATCATCTAGACCCGGCAATTCCATCAACAGACTAAAGATCACCAAGCTGGCCTACATACCCCGCAACACCACGCCTAAATGAGTGTAAGTCATGACTAAAGTGAACTTCATGCGCTAGACAGTTTCAGCTATCCACAATTCTGTTTAAGTATGAATTTTTAAAGCTGGTGGTCCTAGCAAAGTTTTTCTTTAGTTTCAAGCAGTCAAGACTCCGAAAGGTATAACGATCATCAGAACAATAAAAATTTAGAAAACTACTAAAATCTACATTAAGATAACCATTCAAAACTTTCTATAAAAAAGTAACATCAGCTTTAGAACGTCTTTGCTTAAGAGAATTAAGATTAAGCTCCTTCAAATGAGATTCGTAATTACTGTCAGATTTTAAAATTAACTTTGTGGCTCTCCTCTGCACACGTTCGATTAAATCAATGTTCCTCTTGGTGTGAGGTGACCAAACAACCGAGCTGCACTCCTGAGCAATGAAGAGTCTTTAATGTAACTACGTCAAATAGACCCTTACATGTACGCGAGATTAAACCCAACATTCTATTAGCATTGGAAATTATGCGATTGATATGGAAATTCCAGGAGAGGTTATGACTCACAAGTAAACCAAGGTCCTTGAACTCAGAAGTAATATCTAAGGATGAGTCATACATTAGAAGCTTTGCGACCAAGGGCTGTTTTTTCCTGGATATCCTCATGAGCTTACACTTCCTGATATTCTGATTACACTTCCTGATATTCTGATTAAGTCATAACAATAGTCTCCCCTTTGGAAGTGGGTGAAGCATCTTTTGACCAAGTGCTGAAGTTGTGATAACTGGGGAAATCACAACAGCAGATAACGATTATTGTTGGTCAAGATTAAAACATGTAAACCTTCAGTTACTACCTTTTTCTGAGACTGTCCTTTAAAGATGCTGACATTTTAATATAACAAACACCCATCACCCTGTTCTGGGCCACAGATTCTTAAGCTCACAGATCGCAATTTTGAAGATGACCTCAATGAGTTCAGAAGATGTCTAAAGATAAATCAAAGACTGAAAGATTTCTGCAACACTAGTTTCATGACACAGAATCTATCATTTATACATACGGCATTGTATTCTCATCATTGCTTTTGTCAAATTTAAACAGCTACTGTACGATAATTAAAGCTTGAATCTAATGGATCTGCTAGCCTAACCAACAAAACCTTTTGTTATCTCTATCAAATTTTATATGCTACCATACATGAGCATACACACACGAGATAAAACTGAAGCTCCCAGCAGAAAACGCGCATCCATGATCAGAAAGCTTAATGTTTTTTTCTGCGTCCATACCTTTGCGATTTCTTCTTTTGACTTCTTGACTTTCTTTGCACCTTTCTTTTTACCTCCGGATCTAGTATAAATACAAACTGTTAGAGCATGGAACTTAATGCTTATGAAAGTCATTCATGACCCGTTTCAGTAAAACAGTAGAGTCCGTATTTCACACAGAAATATCGCAGCCTTACTTTGACTTTCCACCTTTCTTTTTTACTGGCATCTTTCAAAGTAAATCTTCTGTACTTATTATGATCAAAATCGAAGAAATAATTGGAAAAAAAAACAAGAAGCCCAGCAAACCGCAAACGTAAACAGGCGCTCGATTTCCGATTTCAGCTCCTGATCACCATGACAACCAGAGAACTAATGCGCATGACGCATACCTACCTTTTCGTTAACAATATTTATAATTAATCATTCATTGAAAACAATTTTCAGTAACTGGATTCCCCAACTTCAATATGGTGGGCACAGAAGATAAGAATAGTGCTATATCGGAGAAGAGCATATGATTAGTGATAAATCAAAGATTAGTATATGCCGATTCAGGGGTAATATTCCTATTCCTAAATCTTAATGAGAGGAAGGTTAGGGTTAGGATTTAGGAATATTACCCAGCTGGAGTAATTTGCTGAATGCCAAACATTAATTTTGTTCTCACTCTTAACAGTAGATAAAAGCTAACCAGTTATGCATTTGAATCAGTGCTTAACCCTAAATACTGTAAATCAGTGCTACAGTATTTAGGGTTAGCACTGACTCAAATTGGTTAGCTTTTATTTACTGTTGTGGGTGAGAACAATGTTCAGTGTTTGGCACATTACCCCTGCCGAATATTACCCCTAAATCGGTATACACTATGCTCTGATTTATGGCTCCGTCAATAGACCAATTTCGATATATTAAAATTCAACTTGAAACAAAAGACATCACTGCGAGGCTTAGGGGAATGATAGTAGGATTTATATGGTTTATTCCCCTAAGCCTCGTAGTGATGTCTTTTGTTTTAAGTTGAATTTTAGTCTATTCCAAGCCCGCTCATCCATTTGTCATTTTTTTAAAAAAAAATTGCAAATGCCCCACAGTGGGGTCAGCTTATATGTACAAATCCTCAGGGTGGGGCATCTGAAAGAGTGTAAATGCCCGACCCCTTGGGACAAGATCAAAATTTTTATTTCAATGATTATTGATGGAAGCAATAATTTATTGCTCACAAATAAATGGATCTTTATTCATGCTAGGAATTCTTTCATACCTCAGTATTACTTATATCCGTTCCCTCATTCGTCCTAAATATTTGTGGTATGTTTCCACAAAACTGTTGACTCCAATAATTTCCTGTCGATTCTTGTTAATGTTATTAATTTTGATTAAAATTATGCTTACGGTCAATCCATTTACATTTAAGGTCTCCGTTGATTGAAACGCTTTTTCAAGTTATGTTGCTATTGAATTTTTAAATAGCCAGATTCTTCTGTTGCGACATATCATGATGGAAAGACACCATGGCCACGAATGTTGGCAAATAAGACGTCAACATAAATTGAAAATTTGCCCTGATATAGATATTATCTTCTGTGGCACTTGAAAGGTGTTGCAATAGGCTGTCTATTTTGAAAATTGTGTGAAATTTTAATATTTTCACTTGAAAAGTGCCAGACTCAAACAACATTATTTTATCAACTCAGTTTTTATATTTTTATATTGGGGGCAAACAGAGAATTTAAAATAAACAACGGAGGATGTACGAATTTTATATCCATATGGATAACGTTGTTTTATCAAATGCCCCACCTTTGGGAAGGAAAAGTTATAAAATGCCTGACAAATGCCGGGGGGGGGGAATGAGCGGGCTTGGAATTGACGGAGCCATTAGCACTAATCTCACCACACTCAGAAAGCTGTGGACAACCCCTGCAGAGGTACTCCGAAGATCCTGGAGTATTTTGTCACCATTTCATTTGTCAAGTGAAAAAATACTCCCCAATTTTTGAAGCACAGTATTTTGGCAGCTTGGTCCAGGGACCCACCATTTTGAATATGGAGAGGGCACTGGGGACAAGTCAGGATTCCCTATACAAACCCTTGCCACCGTTGAAGTTCAATACAGTATTTATTAGCACCCCACCATCAGTTTAGATAAAGAGAACATTATTTTCTATGATAACTTTCTCATCTTTGTTTGTGTATACAATGTACCAGTATATCATTGTATGTTTAGTTATCCATTTTTCACAAAAAAAAAAGACAAAAGCCAGTACAGTTGAACCTGTTATTCATGAGAGGCATCCCCTTATGGGAGGGTTAAGTGCTTAGCAGAGGTGACTGTTGGTGGATGGACAGCTGTTAAGAATGGGGGCAGGGATGATGGGAACATTAAGTGAGTGGTAAGTATACAAAACGTTATATACTTGGATATCAAGAAATTAGACCGTACTGTAGTAGATACTTTTAATAGGTGAACTACTGCTACATGTGGTACGACTACTTCTATTACCACTACAACAGCACAAGTGTGACCACTGTTAATTAATTTGCATACATGTACCTCTGGACTAGCTATCCAATCAGAATTTTGGAATTATTAGGTTATCCCACAGAAAACCTAAACGTTGTCTGTAGATTCTGATTGTATAGTTGATTGATAGATTTGTACAGTCCCTTCAGCTACCCCCCCCCCCCTCCATTGACAAACATTTCTGACTATTGTCAAGAGGCGATGTGACAGTTAGAGGAGGTTTCAATGTTTTGAAATTTTAGTAAACACGTCACACTTTGGCACTATGCAATGCAACAGCACTATGTCTAAGATTAAATTATTTTCTTCATAGCCACAGCTGTTGCATTTAACTAGGACTGTAGTAAAATCTCAATGCAAGACTTGCAAACATGAATGGGAAACTATTGGCTTACACAAAATTTAAAATACCTTGATTACTCTACACTGGCAAACTTACACAGAGTTAAAATAGCTTGATCAATAAAAAATGATTAATAAAATAAGAAATGTACAGATTGAAAATACGAAAATCATGTGAACTTCTTTAAGGAGGATGTAAAAGGTAATATTTACACCGTTGAATAATCACTGGAAGTGACAACCTCGTTAAAATGACTGTAAAAGTAAAGCTGCTTTATACAAAGTCATGTACATTATTTGTGTTACTGAAAGGCTCAATATGCTGAACAAGTATTATATCTTATAGATACATGGCTGTAAGTCACGATAAACTCATGACTCAGATGTTGCACAAATGTCTATAAGCTGGGAAGAGCATGTATGACTGTTTTCTAGAATGTGGAAGACCATTTGCTATTTGTCAAATTTTAAACGAATATATAAGGCTGGGCCCAGTTGCTAAAAGAGTGGATAATGGTATGCAATGGATAAATTCACTATCCAGTCAGTAAGTGACAACAAAAGCAATAGTGTTATCCCCTCGATAGCAAATTATCTAGTAAATAACCCATGGAGGCTGACTTTCAAATGCTGTTGATTATTTTAATGGGCTGTCAGTGTCTGAAAATATATCTAGTATATGGCAATTTTTTATCACAACTGTGCCTAAAATAAAACTATTTCAGAAAAGAATAAATTTTCAAGCAATAAAACAATGACTGTTTTCTTGTTAAAAAGATAAGTTTCAAAGCTAAAATAATTTCAACTAAACTAAAAACAACGCACATTAAATTAGTTCTTATAGTCTCCAACCCCAGGAATAAACGAGAAAAGTAACACTACTACAAGAGTAATAACAACTAAGGCTGCAAACATCTTAAACACCTCTTTTCTTCCATCTGTTGTGGTTACAGTAGATCCTTTCTTTGGAGTTGTTTCATTAGCTGTTTTAACAACTGATTCTTTATGTATTTCTTGTTTGATCTCCACTGTTTCAGTGATCTTGACCTCTTCTTTTTCTTCTTTCACCTGTTTTCTGGCAGACACAGGTCCTGTTAAGAGTTATCATCACTTGTTATATCTAAGTGTGAACATGTCTCACATAAATATGAACTGAATACCAAACATGGCATCTGCATGACTGGTTGATAACTTTTAAAGTTTGAACATGTATTAGGCAAACCCTTTGTCTAGCCTGCGAGCAAGCTCTAGTGCTCTGGGGCGGGAGATGGGGGATGGGGTGCCTCCCCCGTCCCCGCCCCCAAGCTTAAGAGCTTGCTCGCAGGCTACATTGTAACTTGTGTCCTGAAAAGTTGATCCTTGCCTGGATTTCTTATATTGTAAAATTGAATGGCTGGGATCAGAGAAAAAAGGATCTTTGTAAAATTTTGAATACATTTTTCTGTTTTTGCTCAAATCTGTTTAGATTTAGCTTTTGTTTGTAGAGAGCCTTAAATTTAATTTCACCATTCCAAACATCACTTGGGGATCATTGGTCAATGTGAAAATGTTTTGGGATGATCTAAGGATTGATTTGGGGATAATTTCCGGAGTTGAACAGGTTCGATAAATTAAATAAAGTGAAGAGAAAATAAAGCAGTAACAACTTACCCTTTCTTTGGTGAAGAATAACATAGTCTCGTGAGGTTTTGGGAGTCTTCAGTTTAGTGAATTCTTCTGCTACCTCTTGTTTTGTTTTTTGGGTAGTTTGAGCGCTCTATGATAATTTATAATCAATAATTAAAAAATAAAGCAATTATAATTGGTTAGGGTTATTGGTTAGGCTAACCCTAACCCTAACCTTCACCTCAACCAAAAGTAGCCAAGTTTTTACGAGACAAACCACACCTGGAAGGTCTTTGCCTTGCAGAGCATAAATGTAATCAAAAGAAATGACATGTTGCATTGCCATTATTTTTGTATTTTTACTATATTTAAAAGGCCTAACAATAATTAATTATCTAGATTCAAATTCACCTGGACAGTAACAGGTGGTTAAAGATCATTACACACCGTTCTTGCTTTCCGTCCTGGTGATGGCGACCTTGTTGAACTAAACTTTTTAATCAGCTGCTGGCAACCCTGTAAATTCTTTACAGGTTCCCAGGAATCTTCACTTTGACCAAAACCCTTCCATCTCACTAAATACTCAACTTTGCCATGTCGGGTTCTCTTGCCAAGAATGTTCTCCACCTAAAGATACAAAAAAGTCAAAATTTCATTCATTTAGCAGGGGTGTAGCTAAGAAAACACTTAGCAGGCTCATTAACAAGTTCAGCCAGTTTTTCTGGCTTGTGCACCTTCAAAATCTCCCAAAGTCTTTGTTTTTTAGTGAAATTTCAGCTGGTGATAAGTTCTCTTTCAGGTGGTGAAGTTAGCCGGTAGCCAGCTCTTAGCAACATCCCTGGTTAAGGTACCCCTTACCTTTGTGGGTGTCCTTCGAAAAAAAAAATTGTACGCACGCCAGTTGTAAGAGTAATACGACAAACTACATTGTATATATCAATAGAAAGCTTAATAAAATATAATTCTATAAAAATATATTTTAAGCGACTTTTTGTTTTACAAATCACCAGGAGCAGGGTTCATACTCTTTTCAGATTTTAAAATTCCATGACTTTCCATGATCTTTTCAAATTTTTCATGACCAAGAGTTCAAAAGTTGTTTTCAAAATTTTATCAAAACGATCATTTTTTTTAATTTTTCATCTTGCCTTATTATTTCGACAACGTATGCTGCCTTAGTGATTTTGTACCATGAACATAATTTTTCGTGACTTTCCATGTCCCACACTTAAATTCCATGACTTTCCAGGCCTGGAAATTAAATTATACAATTCCATGATTTTCCAGGTTTTTTCATGACCGTACAAACCCTGCAGTAGCCAATAAACCGCCAAATGACCGATGATTGTTCAATTGAATTTATCGAGTATTGAATGCCATGGCAAGACCAAAATAGCTGCACAGTGTTATTCACAAGGGATCAATCAACAAATTAATGTCAACAAAAATTATCCCAGAAATGTTTTGGCTAAATTTCAACAAAATCCTTCAAATCTACATACCCTACAAATTCAATTTATGGTAACAACCCTCAGTCATTTGGTGGTTTATTGGCTCCTGGCTGTTTGTTAAAGGAAATATCGCTAAAACTATATTTCTATCCAAAACTACATTTACTAAGCTTTCTATTGATATATGGTCATATATAGTTTGTCATATTACTTTTGAAACTGGCATGTTTCCAAGTTTTTTTCCCAAAGAACATCCGTGAAGGTTAGGAGTACCCTTAAGAAGACTTACAACGTACTGATAAGATAAAAATGTGGTCATTTTAATAACAGAAAGTTGAATGACCTGTACAGTTCGTGTAGTTTTGGGCACCCTGTTATTCCAACATCTGGGCTTTGTGATCCTGTGAATGCTTATTAGGCAATAGCTTCAGCCTTGCTTGACTAGATCACAGCTTATAGGGACATGCACTCATGAAGAAGACAGATTGGATGGTACCACTACATGCACAAGAAAAGTTACTGGCAAGAGAAGTCAGAAGCCAGCCCTGAGGGGGGGAGGGAGGGGGGATTTTGTCCTTTTGTCCACCCTTGTCATGCCTTGTTGAGATGAAATGCCTAGTTTTCAAATTTCTTAATTCTAGGTGACTCTTAAAATGAATAATTCGACAACTATATACTTGTGGTTACACTCATTATTGATCAAAGAAAAAAAGGGTAAATAAATAGTACAAGTTGCTCAGGTGCTAATTGCAACTGCGCAGCAATGCGGCATCTGTTTTTGGACAGTGAATACAAGTCAGTGGCTGCTGCCGCACTTGGTGAATTAACTGGGTTTTTTTTAGAAACCCGGTTAAAATTCCAAAATAAAATAACTCAGTGAAAAGGTGTTTGTAATGAAATAACTGAGTTTATTATTCTGAGCGGCTGCAGGTTGAAGTTGAAGGTTGAACTTTGAACGCGAGAGATCATGTTATTATTTGCTATATTCTTTATTCTTTTTGGTGACATTGTTAAGTGTCTATTCATCTGATGGGACAAGTAACAAAAAAAGCCTGCCAAAACATTCACTGGGCAGCAACCATGATGGCAAAGGCAGCGAAAACAATAGGATTAAAGAGCGAAAACAATGTCTCTGCATGTGCCTTTTACATTTTGGTATTCAAATGGTGAAATGGTCAAATTATAGGTTTTGTGGAGAACGTAAACACACAACGGTTTTCCTTACTCTATTTAAAATTGAAAATTGTCCCTACAAATTCAACAGAGAACCAAAAATTACCGCAAAGCAAAGATGATTGACAGATTGGGAAAGTTAACCTGCACTAAAATACCTAGCAAGGCATTTGAAAACACCTAAATTAATTTTCATGGGAACTGCTAATGCGGTTTAAATTCGGTGAACACCAAAAATACGCAGCCGCATCAGGAATTTTGTTAAACCAGTTAATTTTAATTAATTAATTAAATGGAAATAACCCGGTTAAGTACTTTAGTGCAGCCGCAGCCAATAGGTTCCTCTCTTATTAAAATATTATTTACAAAGCACTTGAGCTTCAGCTGTATTAGGAGCTTGGCTACCAAAGGCTTCTTTTCAATAGTCTTTTCATAATCTTAAGCTTACTTTTATTCAAGAAATTCAGAAATTTTGTTTTTTTATCTGAATTGGATCGAGTTTTAACATTTTTAATGTTTAAATCAAATCAGTGGTAATCGTTCTGGCAATTTCGAAATCCGATTCGCTTAATCGACAATCTATTACCATGCTTGGATAACATTAAACGTACACATAAATCAGTTATAAAGGGAGCGATTTACAAGAGACCTAAGCTTATATATCTACGTAGTCGTGTGAATTAAGTCTTAAATGATGCCAGTAAGCTTACGTTATCGGCGTTATATGTTGTCCCTTGCATGCGAACAAATATAGGTACTGTGCTTACTCGCGCCCCGATTTTTAAGAGCACAGTGTAATATAATGATATTTAACAAGAGAAGCTCAGTTATTTACAAAAGTGTTTTGATTCTTTACCTCAAAAAGTTCCCCTTCCGATGACTGTGGAGAGGTCGCCATCTTTGTTTGAGTTGAACAGCGCGCGCGAAAAAACGTTTACGTCACGTGACATGATGGAGGCCAGGATGCTGGGGGATGCTGGACTTGTACGACACTTCATGTCAAAATACATGACATGGTTTCGCCTTGTGAGACGCCTGACTGTTTTGTGTAGATACCCCTCAAACTGCAAAGAAAATCTCAAAAATAGTACTATTTCGGCATTCAAGCTGTGGTAAGATGAGGCCATGGACATTGGATTGAATGTAAGGGCAAAACGCTCTTGGGATGGTGCTTCTGATGACGAAATCGTGAAAACTGCGCAGATTAAATTCAAGCGGTTATTAGGTAAGAAATGGCGGTAAAAGTGACTGTTTGTCACTAACTTAACAAACATTAAGAACTTAATGGTTAAGAATAAATACCATTTAACCGTAAAATAATGTTGCTTCTCGGAAAATAACACTGGCACTCATAAAATTACACGCAGCTTCAAATTATTTTGTTATTGTAGAAAGAAATCAAGCATCCAAGTTTGCAAGTGCTGTCGAAACAAAGGAGGAAATAAGGAACATAACCTTGAAGCTGGTTGATGAACATCTGAGTTTTGAGGAAATATTAAGAGAGGTGGGAACTAACAAACACTCACTATATTGTTTTTATTTTTAGGTCAACGTTTAGAACATAGATGTATATGTATGTGTATCATCTTAACTGATCTTAGTTGGTTAATGAAAGGCATTGTTCTTATTTTAATTATTTAGAAGAAAATTCCGTGGATTTTAAGGAAACATAAAGGATTTTAGGGAAACATAAAATAATGTAATGACAGCAAGAATAATAATCATATATGACCATTATATTGTCAATATATTACTGTTGCTGTTGCTGTCACAGTTACAAGTAAATATTACAGCAAATAAAATCCATACCTGAATGCAAGAAGTCTTCATCCAGTGGCAGATCCACTGGCAAATGAGATTTCCTTGATGGTTGATTGCTTTTATAACAATGGAAAAATTGATAATTGCATAGCTTTCTGTGACAAACACATGATGGTCAGGTGACATGAAAGCCTCTTTCAACTCATAAATCCTAAAGAGCGTTTTCACTCACGTCACCTTCAGTCCCGTGGGACTCAAATGACAAAGGACATGGCAGCCATGTTGGTGTTCCTAACAAAAGAAGTTAATTAAAATTCTTTTGTACGGGAACACCAATATGGCGGCTATGACGTCAAGTGAAAATGCTCTATAAAGTCATACATATATGTTACCTTTGACAATCATGTGATGATCCTGTGATTCCTAGATGTGATGGTCCTTACATGGTGTCTGGTACAGGTACTTGACTGTCATGGTTCTATATTATAATAATAATAATAATAATAATAATAATAATTTAATAATAATAATAATAGAAATGAGGAGAGTGCTATCAACCCAATAGAACTACCGAATAGTGCCTCAGGACCATGGTTTGGTCTCTGCCCTACTAGAGATTAAGAAACACACAGCAAGAACATTCAAATAATAATAATAAGACATCAGAAAAGTGGTATGACCACGAACCAGAAACAGTCAGTGAAAATGATGATGTTATGGTATTATAGGACATGTTGGTAGGCACAGACAGGAAAATAACAGCCAACAGACCCGACATAGTGATTATTAAGACCACAAAACAAAAACCTGTAAATTTATTGACATGGCAGTACCGTCAGACAGATAACATCAGTGAAGTTCATTGAAAAACTAAATGCACCATATAAATTACCAAATTATTATATATTTATTATAATTATTATTATTATTATTATAAAAACTATCCAAATACGGATTGTAATCATGAATATTTTTAGCATTCTAGTAGATCAATAATTGTAAATGTAAGATTGTTTGAGAATTATAAATTGAAAGGAATAATGTAAATAGTGTTTTGACTGAATAGTTTTTTTTTAAGTGAAATTAATTGTAAAATAAGATTTTTTTAGTTAGCTTGGTTATTAATAAAAGCATCCCTTTATCATCAAAACTATCCAAATACAAGGACCTGGAGATTGAAACAAGCTGAATGTGGGGAATGAGAATGGAAACATTACCAGTCATCATCGGAGCACTTGGAGCTATCAAAAAGGGACTGGAAAAGTACACTGGAAAAATCCCTGGCCAAATAAACATCAGTGAACCGCAAAAAATCACTTTACTTGGTATTTGGTATTTTGAGGAGGGTGCTATCAACCCAATAGAACTACTCTATAGTGCCTCAGGACCATGGTTTGAACTCGGCCCTTCTAGAGATTAAGCAAACACTCAGCAAGAACATTCAAATAATAATAATAATGATAATAATAATAATAATAATAAATGCCACTGACTAAAATGGTTTAAAATACTATTTACAAGGCTAAAAAAGTTAAAAGAAAAGAAAACGAACATTTTCAACTTAATTGTTCATTAATTTTGCAGAGCGAAGATATCTGTAGTGTACAATGTAGCTCACATCAAGAAAAACCTGAGTTATACTTATTTTCCACTCTTACTGGTGAGTTAATTGGTAACATCTTCAAAACAGAGGAGCAGGGGGGGGGGGGGGGGGGGGGGGGTGGGGGGGGGGTTCAGAGGACAGGATTCTGGGGAAAAAAACTAAGAATGCAGGCTAGCAGATCTAACTTAGAATTTTTCTGAAATCTTACAAAAATGACCAGAAATGTTCTTGCAGAATCACAAAAACCTGAAAATATGTGTCTGTTTGGAGAATTAAATTTATCTTCAGTTAACTTGACATCTCACTTGTTAATGTCTGCGCTTTCATGTTAAGTGGTTACACATTACCCATGAAATAGAAATTACACAAATAGATCCTATTAAACACTTATTCCAAATGTTTTCCTTCTTGGTATTCGTTTGACTATTTAACAATAATATTACTGTTTTAATTTAATTCTGTTTCACAGTTTTTGTGAAATCACCCCATTCTTTTCTACTTCTTATTTAAATAGTGTTTAATTACTAGCTATTCCTTAGGAGCTTGCTGTTAGGCTCAGGTCTACAGTATATATTATCCTTTATGTATCTTTTTTCAGTGGACAGTTGTGTTGACTTACTGAAAGGTCAGGCTGCCAAGGCATCATGCTCTTTAGACTTACTAGCAGCAGAGAGTCTGGGGAGAAGACTGGTAACCGTTTGCAGTTCTGCCTCAAAACAGTTGTTGACAAAATGCCAACTGGTAAAGTTTTGTATATAGCCTTGTCCTTTACAGTGCAAGTGTAGCCAATAAACTGACAGAAGCCAATTTAGTACTCCACAGTTTGTTGCTGTTACAAAATCTTGCTTATCATTGGTTACAATCAGCATTCCAAAAATATCTGTCACATTCATTGGTTTATAAACCACAGTGTAATTGACTGTTGTTGGTGAAAACATCTTGTTCAGAGGTTTCTTCTGCTTTGTATGAGCTGATACCCAAACTGCAATAAAAAGCAGCTTCCATGTTCCAGGAAGAATAATTATACTGCAGTTATTCAATCCAGAGTAGTTTAGTACATGCTGAAATGATTAAACTTAATAGACTGGACTAGAGAGAAGGGCATAAATCAAGCAGGCCTGTTCCTTAGCTTGCCTTTAGTTAACTTTTCGATTTGAAGAATTGTCCTTCTTTTCATGGTTCATAACACTTTTTTTAATTTTAGGAGTCTGCACATTGTGTTGTGAGTGTTATTAAGCATATGGTGGCAAATCAGTGTTTCAACAGAGTTTACTTTACCAAGCATTTGACCAGTAAGGTATTGGTATTTATTACACAGCAATGTTTCTTGTTTAATTCTATTGATAGTACAGTATGTACTCCTAACATATATATATAAGTGTATAAAACAAGTGCCACTCAGACTGTAAAACACAGTCAGAAGTCAGTAGTCACTTGGTCACTCAGTCAGTCAGTCAGACAGCCAGTCAGTCACTCACTTAGTCATTCACTCAGCCAGTCATAGTCAGTCACAGTCCATCAGTCAGTCAGTCACAGTCAGTCAGTCATTCAGTCATTCAGTCAGTCAGTCAGTCAGTCATCAGTCTGACATCAGTCAGTCACAGTCAGTCAGTCAGTCACAGTCAATCATCAGCCAGTCACAGTCAGTCAGTCACAGTCAGTCAGTCACAATCAGTCATCAGTCAGTCAGTCAGTCAGTCACAGTCAGTCAGTCACAATCAGTCATCAGTCAGTCAGTCAGTCAGTCACAGTCAATCATCAGTCAGTCACAGTCAGTCAGTCACAGTCAATCATCAGTCAGTCACAGTCAGTCAGTCATCAGTCAGTCATCAGTCAATCAGTCAGTCAGTCATCAGTCAGTCACAGTCAGTCAGTCAGTCGCAGTCAGTCAGTCACAGTCAGTCATTCAGTCAGTCGCAGTCAATCATCAGTCAGTCAGTCACAGTCAGTCAATCACAGTCAGTCATTCATTCTGTCACAGTCAGTCAGTAAGTCAGTCACAGTCAGTCAGTCACAGTCAGTCAGTCGGTCATTCAGTCAGACAGTCATCAGTCAGTCAGTCAGTCAAAGTCAGTCAGTCAAAAAATGGCTGCATAGGAGACTAGTGATTTAATCAATCAAGCAATCAGTCAGTCACAGTCAATCATCAGTCAGTCACAGTCAATCATCAGTCAGTCACAGTCAGTCAGTCACAGTCAGTCATCAGTCAGTCAGTCACAGTCAGTCAGTCACAGTCAGTCATCAGTCAGTCAGTCAGTCACAGTCAGTCACAGTCAGTCACAGTCAATCATCAGTCAGTCAGTCAGTCAGTCAGTCAATCAGTCACAGTCAGTCACAGTCAATCATCAGTCAGTCAGTCAGTCATTCAGTCAGTCAATCAGTCACAGTCAGTCATCAGTCAGTCAGTCAGTCAGTCACAGTCAGTCACAGTCAGTCAGTCAGTCAGTCAGTCACAGTCAGTCATCAGTCAGTCAGTCAGTCAGTCACAGTCAGTCAGTCAGTCACAGTCAGTCAGTCAGTCACAGTCAGTCATCAGTCAGTCACAGTCAGTCAGTCAGTCAGTCACAATCAGTCATCAGTCAGTCATTCAGTCAGTCAGTCAGTCACAGTCAGTCAGTCAGTCAGTCACAGTCAGTCAATCATCAGTCAGTCACAGTCAGTCAGTCAGTCACAGTCAATCATCAGTCAGTCACAGACAGTCAGTCATTGAGTCAGTCAGTCACAGTCAGTCATCAGTCAGTCACAGTCAGTCAGTCAGTCACAGTCAATCATCGGTCAGTCACAGACAGTCAGTCATTGAGTCAGTCAGTCAGTCACAGTCAGTCATCAGTCAGTCACAGTCCATCATTCAGTCAGTCAGTCTGTCTGTCAGTCAGTCTGTCAGTTAGTCAGTCAGTCTGTCAGTTACAGTCAAGCATTCATTCAGTCAGTCATCACTCAGTCATAGTCACAGTCAGTCATTCATTCTGTCACAGTAAGTCAGTCACAGTCAGTCATTCATTCTGTCACAGTAAGTCAGTCACAGTCAGTCATCAGTCAGTCAGTTATAAGTCAGTCAGTCATTGAGTCAGACAGTCATCAGTCAGTCACAGTGAATCATCAGTCAGTCACAGTCAGTCAGTCATTAAGTCAGTCAGTCACAGTCAGTCATCAGTCAGTCACAGTCCATCATTCATTAAGTCAGTCAGTCAGTCACAGTCAGTCAGTCAAAGTCAGTCAGTCAGTCAGTCACAGTCAGTCAGTTAGTCAGTCAGTGAGACAGTTAGTCATTCAGACAGACAGTCAGTCATTCAGCCAGTTAGCCAGTAATTTATTAGTCCCTTATGCAACTGTATTAGTGTTTTCAAGCAATGCTCCTTCCCACTGGAGAGGAGCTTTGCATGACAACAAAAAATGGCTGCACAGGAAACTAGTGATTCAATCAATCAGTCAGTCTGTAAATAAGTCTATGAAAGTTGGTCAGTCCATCAATCAATAAAACGTTTATTAACAACTTCAAAATAAGTACAAATTTAAAAAAAAAAAAAAATGTACAAATTGAAACTTCTGCTATGCTTAACTACATTTTTGTTATGTTGTTACTTTACTTTATTAAGGGTCCCAGTCTTCCACTGGAAGTTGTGTGGATGCTTCATAAGGACTGTATTGTTTCCTTTGATACATATTTGGCATGGTAAGTTATCATATGCTATCAATTTGCTTTTTTGCTAAAGTAGCATTTTAATGCTCTTTACAAAGAGCCTGTGTTATCTTTACCTGGAGTTGTAAATCAGGCTCGGCCTTTGTACAACTGTTTTGTTAGTAAGGATTGTCAGCTGGGCAAATGTAATACCAGAAGAATACTAAAAATCCAAATGTAAAAGAAATATCTAATGAGCATACATTTTCCGGGGCTTACTGTATTTTATGTCCATTTTTGAAGCTGTCTACAGTGTAATGAAACTGTGGAGATGATTTCTAGTGGACTTACTGCTCTCTGTACAAGCATCAGCAACAAGGAGAAGCAAGAAAGTATTTTATCAGGTTAGCCTTCAAAGGGGGCAAATTTGTCATCAGTTTTAAAAACCAAACGAACTTTCCTTCAGTGTAGATGTATTTTGTTTTACTTTTCTTTTCTTTTTATGCATTTTGATTTACCTCTTTATAGTCCTTTTGGGAAGATTGGTTTCATTCTCCTTTCTTGAAAACAAGGCAAAGGAAGGATCTAACAACAGACTGGATAAGGTACATGTTAACACACTTATGAATAATGGTTTTGAGCATTCCAAATTAATCCTGTTCTGTATCTGAAATTTTACATTTTGACCGTTTTACATGCAGATTTCCCAGGAAATCTTGGATATTGTAGTAGAGAGAAGCGATTTCCTTGCAAACAAGAAAATGGATGACTGTCCTCCACAAAAAGACGATACAGCGAGGTTTGTTGTTAAAATAGACATTTTATTGATACAATTGATGGGCTGAATTGTTGAATTTTAGGTTCTTTTTTTCTCTTGTTTTGCATGGATATCCCTCCAATAGGAAGTAAATGATTTCTCTGCATTTGTTCTGTATGATTTGGCCTCCGTTTTTAACTCGTGAATACGCGCATGCGTAATGAACAGGTAAACGGTAACGGAGACAGATATGCAAATGAGCACTCACTCGCTCCTTCCATCAGCTGTACACTTCAGTCACGTAATGTTTTAAATTAGTTTTGTTACGAATGCATGCGTAGCAAGAACAAAGTGAATCCAGCGATAACAATAACTAATTTACTGTAAACAAATGTGAACAACAATAAGCTTAAAGATATTACGCATTTGGAGTCCTTTGATAAATAAAGGCCAAATTTATGTCTTTCATGTCTTGGCGTGACAGTACAAATACGTATTGTTTGATTGAAATAGGAGAGAACTGGACACGGTTATGCACTAAAGGTCAACTTTTTATATGTGGTCAGTGGATCTGATCTGTTCCTCAAGTGAAAATATATCCTTGCGTTTTTCTACTGAACAGAATAGGTGGATCTTAAACATCACACATATCATATCGCGGATTACTATTTTAAAAGATATCGAGCCGTGTTTTTAATTTAAAAATACCGTACATTGCGTTACGCGTTAAAAAGCTAAATTTGGCAATCTTATCGAATGCGTTGCGTAACAAGAACAGCGATAACAATAACCAATTTGTTGTAAACGAATATAAATGTTGTGGTGCAATTTTGTCCTTGGTGCAAATGTTATTTTCCTTTGTTTTTGGGTATGGTAATGTATGATAATGTATGAAAATGAGTTTTAAACAGAGGAAAATAAAATTTGCACCACAACACAAACAACAATAAACGGCTTAAAAATGGTTTGTATTTAGAGTCTTATTGCAAAATTAAAACCGAATTGAGACTTGAAAGCGGGATTTTAATACGCGTTTTACCGCATATCTACGTTAAAATAATAAAATTTTACCCTTCTAGTTATCGTAGGTTTTCGTCGCCTAGTAGCGTGGTTCTTGTTATGGCTATGAGACAGCAGTCAGACGGCTCGAGTTCAAATCTCCCCGTGAACCTTTTTTTTTTGCGTTCTTCAGAGGTCATTACGTTTAATTGTATAAAAAATATCGAACCGTGTCAGTATAAAAGCATATTAAACTTACCGCAATATCGCGTTAAGCGTTACCATTTTTTCTTATTCACGGGTTGGCTCATAGAAGCCTTTGATTTGACAACATACTCTTGGTTAAACAACCATGCTGAAATGGTACTGGTAACCAAGGACAGATTCTTATAAACAGAGGCTGAAGCATACAAAACAAAACTAGAAATGAATAATGTTTCACTGCTTATTTTAAGGCTGCACGCGAAAAAGAGGTTTTTTTCGCAAAACATAAAATGACTAAACATTTGAGGGTTTTACGCCTCCAATAACCCTTTGATTGCTTATGGTGAAATGGAAACAGTCAAACCTCTATTACGCGGCTCTCTGTTAAGTGGTCATCCTCTTTTTAGCGGTCACTTAACAAATCCCCAGAAATCGCTCCCCATATTTCCTGTAAATTTGACATCTTTAAGCAGTCACCTCTATTAAGCAGACGCAGATTTCCCAATTAGCGAATTTGATTGTATTTCACCCCTATTAAACGGTCACCTAGTTTAATCATCAGCCCAGGAAAAAATCCATTTGCATTAAACAAAGTGAGTGACTTGCTTCAGGAAATTAAGCTACGTGGCCCCAAATCACAGACAACCGTAACTAATTTTTTCGTTTCTTGTTGAATGTGGTGGCAAAACTATTGATGCTGTGGTTTAAAACAAAGTTTTGCCTTACAAACAAAATTATAAAATCCAATGGCCAGGCATGAACGTCCTTAGACATTCAGTTACTTAATTTCTATTTATCACATTTTGTATTACTGTTGCTGTTAGCAAATCAAAAATTACATAATGTGAGCAATTTTGCATTCCAGTTCAAATTTTAGAACACCTCTATTAAATGGTCAGTTGGCTTTTCCCCGAGGATGACTGCTTAATAGAGGTTTGACTGTATACAGGTTAGTATCTAAAGAAACTGTGGTGCTGCATTGGTGGGGAAGTTAAACACTAAACTGCTAAGGGTTTACCCTGGTGAAATATGTTATTATTATTATTAAAAGATTCCATTATTATTATTATTATTATTATATGAAAAAAAAATTATTATTATTATTATTATTATTATTATTATTATTATCATCACCCATTGGTAGTTTTCAGACCAGTCCTGTCTTAAAGAAAAGTCACTATATAAAATAAGCTAAGAATAAAGTTAATACAAAATAAGAACCACGATCACGCTAAAATTTTTTAAATAGAATTCTAAAACTGCGAGCTGCAAACTGTCTTAATAAATTTATCGCACCCATTATTTTATGACAATTTTAACACCATTTTCAAATGTACATATCTTATCGTATTTAGAATTTTTAATGTATTGTAAATAGTTATTTTAATTGTTAAATGATAATAAAGTGGTTGTGTATAATTATTATTATTATTATTAAGGTAAATTGGCTACCACGAAGATTAAAAGCCGAAGTTATGTTTACTTCGAAGAAAATAACTGAGCCAGTGTAAAGTGGCAAAATACCAAGATAGCGAGTTTTCATCTGTAAGTTTCAAATTTGGGTCCAAATTAATACGTACTATACTACTAAGGTACAACTCGCAAACTAAAGGTGGATTTCCACTGTCGCGTAATTTTATGTGGGTAAATAAAAATAAGAGACGATGTATCAACAGCTCTCGTAAACTTTCACGCAAGCTGTTCACACATCGTCTCATTATATTTACGCACGTAAAAATTACGCGACAGTGGAAATTCAGCCTAAGGCAACATGCTAAATATGCAATAAACTACAGCTGTTTTGCTGGTTGTCTACCTGTAGGTTTTGTGTGTTAGAGGTTGTGAGAAGATTGAACGATATCCCGTGGGCTGCCATAAAGAAATTCTTCTCGAGGCAACTCAATGTGTTTTTTATGAAGCAAACAGATACTGGTAAGGAAGAATAGAATAAATTCTCAGTTGAATGGTATAGATCATCTAGATACACGGCTAAAGGGAAGAGCATGTAAAATAATATGAATTGACAACACTTTTAAACAAAGTGTACCTATCTACCTACCCCAATTCAATGAGCAGTTTTAGTGCGATCATTACTTACTGGAAAAGGCAGAAAAACAGAAAAGAAAGGTAACGGAGTAAATTGTTTTGTCTTTCTTTGAATTAAACTGATTACTTTCCCGGCCTCTCATCTTTATTAAAGTATTGCCCAGGGCATCGACTGGTCTTGTAATAGGCTCTTGATAGATATACCTAGAGTTTGGAATCAAGTTAGATATTTACATGTACCATCAGTTGCATCTAAGCCTGAATACGTACGTACCTAAGTGGACATTACACATGGCTTGGTCACCAAACGTTCCCAGTTTGAATGTGTCGATCACTTAATAATTAACATGAATGGGGTTAGTTTCTAGAGAAACTGTGGTGCTGCGTCGGTGGGGGGATGAAACACGAGAATTTAGTTTTATCGACTGAGTCGATAAGGTAAATTGACCACCGTAAAAAGATTCAAATAGCTGACGTTTCGAGCGCTAGCCCTTCGTCGGAGCGAATCAAGGAATTGTGGGTAGTGTGTGGTTTTATATAGTAAGCGGTGGAGCTACGCTATTGGTGGAAATTTGGTGACGTGAAAAACAAATGTAGATTAGTTGAATGAAAAGCGTTCGTTGATTCCGTGGGGTTTGAGAGTGCCGATTTGAAAGATGATTTTTTGTTCTAGGTTTTTACGGCTTTCTGTGTTACCCTGGTGTAGGGAAACGCCGCAGATTGTCATGTGTTGTTTAGAATGGTTAGTAAGATTAAAATGGCGCGCGACTGGTTTGGATGCGTCTTTGTCATTTTTTTCAACGTCTCGGAGATGTTCACGAAAACGGTCGCCCAGTCTCCTCCCTGTTTCGCCAATGTATATCTTTTTGCAAAAAGTACATGTAATGCAGTAGATAACATTTACGGAGGTGCATGTAAAACGATCAGTGATTTTAATAGATCGTTTGGGTCCTGTTATTTTGTCCGCGTTGTGAATGAAAGGACAAGTGTTACATCGTGTGCGTGTGCATTTGAAAGTTCCCGGTACATCGTCAGATTTCAGTGCGCTCGTAACTAGAAAGTTGCCTATGTTTTTGTCACGTTTGAATGAAATTAGTGGGGGTTGTGAAAAAATTCTGCCAGTTTCGGGGTCGTTTTGGAGTAATTTGAAATTTTTTAAAATGATGCTTTTGACTGTGTTGTTGTGTGGGTGGAAAGTGAGGGTGAATGGAATTCTCTCGTTCTCTTCCTTCTGTGGCGTTTGTAGTGCTGACTGTCTGTCGATCTGTTGTGCACGTTGTTGGCCCGTATTAACAACAGAGTCAGGGTACCCACGTTTCTTGAAAAACTGGCACATTTCTTCTGATTTGTTGGAAAAATCAGAGTCATCACTACATAGACGTCGAAGTCTGAGAAATTGAGAATACGGAATGGCGTTTTTAACGTGCGATGGATGTGAGGATGAATGTAACAGATAACTGTGGGAATCTGTAGGTTTGTAGTGCACACTTGTGGATAAACTGTTACCGTTGATTGAAATATTAATGTCAAGAAAAGCGACTGAGGTTTCGGAAATTCCCACAGTTATCTGTTACATTCATCCTCACATCCATCGCACGTTAAAAACGCCATTCCGTTTTCTCAATTTCTCAGACTTCGACGTCTATGTAGTGATGACTCTGATTTTTCCAACAAATCAGAAGAAATGTGCCAGTTTTTCAAGAAACGTGGGTACCCTGACTCTGTTGTTAATACGGGCCAACAACGTGCACAACAGATCGACAGACAGTCAGCACTACAAACGCCACAGAAGGAAGAGAACGAGAGAATTCCATTCACCCTCACTTTCCACCCACACAACAACACAGTCAAAAGCATCATTTTAAAAAATTTCAAATTACTCCAAAACGACCCCGAAACTGGCAGAATTTTTTCACAACCCCCACTAATTTCATTCAAACGTGACAAAAACATAGGCAACTTTCTAGTTACGAGCGCACTGAAATCTGACGATGTACCGGGAACTTTCAAATGCACACGCACACGATGTAACACTTGTCCTTTCATTCACAACGCGGACAAAATAACAGGACCCAAACGATCTATTAAAATCACTGATCGTTTTACATGCACCTCCGTAAATGTTATCTACTGCATTACATGTACTTTTTGCAAAAAGATATACATTGGCGAAACAGGGAGGAGACTGGGCGACCGTTTTCGTGAACATCTCCGAGACGTTGAAAAAAATGACAAAGACGCATCCAAACCAGTCGCGCGCCATTTTAATCTTACTAACCATTCTAAACAACACATGACAATCTGCGGCGTTTCCCTACACCAGGGTAACACAGAAAGCCGTAAAAACCTAGAACAAAAAATCATCTTTCAAATCGGCACTCTCAAACCCCACGGAATCAACGAACGCTTTTCATTCAACTAATCTACATTTGTTTTTCACGTCACCAAATTTCCACCAATAGCGTAGCTCCACCGCTTACTATATAAAACCACACACTACCCACAATTCCTTGATTCGCTCCGACGAAGGGCTAGCGCTCGAAACGTCAGCTATTTGAATCTTTTTACGGTGGTCAATTTACCTTATCGACTCAGTCGATAAAACTAAATTCTAATAATTAACATGGTTTCATTCCAACTTTGTATAACTGGCCTTCAAACTTAACATGTTTGATGACCAATCATAGAGTGAAAAGTAATTAATTAATATTTTCATAATTCTTTTTCTTAACTAATAAAGACTTTTGTTGTTGTTGTTGTTGTTGTTTGATACTAAATCTTATTGTAGACACTCCAGCTCTGGACTACCAAGTCTTTTGTGACCAAAAGAAATTAACCTTTTCAGCACTTAATCAAACTGTAAGAACAGTTATCGAGCAGGTAAATTTTCTTTTATTATTTTCAATTTCTTTCTTTTGCGGGTTGAAATGATCTTATTTCAGAGTAGTTATAGCAAACAGAATCAGTCTCGACTCGTGGTGGTGATCAAATAAATAAATAAATAAATAAATAGGAATTTCAGTGGAATCCACGAGGTGGTTCTTACTTCCACTGTTTTCGGATCGCATTGGAATTTGGAAATGTTGGTTTTTATGGAGGGAGGAAAACCAGAGTACCCGGAGAAAAACCCTCCGAGCAAGGACGAGAACCAACAACAACATCAACCCACATATGACGCCGGGCCAGGAATCGAACCCAGGCCACATTGGTGGGAGGCGAGTGCTCTCACCACTGCGCCATCCCTGCTCCCGATGTGGCACAGCAAGTTCTGTAGACAGTAATCCAAACATGTTAAATTTGCTTTCAGTTTCTTTCAGTCTTTGATCCATTGACTGTCATGGAGTGTCTGAAGAATGCGCTTTTCAAGGACCAGGCAAGAGTTTGTCTAATATAAGCCATTGGTAACAGCAATTATTTTATTAAATATTAATAATGCTGATGTTCGCGTGTCCAAGATGGTTCAAGATTAAAATTTATAACACAACGACGGTTATTCTTTGTCCAACTGTGTTGGAAACACTAGTTAGGTGTAAACGATTCCTTCTTCTTTTCCATAATCAAATGTTCAGTTTGTTTTCCTTATAGGTTAATGTGCGAAGTGTTCTTTCATTTCTGTCGTCCTTTGTTGTTCTTGTAAAGGAGGCCACATCCATGATTGAAGGTATTGGCTTGATAATTTTGTATCTTTGCATTTTAACTGAATAATTTTAATAAAACGTTAATGTACCACATTAAAATTTGACAAGGGATTTGTGCTGGCTTGGTTTTCATCGTTCCAACGATTATTGATCTTGAAACATTTAGCAAGAAATACAAAAAGTAATCCAACAAGACATTTCGATGTAATCTAAATTTTGAGTTTTACAAACGTGTCGAACAAGAGAAGTTGAATTTTGAAAAATATCGAAAATGTGTCTACGTCCTGCCTTAATTTATGAGGAGGAGGCTCTAATTATTCTGGAACAACCTTACGATGGACAAGCATCCCATCTAGGTAGCGATACTCAAGTTGCTTCATACTATCAAAACAGAACATAAGCCCTTGACTGACGGTCATTTGGCTTGTAAAAAGTCTTAAACATGTGCATATTATTCAATTTCTTTTTCATTAATTCCCAAGGTTACCTCTATGATTTGTTGAATGCGTCATTGAATAACAATGACATCCATTCCCTGCGTGTTGCATTCCTGATGATCAGGCAAATGTCATTAGAAGGAGGACATGTTTTTCAGCCTTACTGCGCATGGTTTCAAGTGAGTCTTTGTTGACGTCATCTTACTTGTCAATGATCTGCGGTCCTCAAAAGCAGTTAAAAAAGGTTGCACAACTGAACCAATCATTTCCCATTGTTGCGATTTGTGTTTATTGCAAATTTCAAAATTAGTGATAGTTAGATTTAGCGAGTTTTTAAGTTAGCGATTTTATATGCAATCGCTAACTTTCCTTTATTAAATCGTTGCATAAATTGTAGCCTTATGGTATCTGTAAAGTACAGGGTGTTTCAAAAGTTCGTTCCGATTTAAAGTTGTTAATTTTTTAAACAAATCAATTGTTTGTTAGAACTTTTTCAATAAATTGAGGTAGAGAATTTATTAAAATAGCTGGCAATAGCAATTTTAATTGTCTACTAGATGCCTTTGTTTCGATTTTCGCGCCAAATGTGCACACACGCGTTTTCCTGCCATTTTTTCGCGCCCTTTGTGTATGTTGTTCCTTTCCCGAATTTGTTGTTGTTCTCTGATTTTTTTCCTGAACTTTCTGTTTTCTCTGTGACGCAAATGAAGTCATACATTGTTTATGCTAGAGCTCAAGCAGCCATATTACGATCATCTGGTCATTCAGTTAAAGAAATCGCTAAATTTTTTAACAAGACGGAACGTTGGGTGAACAAGTGGTCGAAAAGAGAGTGCTACGAAGACAAACCAAGAAGCGGACGACCGTCTGTTTTGACCAATTGTGCTCGAAAATCAATCGAGAAAGCGAAGTACAAACGGAACAATTCAACAAGAATGATTGCGAAGAATCTTCATCAGAAAACTATCGAAGTTTCGAGCATAACGGTGTGGAGATAGCTCAAAGAAAGAGATGACATTCGTTCAGGATGGAGCACCGGCTCATACGTCAAAGGCAACTCAGACATGGTGTCAAAAAAAATTGCCATATTTTATAGCCAAGGATAGCTGGCCAGCGAACTCTCCTGATCTCAATCCCATTAAGAACATCTGAAGCATCATTGACCAGACAACGTACAAAGATCCAGCCCCCAATACGATGAAAGAGCTGAAAAGGCGACTACGCTTTGCATGGAAAAATGTGACTCTTGACACGCTAAAGGAACTCGCACATTCTATGCCTAGGCGCTTAGAAAATGTCATTAAAAATAAAGGCGGGCATTCTGGTTACTAATAATTTGAATGATCGAATGAAAAATAAGCAAAAAATAATATACCTAATTTTTAAAGAGGTAGTTTAAATAAATAATAAAACGATAGAAGAAAACAAATCGGAACGAACTTTTGAAGCACCCTGTAGTTTTTAACTTAAGTGAGAAAGTTACCATCTGCTCCAATAAATGCCTAAAGGTAACTGGTGCTCTGAAATGCCTGAAAGGGATTCATTGAGGTTGTAAACAATTTACTACTGAATAGATTGACCTTCTACCCAGTTAGCTTTCTATAATCTACCTAGAACTAACTGCTTTGTTTGTATCATTACAATTATAGTACAGGCGCGGATCCATACCGGTTTCCACCGTTTTACGGAAATCGGTCAGACTTTTCATAATGAATATATTTTTTTTAATAAAAGTAAATTTTCAAGTTGAAATCTCGAAAATGGTTTGGACAATGTTTTTTTTTTCCAATTTGCGGCATTGACACGCTCTGGCCGTGGGATTTTCCAGTGGAAAAGTCAGAGACAAAATCCTAAAACTGTCCCAACAACTGCACTGACAACTTTAAAGGAGGTCGACCATGTGCTGTATCCCAACAACGCCGAGTGCCTCAAAATATTTGCCACCTTACCAAACACCACATGCGAGTGTGAGAGAAATGTGTCAGCTTTGAGGCGACTGAAAACTAACCTGTTCCAGGCGTTATAGCGTTAAGTTTGTGGCGCGCGAAAGAAAAATCGGGCGCAGTAGAAAAAAACGAGCTTCCCTCCGCCGACCCTAGCGCCGCGCGCCGCTTTTTGCTGCTCCCCACAATCTAAACGCCTGGAACAGGTTAACTGAAAACATACTTGCGCAGCACCATGTCACAGATGAGATTGACAGGACTTGCCTTGCTACATATCCACTACAACGTGGAAATTGACTTTGATGAAATAATTCGCCGATTCGCAACACTTCATCCGAGGAGAATGGAACTAGCCAATATCCTATCTGAATGACTCGGAAACCCAGGAAAGGGGATTTTAGGTAGTTAAAATCTAAAAATTTTCCCGGGGGAACATGCCCCCGGACCCCCCTAGAAGCTTTCGGAAATCGGTCACCATTTATTCTAGATCCGCGCCTGTAGTACGTTATATTTTCTTCAGAATCCCTGAAGTAAATATTTACAACCTTATATTACTGATTACCTCTATAAGTATACTTCTTTTTTAGGTTTATTTTTGGTTTTTAGTACCTGTGGTACGTTTCACTTGTACTTTGAAATAATAAGAACTTTTTTATTATTTTGTTTCAAAGAGTAATTTTGGAGATCAAGGAAACATGAAGTTGACTAACAAGAAAACTGTCCAGTTTTTTATGAAGTTTCTTTCTGATCTTGTACCGTACGAGCCTGCTGAATATTTAAAGGTATAAAACTGTTCTAGCTTGTTAGTTGGGTGGTATTCTGTTGCAGCACCTGTTATCTCGGACTTTCGATGTCAGTGAAGGTCGGTGGCTCGAGACATCGAGTTGTTTTCTCAGACAAGAAGCTTCGCGTGCTCTAAATTGTCTCTCTCCACCCAGGCCGTGGGCGATGTAGCAGCTCTCGTAAGGTCTCACATCATTGGTTCGATACCCTTCAAGAGAACAACACAACAAACAACATAAACAATGGCTCCTATCCCTAAAAACAGAAGCAGCCGCAACACCTTAACATTACAACTGCTACACTACCGACCCAGGTGTATAAATAGGAACCGGTCAGGAGCAAAATGTTGGAGGCAACCTTACGATGGAGTAGCATCCCATCCAGGGGGGAGTAGTAATACTCTCAGTCGCTTCATGCTTCAGAAACAGGAGATAGCACAGACCTAATGGGCCACTTGGCTTGTGACCTTTTGTAACCTTTTCTGGCAAGAACAGGCTCTGTATTGTCTAGTCTTTACATAATTTTAAGTGATATTTTTACATGTACACTCCATGTTTTTAGAGGTCACAAACAGCAGTTAAAGTAATAATAACTACAATACAGAGGCAACAGAAACGAAAGCTTAAGGCCCGCACACACCATGCATCATGGCGCGCAACTTCAATTTGCACCATGTATCTATTTCTGAATTTATTGCGTGCAACATCGCGCAGCAAACTACAAACTAGAATCAGATTCTTCTCCTGTAACATTGCACGCAACAATCTCATCTGCGATAATGTTCATCATCCATCTTCAAATACTTCATTATCTGTTGTGGTTCAATTTTATCCTTGGTTCAAATTTTATTTTCCTTTGTTTAAAACTCATTACCATACATCACCATAGCCAAAAACAAAGAAAACTAAATTTGAACCAAGGATAAAATTGAACCACAACATATCCCTTAACAGTCGCATCAGCAATGTTGTTACACGGAAAGTTGCATTGTGCGTGACCACCTCGACCGCAAATGCTGCGTGTGCTGTTGCACCTTGTGTTCGGTACCTTAAGGCAACAGTAAGAACAAAAAACAATGGAGAAATAAAATCATTGGCGATAACAGTTAACACAACGACACTTTGAAAAAGAACAACAACTAATGATGATGAAAGTGATAGCAACAACAACAACAACAACAACAACAACAAAAGAAACACAAACTTTTTGTGCTTTTTCTACCCAACCACAGGTTCACATCCTCAAAGCTCCTCAAGTGCCCAGCAAATTACGTGATATTGTTACGGATTATGTTTCTTTAGCCAAGACAAGACTTATGGACTTGAAGGTAAAGGGTACAAACAGGAGAATTGGAAGAATTAAGGTTTGAAATACAGTACAATCCCGATAACTGGAACCTCCAGGGGAGAGGGAAATTTGGTTCGAGATATCAAAGGTTCAAGTTATCGAGGGTAAATTTGCAAGCAATCTTTAGCCAAGGGGAAAAAAGTTTGTTTCGAGTTAGCGCGAGGTTCGAGTTATCGAGGGTTCGAGTTATCGGGATTCTACTGCATTGAATAGAATGTTTCTATTCATTATATACGAAGGCTGTGTAATTGAGTGGGTGGGGCTTTAATCCTCGTTGATTTTACTATATGGAGCCTGAACCTGAGCACCGCGCATGTCACTGACATTGGATCACTTCCCCTTTACATTGTTTTTCACTGTTTGCCTCTCACCAAAGGGGAATCCGTGTGTGTGAGTGTGTAGAGGTGTGGATTGGGGACCACTGGGGCCTTGTCTCTGCTGTCGTAATGTTTTATACAAGAAACATTCCTCATTTTGCATGGGTAAAAAATGCTGTGGGTAACCCTGAGATGGCCTGCCATGATCCCATACACGTGGGAGTATGGCTGCATTCCATACACGAGGGAGTATTAATAATACCATCCCATGCAGGAGGGAGTGTGGCTCCATCCCATACAGGAGGGAGTGTGGCTCCATCCCATACATCAGGGAGTGTGGCTCCATTTCATAAACGAGGGAGTGTGGCTCCATCCCATAAAAGAGGGAGTATGGACTACCATCCCATACACGAGGGAGTATGGCTCCATCCCATACACGAGCGAGTATGGCTCCATCCCATACACGAGGGAGTGTGGCTCCATCCCATACACGAGGGAGTGTGGCTCCATCCCATACACGAGGGAGTATTTAGTGGCTTCATGTCACGCTCTTGCCTTGTGTGATCAATGTATGGGGACATCTTAGCACTTGTATAACGTGACATGTAACTTTTATTATGAGTGCTGAGAAAGGAAAACCATAATAATCTTTCCTAACTGCAATAAGATAACGAGAATCAAAGAAAAGATCTTTGACGCTGGCGAGAATCGAACTCACGACCTCTGGATAAGATTGTCTAGCACTTTAACCGACTAACAAGCGCAGGTTGTGAGAATTGAGGTATTACACATGTAAAGTCACAGCAATTGCTTTGTGTGCTGCTTGTGACCTAAGCGCAGTAATATCTCATGGTTCCTTGTGTTTGTTATGTTGAGCAGGAGCCTGTGGAACTCATGGCAATGTTTGGTGACAGTTCAGGGACCTCAGGAACAGAGACGAAAAGTGAACATACAAAGGTTTGCATGAATAAATTAAACTGAAAACAACAACATCAAATGCAAAAAGCCAACAGTCTCAATTATGAGGTCAAGCTCTTAAAATACATCAACGGACTCAACGTTTTTGAGTATTCTGCCTTACGAAGGTTTGGAGAGTTGGGGCTTACGGCTTACCATGACTTTTTTCAACCATTGTACTTGTTAGTCTTGGTCAAAGCCTCCTTTATGATGAGCAGATTGCATGTATAAAAATCTTATGCGTACAACCAGCGATTCGTTTTTTTTCAGAACGTTTTATTGCTATTGTTTCATTGTACCGTTTGTACCGTTGAGTTTGTCTTGGTTCTCATTTTACGTACAACCACGATAAAAAAAATTGTTTTACTTATTTCCGTTTGGTCTCTGTATCACGCCTGTAAGTCTATGTTTAATTTGGTAGTTAATTGCCGTATGTTTGTTACAGCAACTTGAACAGGCCTCAGCAGACGTTGAAAAGGTTCTCGAGTCTTATGAAAAATCAGGCAAAGTACCAAGTACTGTTATGGAAGCAAGGTAAATGAATAATCTATTTTAACAATAACATAAATCAATAGACTGATCATGTCTTCACTTTAAGATCGCAAGTTATTCATTCCACAACAGTTTCCTTTTTCCTTTTATTCCAGTATATTTAGGAAACCTTATTTTATTGGAAGATTCCTGCCTGCGTTGCTCACTCCGAGAAAGGTTTGTTTTCTATTGAAACATCATTTTTAAACATCCTTTTCTCTTGTTGTCAATGATCACGAAAGAGCCACGGTGTCAATACCTGGATCGGGCCACATTGTTGAGATGAAAGGAAAGGTGATGGGCATAACAAATAATGCAAAACGAAGTAAAGAATTTACACTTCACTTCCTTCTATTCTTTCTTGCACCAAAGCGATAACGCCGGGAACACTGCGTACATGAGACGAAAAAAGAGCCACAAATCTTTTTCTTTGTGGGTCACCGTAAGTTTTCTTCTCCTCATTAGATAAGTTCTAAGTAACAGAAACCAAACTTCTACCTTGCAATTTGTGGCGTTAAAGAAAATTTGCCTCGTGTAAAACTGGGACCTAACGGTTTATATAACAAGGAGTTAAAGGCCCACCTTCACCCAAAAGACGTTGCGGTCGTTTATTTTTGTTTTGAAATGCTCCTTTGTTCATACGCGTGATCTGATTGGTTGCACGCATTCAAGCGGGAATTCAGCACAGAAAGTGACCACGGCGCGCACAGTATTTTGGGTGAAGGTTGGCCTTTAACTTTATTGCTTCTGATGTATGCTCGTTGTTTTTTTAGGTTCCTGATGAACCTGATTCAAGAGCTCGGCTCATTGATGTACTAAGCAAGTAAGTCTTTTGCTAGTCTGGTAAGTGAAGTTAAATTTGTTTGCTGGGGGCTATCTGCCTATACGTCCGTTAAGAGGTGTGAAAAAAAAAAGTTTGTAATAAATGACGCTTCTTTACTGTTACAGAGCTGGTAAAATTCCTAAAAGCATGCTGTCTGCCTACCAATCAGCCTGTGAGAAGATGACCACAGAACAGATTGATGGTACAGATCACTTTAAACTGTCTTCATTCAGCTACTGACTGAATCATTTTATTGTTAAGTGTGCCTATCATTGGAAAAGAAGAAAGAAATATAGAAAAACAAACAACATGACGACAGGAAAGTATTGCTCAGTAGCTTTCATTTGAGTGATCTTTTATTTACACTTTCTAGTTTTTGCACCCTCTGGAACACTAATGCAAATTAAAATTCACTTGATAATCTCATTTGTTGTCTCTCTTCATTTAATTTCTGAAAGCGAGTTCATCAGATGATGAAGGGGCATTAAGCGGAATGGAAAAACTCATCAGCTGCTTGGACAAGTTTACTAAACTCATCGTGGAGTCACTAAAATCAACAGACTTATCAAAACAATCAGGTATCGTCTATACAACCACCACATGTGCATAATTTATTCCTCATTTTGTGCTCTGTTGGCAGTCACATGTGCGTGAAAAGCGATTTACTTACAAACGAGCCACAAGCTACCCATACGGCTTGAACTTAACCCTTTCTACATAGCGTGAAGCTGGAGCATTTCCACTAATCGCAATTTGGTTGTGAAAACAACGCTAAGGCATAGGCGAGAGCGATCAAGGGAGAAAATGGTGGCTCGGAGAGATTCAACTGAATTTAGGGTTGGCAAATGTAACTTACTGCGTATTCTGTAGGCCAGAGTGCACACATGAGGGCTGTTAAATCATCACTGCTGATGTCTTCCCTTGCTAACCAGGGGTCAATTCAATAAAACTTTTACAAGTGTAATTTACAAATGCAGCTATTGTTTTCAACCTCTGAAACAATGGCTACACTTGTAAATTACACTTGTAAAAGTTTTATTGAATTGACCCCAGAACGCGTTTGTTACGTATGCCATTTATACCTTGTTTGGAGGTTTTTTTTATCACACGCGATTAATTAACATCATGAAATGTTTATTGTAACTGTTTTAAGCAGTGAGTGTGGTGGTTATAAATACATACAAAGATTACAAACAAGCACACATGTATACATGTTTATTCTGAAACGCAAAAAATAATAGAAAAATGCGCCCTGAAAAGGAGTCCATCATCAATAATCATTAATGGCTCCTGAGGTTGCTCAAATGTATAATTAAACTTGGCAAGTCTGTGCGTAATGACATCTTTCCTTGTAGGAAGAAAAGTTTCAGTAAACTAAATAAAAGCCAGAACCTGCTTGCTTCCTGCTTTTCTTGCTCCGTCAGCTGCAGCTTTTTTTCTACAGGAAGAATCTCATCCCAGTTGTCAATCATTTCTGCAACTATCCAATCATTAACAAAGGCATCAAATGAAATACTAATGACAAATCAGCTTCTAGAGGTGGACATCGACAACCTGGACAACAATACCTCAACACAGGTTTGTTCATCATTCCAACGTTGTAGTGAAGTTATTTAGTGTATTTCCAGACATTGATTCGCGTTAATGTTTTTATTCATTATTCCAATATAGCAATGAAGTTGTCGTATGTTTATGTTTTTAATCATTCCAATATATAGTAATAAAATTGTCATATTTATATCCAGACATTGATTCGTCTACGTTTTCTTTTCCCAAAGGTTGTAGATGCCTTATTAGACGCGTTTTGTCGCACATGCGCAGCAGTAAAGAAATCTCCGTCAGCCTCTTTAGATCATTTGAATATGTAAGTCATACCCAGTTCATTCTGTCTGCCAGTTACTGCATTTCTTCGAGACAGAAGTCTTCTATTTTTGCTTTCTTCCCATGACGCCTTGTTCGCACTGTTTTCCCCGCTTCAGCTTTTTCTCAGACACTTAACCGAAGACGTCCAATAATGTTCGAAGCTCGTGTGAAGAATTCCAAAGGTTACCAAAAATTTCAAAACACCCCGAAGATAGCCGAAGTTCGTCGAACGCTTGCGAAGATTACCGAAGTCCAAAGATTTCCGAAGAATACCAAAGCTTACCCCAATAAATAAAGATAAAGTGAAGGAATAATAAGTGCTGACCATATGTTGAGTGAATTATTTCACTTAGAGACTTTAAGTTTGATTTCAATTTTAATTCATGGCGCAGGTATCACTGGATTTGTGATTTTGTGGACATGGTCGTTTCTATAGCAACACTCCACAGAAGCCTTTATTGTCAATTGTGGAGAAAAACATGCCTTGAGGTAAGTTATACCTTTAGACAGAAAGTGCTTTTGAACACTCCCAAGCTCAAAGTGGTCATTTCTATTTCCAAAATGAAACCTTGACAAATATTTCATCACCATGCAATCTTTGCGGAGGTGCAGTGGTGTTGTAGTTAGCGAGTTCGAGGCTTGGTCTCTTCCATCGTGTTGTTTCCTCAGTTAACTCCACATGGTCTCTTTCCACCCAAATGGGTACCGGCAACCATAATGTTAGGGATCATAACCCTGCCGTGGAGTAGCAACACTCCCAGTTGTTGTTAAGCTCCAGCTGTGTGGCATCCCTGTGGCTCCTGTGTAACTTTGCCATCTTTGTATTGTTTCAACAAGCTTTTGGACGTTTTTTGCGAACATTGGTTTGCGAACACAGGTTTTTCATTTCAGGTTTTTTTTATTGCTGTTGTTTTTATGTTCAATACCATATAATATGATCACTTTATTTAAACGCGATAAAAGTTTCAAGCTAAACATATTTTCAAAATAACTACATCATCGTAGATTTTCTATTTTTTTAGCTAGGTTATTAACTAGGTTATTTCAGTTTTAATCACACACCGTGCTTTTTTTTAATAGGGTGCAACATCAAATAAAGAAGACACGCATGGCTTAGCTGTATTTCTATGTTACTTATGTATGAACCACGCTATCATACTCCCAATACTTCTGAAAGGAATTTATCGCCCTGCTGAAAAGAACTTTCCAGATGTTTTCACGGTAATAAAGTAGATAGAGTTTGGCTAGAGGCGTATAATCAACAACTATCTGATGCGCGAAAGGATTCAAATAAACGGCGGAGAATTTCGAATCGTTTAATTCAAGTACTCGCACACGAGCATTGATAAATAACTTTTATCCATATTCCTGTACATCTACAGCGTTGGAAAGTCCAATAAAAAGGTAACGAAAACTTAACAAAACTTGGCAACTTAAAATGTTGTAGCTGAACCACATAGGAAAATCAATGTGACAATCTGTGTCATTCTCAGTCCATTGATTGGCCTTCAATCATTTATAAATAAACAGTACAGAATATATAAGAAAAAAATGATGCAAAATGTTTTGTTGGATACGATTCCACGGGTAATTTATATGTTTAATTGAAATATTAAATTTTTAAGAAGATTCTGGCGTACCTTTTTTAATCTCTTTAATGTTATCGGATGACGGTATTTCTAAAGTCCATTGTTTAATTTGTAGATTTGTTCCTTCGTCGATGTGTTGTGTGAGCATTTCCCATTGTGTACAAGCCGATGGATGCAATTTTTTCTCAGGTATTGTCAGGCCGGCAATTATTTTTTCCCAATTCAAATGAAGGTCGTACTTTCCTGCAGTGCTGTTTATTATAATTCACAAGTCAAGGTAGCTCTGACGTTGAAGTTTGTGGATGAAATCTCAAAGTGTGACCATTCAAATGAAAGCTGCTGAACAGTACTTTCCTGTGGTTTATGCTGTACAAGGCAGCTCGAACTTTAGACTCTAAAGCGAGGTTACTGAGTAGCAGTTTCTCATGACGATATGCGAAATATAATGTAGAGAATATTTCTTACCCTCCGTAGATTTTCATGCTCATATATAGAACATGCGCTGGAAGTGTTTAACATGAATGTCACAGAACTAAAGGCCAATGTTGGACGTAAGTTTGTATTTTGTTTGTGTTAAATTTTTTAATTGTCCTTTAGAGGAATAAAACGAACGAAAAATCGAAGGCTTTGATGGAACTCTAACGCATGGTTCCGCTGTATTTCTATGCAATGGAGACGCAAAGTTAGTGTAGTATCTCAACTCAAGGCCATACGTAGACTTTTGAAATTCTTCAATATCCACAAATGTATGTCACGTGTTTGTGCTTCGTGTTATTAGCTGCTACGCGATTGTAATTTGTTCATTTTTTTTATGTTATAATGTACTAGTTATTGTAAATTAGCAGCTCTTTTCATTTTGAAAACTGAGCTGAAAAACCAAATTGGGAGTCCTGGATAAAATGCTTGTATGTAATTGTACACAATTCGCTTTTATTTAAAAGTTTCATTCGAAGTTTGAAGCCAGTTTATCATATCTATGCGATCATGTTATGATTAAGTGCGTTTCTCTATTTTGATCTTAACCAATCCATAACTTGTTTTCTTCGCCCAGGACATACTGCATACCTGTCTCCAATGATGCTTAAAAAGGTCAGTTCAGTTGTCAAAGTGTTGTGGATATCTTATTGAAGGAACTAACTGCTTAATTGTTGTTTGTTTGTTCTAGACTTTTTATCTTTTCCATCGACTAAATGTTTATGGAGAGACATGTTTCTACAAGCCAACGCTACCAGAAGGTACATTAGCCATTTGACAACTAAGTAATATGTATCAAATCGTCTCAAGTTGAAATTTGAAAGATGCAAATCCGTTTTGTAGAATATATAAAAAACGCTAACAGCGCCATAAGAAAGCAGTGAACTTCCTTTTGATCTGCCGGCCACAATTTAGGATTTATTCACACACTTAAAAGTTAGTACCACCTTAGCTTGTAAAGCAAAATAAACAATAACACAAGAAAGTAATGCTCAGTAGCTTTCATTTTTGTGATGACACATTTGGATTTTATCCACAAACTTCAAAAGTTAAGAACCACTTTGCAGTGTACACCAAAAATTATAACTGCAGTCGTAATGCTTAAATAAATGTCAGCACAATACCAACCTGGCCCCGGTTGTTCAAAAGATGGATAGCGCTATCCACCAGATAAATCAATATCCAGTGGATAACACAATTGGTTTTGTTAATACTTATCCACTGGATAGTGATTTATCCGGTGGATAGCGTTATCCACCTTTTGAACAACCGGGGCCTGAATACTAAATTTATTTTCTCTTTTGCGCCTTCGTTTTGTCATGTTACTGGCGTTTATCAATGGCGCAGCCTTCATTTGAACCTGACATTATGTAACTGAGTGTTACGTTCCGCCAACTGGGTACACGTACTGGAACCTGTTATGTTTTATGCTTTTTATATCTGTGGTATGTTTCTTGTAGACTTGGTTTGTATGGTGAGTAGCTTGGTTTCCGTACAACAATTCCAGCAATTGAAGGAAAAAGAAGAAAAGGTACACAAAGTTATTAGCTGTAGCAAATGATAAAGCATCTTAGTAGTCAAGAAATTGAATTTATATCTTATTTAATTTACGCACCGGAATAATAGTCGCACGATCATTTTTCAGTAGTAAAATGTCATCATTCGTGTTGCGTTTTGGACTTAATCTGACGACTCCAATGATTGTTCTTTTCAGCTGATGTTTTCTGAGTGGTGTCGATGGGAACTGAGCATGTCTGCCAGGGATGATTTCTTACCTGATACTGATAGGTTTGTTCTCAGTAATTCCGGTCACTTCGTGCTATGAAACAGATGATAATTACAAGCCTAATCACCACCCTCGTAAAACAATACTTCTTGTCAATTTTAACCATTCATCTGTATTTTCCTCGCGTGTTCCAGATAAATTGAATAGTTCAATCTGATTGCTTACTCGTGCATGTTAACCTTTCCAATAAACGTTTGTGTTAAAAAAATAATAATCTTATTGACCAAGTGCGTCTTTGTTCTTTGTTATTGTGGACCGTCAAGGTCCATTTTGTCAACGAAGACGAGAACTAGCTTCCCGCATTATGCTTGATGAATAGAGCCGTTTTCAATTTCGTGATATATTTACTTCGAGTTCTGATTGGTTCATAGTATCGTCTGCGTCTGTTGTGATTGGTCAGAGTAATTACTTTGGTTTTACGACACTCAACTGTTAACCACTCATAACTTTTGTTTTCAACAGACGCATCTATCATCAGTTCAGAGTGTTGGACCACTACCTCCCCCTGGGGACCCTAGAGGGTGGCTGTAATGGCTGTGCAAGAAAAGCATGTTCTGTTATTTTTCACGCTTTGCTCGACTCTGAAAGCAGGTGATTAAAGAAAGAGCTCTAATCTACAGTTGAATAAGTGAGATTTTTGCAAGAACACGTTACATGTCCAACGCCATAACAACTAGGTTGTATTAAAATGTTCCATACTACTTGCAGGTTCTTTTTATCTTTGGTAATGTCAGATAATTGACCCTAAATTCGGTAATTATGTATTTTGCGTCACGTGGAAAAACACTTTGTCTTGTTTTCCATTTCGATTTCGTTTCACATTCATGGTCGTTGCTCCTAACTATGGGTAAAGTGCTTCCAAAACTTATACCCAATTACCACTGATTTCACTGTTACGCGACCCTTCGAATCAAAACTACTTTGAGCAATTTCAATTTACTCTGCCGTCAATCATACCTAGAAGGAGGAGTTTGTATCCTGATTTGCATCGGGCATATCAAATTAGTGAGCTCCTCTGGCGTTGGACGTTTTATCGGCTTCAAAAGTTTGCATCGAAAAAAATTCGACGACTAGAGATGGGGAAAACCTCCTTCAACTTCCATGGAATATTTCATTTCGATGCTGGCAAAATCGACTCCGCTGGTATTTTCCGTCGTTACTACATTCGTTTTCCACATACATACTGTCAGTTTACATTTGCATATTATTACCGTTGATGCATGACCGGTCGACCGTAACTGATAACAACAGGAAAAGCTCAAACTTCTCGGCTCGCCAGCGGAGTCGATTTTGCCAGTATCTAAATGAAATATTCCATGGAAGTTGAAGGAGGTTTTCCCCATCTCTAGTCGTCGAATTTTTTTCGATGCAAACTTTTGAAGCCGATAAAACGTGCAACGCCAGAGGAGCTCACTAATTTAATATGCCCGATGCAAATCAGGAGTATACAAACTCCTCGTACTAGGTATGATTGACGGCAGAGTAAATTGAAATTGCTCAAAGTAGTTTTGATTCGAAGGGTCGCGTAACAGTGAAATCAATGGTAAACCTCATCGTAAACATACAATATTGTCGTGTTTATTTGAAGTTTTATCATGTTTTGTTCAGGTGTCCTCAAGAACAAACAGATCGTGACGTCAGTCGAAATGACGTGATCAGCTTGATACAGGTTATATAACAGTTGCTTTTGCTTTTTAACAAACATCACTCTATTTCAGTCTTTGTTTTTGCCAATTATAGCAATCTGATGCAAACAACCACGTTTAAAGAAGGGAGTATACTCTAACATTTGGGCATAATGCTTGGAATAAGTTGGCTCGCAAGACTATCAAAGCTCAAAAGACTTTTTGATGGAGTGTTCCAGAAACGTTTTTTTTACACTATATCATCCCTTAGCCTAAGCTATTATAAAACAGCTTTGTTGCCGATATCAAATTGACATACAGTGTACATATTTGTTATTCTTGAATTATTTTGATGACTATTTACTATATATGTTTTCATGGGAGACAGCCTGGTTATTTTGTTAGCTTGCTCTTTCTTAAAGTTTGGCATTTCTCAGTCTCAACGTTATTGTAAAAAAGATTCATAAAACAAGTCGAAGCTGCCACTTGCCCATGATGGCAGCCGATTTCTAATTGTCTGAGACCCAGCTTTCCTGGCATTTGAGTATTTGCTCACTAGAGATTCGACTGTGTGACATGCATGTATTGTATGTAGTATGTAGGACTGTTTACTCACTAGAGATTCGACTGTGTGACATGCATGTATTGTATGTAGTATGTAGGACTCTTTACTCACTAGAGATTCGACTGTGTGACATGCATGTATTGTATGTAGTATGTAGGACTGTAAGTGTTTACTCACTAGAGGTTCGACTGTATGACTATAATGTGTTATGATTATTAGGAATTCGTTCCACTGCTGCCCAAGACGGCTGGTGATGGTGCTGCTCATGAGACAGGCGAGAATCCGTGTGAACCGTGGCTCTTAGAACAGTTTCACTCCAGACTGTCACAGGTACGTGTGGACGAACTGCTTCTTACAAGTGGTGCTCAGGCGACTTTCACAAGTAACCAGCTTCGTGTTTAGCGGTTTCAAAGTTTATACGGTGAACCCTCTCTTTGCCGGACACCCTCGGGACGCTCTCTAGCTGTCCGCCTTGTAGAGAGTTTAATTACAGACAACAAGTGAAATTCGGCCCACAACTGGTGTCCGCCTTAGAGAGGAGTCCGTTTTATAAACCTGGGTTAGCTTAATCGTGCTTTAAACAACCCGGCTAAGTTGTCTAAATTACCGAATTTTCGCGGTCTATTCACTTTATTTAAAACATTCCACAAATACAAACATGTCAGTTCCAAACCAACTTTAATAGTTTTTCTTAATCCAATTTGATATTTATTGGTATAACCCGCTGTTTTATGAAGCTTTTGCCATGCAATTGACTGTAAATTTGATTTTGCAATTCTCTCAACAGCTTCAGTTTAAAGTCGAAAACAGCAAGTCTAAAACATCGCAGAATTCCGATCTGCTGCGAGTATCAGAGATTATTTCTTTTATAAAGTAAGAAATGGTTTTCATTTGTTTTCTCGCTGTTTACTGTCTTGATTTGCTTGAAAACCTAACTTTTTCAAAACAATTTCCGTGGCCCTTGGGAAAATTTAACCATAACTATAATTACCCTCGTGTCAGGTAATATCATATCTTATGTTCTTTATTTCATGATTCACAAATATGACATTTTTTGTCGCCCGCGTTTTCCTGCGCTTGGTGGCCGCCACATGTTTTTGCTTGGAATTCTGATTGTTTCTTGCGTTACTTGCGCCTGTTATGATTGGTCAGACAGTCAATTGAAAACCGCTCCGTATATGCACCCTGCAAATCATTGCTTGAAATATTGCGGCAACAACTTGTTTTGCTTGTGTTTTGTTTGTTTTTGCATTTCTACTTTTTGTGATTGATTTAAAGATCTCGCGCCACTTTCGCAGCCAATCAGAAGAGACAGAACTAATATCAAAACCAATCATCACGTGCTCGCGCGCGCTTTTTCGCGCTTGGCGCCGGTTGATATTTAACAACTATTCACACTGCATACATTAAAGTGACGCATATAAGATCAACACGTGTGAATAAATTATCACTTTGGCTCAACTGCAGCTCGGTTCGGTGTGCTCCAGTTCGTGTCGCTCGAATAGTTGGAATCTCCTTGCCTCGTGTTATTTCTTTACTTGGATGGCGAATGTACAATACCCTGGCCCGGTTCGTGGTCGTCTGAGACCTATACAAGTGGATGGATTGCAAGCGGGCGCGGAACAAGCGGCCCAAAATGTTCAAGTGTTCGAGTCTCTCAGTTTTCCAGCGCGAAGGAGAAAAGGGGGAACGATTTTTCCTGCTACGAACACGAATTTTCCAGCAAGCAGAATTGACGACTGGAATTGGCACTGTCCATGAACATGGCTGACCGAAGAGCTGCTAATGTACAGTTGCCGCAACGAGCGCCGGAACAAGTTCAACCGGGACAGAACCCAGCGCAAGCACAAGTTCAGCGACGACAAAATCCCGCGCCACAGGTTCGACAAGGGCAGAATCCAGTGCCACAAGTTCAGCAAGGACAGAACCCCGCGCCACAAGTTCAGCAAGGACAGAACCCTGCGCCACAAGTTCAGCAAGGACGGAACCCTGCGCCACAAGTTCAGCAAGGCCAAAATCCCGCGCCACAGGTTCAGCAAGGCCAAAATCCCGCGCCACAGGTTCAGCAAGGGCAGAATCCCGCACCACAAGGCTAGGGCTTGTCGGCGGAGGAAAAACTTGAGGTGAATTTTCGCTTTAACACGTGTTAGTTCTGAAATTGTTGGCCACGGAAGTAATACTTTTTTTTTTGAGAGTGATGCGCGATGGGAAATGTTATTGGCCACGGAGTGGACTCGTAAGAGTTTTTTATTTGCGATAATGGCCATTGCGTAGGCCACAGAATTAGGACTCCTTGTGAGTTTGTTATCGCAAATAATGGTCATGTTTTATATTGATCACGGCACTCCTGAGATATGTGAAATGTATTGGCCGCGGAGTTGACTCGTAAGAGTCTATTGTTTGCGATAATGGCCATTGCGTCGGCCACGGAGTAAGAACTCCTTGTGAGTTTGTTATTGCAAATAAGGGTCATATTTTCGGCTGACTACGGAACCCCTTGAGATATGTGAAATGGTATTGGCCACGGGGGTGAAACTTGTAAGGGTGTATTATATACAAATGTGAAATGTTATTGGCCACGGAACAAGAGTTTGTTTACGCAGATGTGATATGTTATTGGCCACGAAGTGAAACGCGCAAGAGTTTGTTTATGCAGATGTGATATGTTATTGGCCACGAAGTGAAACGCGCAAGAGTCTGTTTATGCAGATGTGATATGTTATTGGCCACGAAGTGAAACGCGCAAGAATTGTTTATGCAGATGTGATATGTTATTGGCCACGAAGTGTAATGCGCAAGAGCTTGTTTATGCAGATGTGATATGTTATTGGCCACGAAGTGAAACTCGTAAGAGATTGTTATATGCAAATGTGAAATGTTATTGGCCACAGAAGTGAGACTCGTAATTGTTTGTTATGTTCTGGAAGATGTGAATATTATTGGCCACGGATTGAAACTCGTCAGAATTTGCTATAATTTTTTAAATGTGAATATTATTGGTGATAAAGACCATGAGAAGATATTGGGTATTATGGCAAAAGTTGAGAAGAGCAACAGGAGTCAGCCGCAACCAATGCCACTGTCACATGCGAGGAGGTCAAATGCCCCATATGTTCGCTGCTATAGTTGTGGGAAGCTTGGGCATATCGCTGTCAATTGTTTCAAAAGAAGGAGGGAACAGCGCGGACGCCCGTCTGAACCTGCTTCCCGATCTAGGAACATTAACAATAACAAGTGAACATGTGTTATATCTAAGATCGCAAAGAACAGAACTTGTTTACTATTGCGTCAGAAATTGCTGACTATGTGATGCTGTATTTCAATAAATACTGTATAATGTGGCAATGAATCGCTATTCTACGTTCATTCACCCTTGCCTCTCGTTTTAGGAATTTTCTTCTTCCTTTTCCTCTAGTAGAGAAGTGGCAGTTGTGAAAAAGAGTATCTAAACACACTCCCCCAGTCTATTGCTGGGTCATGACTGTCACCCCTCTGCTAACCTCTGTTCCCTTTCTTATTATTCCTTTGTTTTCATACCTAGATCACCACAAGTCTCCCTTGGGAATGGGAGTTTGACCCACAGTTCGATGAAAAAGTTGCACAATATGCAAAGATGCCGCAAAAGCCAATCACGTAGGTGGATTGGATGGGAACGTCACTGGGGGTTAGCTCAGGGGTGACAGTCCGGGAACTTTCAGAACAATACATACACAGAGTGATAAATGGAGAAGAATTAGCGGACCCAGCAAAATTATTATTTAGAGATCCAAACGCCTTTCGCGCAGGTGAACTCCACAAACACTACGGTGCGGACCTGGCTGAGATCATGGATCACGTGGGATGGTCAAGGCCCCACACGGCGTTGTACTACATGCAACTAGCGAAAGTCTTAAATCCAGCAGGGGCTTCGGCAAGGCTTGCCTCGAGTGTTGGCTCCGAGCCATCTGCCTCCTGGCAAGACATTAATGAGCTAAAACGTTTTGTTTGTGCCTTCCCCGCAACCAATCAGGGGAAAGGAACCTACGCAGAAGAGTGCCTGTGAGGTACGATGAAAATCTACCTCCCAGAGTTAGGGTATTGGATCGGGGTTTAGTTTTGGGGAGTTATGATTTGGTTCAGGAAGAGGGATGCCCTCTTTCAACGGCCCAACGTTGGTCTCCTTAGGTGGCTGTTTAGTATTGGGGAGGAGCCCATCGTTGACCGGGTAGATAGAAACAGACTTAGTGACATTAAGTAACAGGAGCCAAATTTATCCCCAATCTTATTGCGGTACGACAATGGATGCGGTGTTGGATAGTTTACTATTCACACTGCATACATTAAAGTGACGCATATAAGATCAACACGTGTGAATAAATTATCACTTTGGCTCAACTGCAGCACGGGGAGGGATTGTGCGGGTACGGGGCGACGAGGTGCTTACGGGCAAGCCCTGGGAACTAATGCTAGACTAGTTATCTTTCCCTCCCTCCCACCCTTACTTTTTTCCCACACTGTGACCGTTGTCGCGTCGCCAAATTTATCCCCAATCTTATTGCGGTACGACAATGGATGCGGTGTTGGATAGTTTACTATTCACCGAAGTGGAGGTGGGTAGTGGTGGATATCCACCACTACCCACCTACACTGAGGTGAATAGTTGTTTAGTATATACTGAAACAGTGAGATAATATAACGAAAATGATGCTTTTAACTCATTTATTCCTGTCAACGATTACAATTTTCGCGCACAAATTGCTGAGAGGTGAATAGCTCTTGCTATTCCGAGTTTCAGTAGCTAATCAGAGCGCGCCAACAATGCTATCCACTTTTTCAGTATATACTAAATTTTGATAGTGTTTGCTTGCTGATTACAGATTGGCAGTGCGCCTTCCCTCGTATCTACTGTTTACGGATGCGTTAGATTCTGTTCCTGATGTATATTCAATCAAAAGAGTTGTAGCCTTTATCAACTCAAACCTGGTGAGTTAAACTGAATGATATTCCGCTCCCTGTACAAAAATAAAACATACTGGAATCGATGTTGGTTTTGGGATTAATGCTCCATTCGTACATATCCCGGGACGGTTTAAGGGATGCCCCCATGGTAACGCCATTTCCAGGTTTCCTAAAATCAGCTACTAAGGCTTTCCCCGAGATCCTTCGATTTAAGTTATAGAAATTCTATTTAGATAAAATTTGAAAATGCCTTGTTCGTTGATCCTCAGGTCTAAGAGTTTATAGCATGCACCGGTTTAATTTTTTTAAACACACCGAACCGGTTTTTGAACGATTTTCAAACACTTTCTTTTGAGCCATACGTAATGTGATACAGTACAACCGGATTATCCATTTTTTCGTTTCTCCTATATTTAGAGGCCTTTCTTGAGTGAGGGTTGCTGTCTTCCATTTGATGTCACACTTTACATTTTTAAGGTATCTAATCCTTTTGCCTTTAGCAAGATAATGCATATGTCAAAAAGTAAAATTTGTTTTTCGGTTCAAGGTGAAGTGATAGATTTACAATTATTTGTTATTTGTCTCTACATCTACCAATAATTCACGGCTGTTTTCAAGGTATATGCTATAATAGAACTTTTTAGGTTCACGATCGCTTTAACCCTTTCACTCCCAGAGTCAATTATGAAGATACGTAGTGTAGTTCTAACTTTTGAGTCAATTGACGAAATACATGGAACCTCTTCAGCAGTACTTTTGCGTGGTACCATTTGTTTTTCAATATTTTGCAAATTTCAATTTGAGATTTTTCTTGAATTTTGATATTTGGCACTCTTGGGAGTTGAAGGGTTAATAGTTTTTGGGAGGAATTAGTTTGAGTTTGAGGATTTTAACCGCCATTTACCGTCAAAGGTCGCGGACGCGAGCAATGGTTTCGTTCAACTGTGATCACCACAGTAAATGATGTTCAACGAAAATATATTCTTGTTATCGCTTGGGACATCCCAAGTCCTTTCTTTCTCTTTTCCCAAGACGTAATCATGGAATGATTTCCTGCTACGACTTCATCACATTCACTATCAGCTCCTTCGTATTTGGGGGATTTTTATTTTATGACATTTTTTTTTTTTTTTTCGAAGGCTTTGCTAACTTACACCAGAGGATCTGCCAGTTATTCACGGTATGACAAATATTTAGATTTCTTTTATTTTCATCGTTGTTATGGCCCTTCTGTCATGATTTGTACTCGTTTGCTATTTTTATTATAGATCAGCAGCTAGCTCTCAGCTTGTCTCAGAGTGTTTCAAGGACTCTCCCTTGTTCTTTGTTTCTCTTCAGGTTTGTTTGTTGTATTTTCCCATTTCTTTATAAATACTTAAAAGTATTTATTGCGTGTTTAATCCCTTCACTCCTGGGATGAAACTCAACCATCCAATACCGATTTAAGTCACTATTCCGACGCCGGGTTGTTCAAAGCGCGGTTAAGCTAACCCAGGGTTAGCATCAATTTTGATTCCAGTTAAATAATTAATCAATGGAGATTTTCGCCCTTTAGTTTCGTCTCTGACTTGTCTTCGCATGTAACTTAAAATTAGCTTTTGAAAACACTTCTAACGAGAGAAATTAAAACCTCGGTTAAGTTTTAATCCGGGGTTAGCGTTAACCGGCTTTCGAACAACCGGGCCCAGAACGTGCTATTGATAGTGCTTAACACAATTCTTTTTAGTCTGTCGTTTGTGATCATCCGGGGTAGTGTAGTTCTGCAAGGAACTGTTGTTGTTGACATTGACTGACATTTCGACAACCTGAGCGGAAGTCATCTTCAGAGTCATGTGAATTGTGAATCGTCAGTTGATGGTATATACGTCTGTTCTGTTGACAAGTCGTTTGTAGGTCGCAGGTAGCTGTTGGCATCGGTTCGGTGGTGCCGGTCTGTTCTAAGTTAGTAAACCAACTTTCTAGACTGCGTTGTTTGTAGTAGTCCGTACTGTATTAAAGTAACGCGTGCGGCAGAGTCCCAGTCAATTCTATGATTCGTGTGTAAATGGTGCTCAGCAATGTGATTGACTGAACACCATTGTTTTTTTGTCGCCCGTTTGTGTTCAGTAAGTCGTATGTTCAGATTTCTCGAGAATTTAGTTTTATCGACTGAGTCGATAAGGTAAATTGACCACCGTAATAAGATTCAAATAGCTGACGTTTTGAGCGCTAGCCCTTCGTTTCGGAGCGAAGGGCTAGCGCTCGAAACGTCAGCTATTTGAATCTTTTTACGGTGGTCAATTTACCTTATCGACTCAGTCGATAAAACTAAATTCTCGTGTTTCATCCCCCCACCGACGCAGCACCACAGTTTCTCTAGAAGCTAACCCCATTCATTTGTTCAGATTTCTGCCAATTCTTCTTATTTAACACGATTTTTTAAATTTTGATTTTGCCCTGTCAGCATTACTGGAAACAGCTCAGACCTTTGGCTGCAGTCCAGTCTGACGTCACATGTGGAGCTCTAAAACAGGCAGAGTTACTTTTCAACTGGAAAAACAGGTTTTGTATTACAATGCAATGGTAGCATGAAACGTTACGTTCATAATCTTAAATATTTTCTTTTATCGTTTTTTTTTTTAAATATGTTGCTTTAATCTTTTATTTTTGTCATCAATTAGTGCTTTTGCGCTAGATTCTGACACGTTAATAAAGTTCACTCACTCACTCACCAAACTCTGACAGGTGACTCGAGCAGGGTGCATGGGAGTTAAAATTCTAAGCATTAAGTGAAACTACTTTCAATCCACATAGACTATAACAAAAGTAATTTGAATGACTCAAGTTCCAGTGGTTAAAAGTATATTTTTTAAAGTTAAAACTTTTAACCTTATTTCTTTTAGGATTGAAACTACCCAAAATGTGTCTTTGAGGGAACTAGAAAGTCTGGCCGTTCATGTGGCAGCATCGTGTATCACTGTATATCTCCGTGATGTGAATAGGTGAGAAACGTATGTGCCATTAACCTGTTATAGTGTTTTTTAGAGGCGTGTTTCCCACATAGGACAGTTTTCAAGCTGAACGTCCTTGGTTCAATATGGTAATCTTTACTTGAATAATCTCTTTCCTTTAGTTAACCCCCTCCCCCTCCTCCCTTCCGGAGAACTTATACAAATTTCAAATGCGCATAAATCCTTTCTCGAATAAAAGCCCCCTTGAAAAATGGACACCTTTTAAAGAGAATAAAAATAGATGATTCTTTGAGGAAAAACAATATTATCTGCGATACATGGCACGGAATCCGGAACCAAGCACTGGCTTGATGGACTGACAGGCTAGTGAACCAAGCACTGGCTTGATGGACTGACAGGCTGGTGAACCGAGCACTGGCTTGATGGACTGACAGGCTGGTGAATCAAGCACTGGTTTGATGGACTGACAGGCTGGTGAACCAAGCACTGGCTTGATGGACTGACAGGCTGGTGAACCAAGCACTGGCTTGATGGACTGACAGGCTGGTGAACCAAGCACTGGCTTGATGGACTGACAGGCTGGTGAACCGACTAAACATGTTTTCCTCTCTTTCATTTTAGCAAAATCATGGCGCTTTTTGTAGAAGAAAGTAAGTCCCCGACAGAATTTACAAGAAAAGTGAGTAGACATTTCATGGTCATGTTTTTACGCAGTGCCGTCGTTGTATGGCACTGCGTCGTTGTATAGCCAAGTTGCTAGAAAGATCTCCTTACCGAGGTCTTTTGGATTTCCCACTTACAATGTAGTTTACATCTATGCTACTTTCAGGCTACGTCTTCGCGGCCGTGGTTTTACCTGCATCTGCAACCGTATCGCTTTCGATGGGATTACGCCATCCGTTGACACGGCGCCCTATGAACCCGTTCGTTTTGAACTTGGGACCGGAAACCCGGGGGACAAGTCTGTGAGAAGCAGGAAAGGAGAGGAAGGGAAGCAAGATTCGCATTCCGGGAAGTGGGAGAAACACGGAACATTTTCGCGATATTGCACGTCATTTTGAAAACTATCTCGGGGATGGGGATTGTTGGTCTGATACATGACGATTTCCGAGACCTAACCTTACCAATTCTTATTTGCCAATATGGGTTAATACTAATCATTTCAATAACATATCTCTCATTTTAAGCTTGCTGTCTGTTTATTCGACTGCATCATGGCAGACTTTTCACGGATGGTACTTCATGGACATGAGGTTTGTAGCGAGATATGCAATAACGCAATAGTTAAAACGCAGGTCAAACGTCTTTGTAGTCACTAGTGAGATATGCTCAGGCTATAACCATAGTCGATGAAACGCAATGGTTATAACACTAGTCAAACTTCTTTATAGTTGTTAGTGAGATGTGCTCAAGCTAAAACCATAGTCGATGAAACGCAATGAAGTTAACTGTGGTCAAATGTCTTTGTTACATGTTTGGCCTTCACCATGCACATTCAACAAAAGGTTTTGTACTGCGTTCACGAAAATGTCAAATTGAAAAGTTTTATTATGTTTTCTTAAAATTAACATAGTGTTTGTAGATACTGTTGCGATTATCACTTAGCAGGAAAATGCGATTCTTTTATGGTAAGTTATTCTTGTTGACCCGCTCGTACGTTTGGTGAATTTTGCAGATGGAAGAGAGTGCTGTTCTGAGGGACTTTGCTTGGGTGAGAATTCACGCTTCCCCATTGTAATTTAAACCTTCAATGTAAACTGGTTTTAATAATAATTTTATTTTTCTGTTTTTACAGAACCTATTCAGATGTTTTCCAAGAATCTTACTGGTATTCAAGATGGGTAAGAATTATTCTCCCTTATTTCAATTTATTAGTGAGCAACTGTAATCAATATACTGTGATCAGATAATGGTTGGAGGCTTACTTTACCAATCTTGCTTCTCCATTTCTTGTCTCAATATGTTTGGTATTTTCTTTGCCACAGACGAAAACTGTGAATTCAAGGAAGATCTTATCCGTCTTAGGTATGTACAACAACATACAACCGTTTACAATTGAGTGTCGAAATTAATTCAAGTTTGCTTTAGTTTTCTTTTGCTAAATTCGTGCCACTTTCTCATCCACTTAATTCTGTAATAAGAAGTAGAGTATGTAAAATCAATGAAAACAAATTGACGTCTTTGTCGCACGCTTGGCGCCTGTTTTGTGTAGTTGCTTTGAGTTTTGATTGGTTCGTCGAGTTTATATTTGCTTCTGTTGTGATTTACAGAGGTTATTGCTTTGGTTTTGGTTTAACTATAGTCTTCTATTTTCCAAACAAATCATCAGTTATCTAACTTGTATTTGTACACACATGTAGGTCCTTAATTCTCAAAGATCAACTGATAACACTCTACCCTGCTGTTTTCTTCAGGTTTGCTTTGCTTTCTTTATTTATGCTTTTTCAACAACAACAACAACAAAAACCAAAACGTACTTATACATTTATTATCTACAGACATTTTAACACGACACTGTAAACGTAGTAACATGTGTGTGTATTTCAGCTGTTATAGCATTGTAATGTTTTAGGACTCGGTGAGCTTAATTTTGTAATTCTTGCCATATATCATACATATGTAACTGAACATTAAACAATTTTTACAAAAGTTTATTTTGCGTGTTTACCCACATATCGCTCTCTTTTGTTTTCAGTTTTTTTACAAACTTACCGAGCGAATCTTTACGCGAGGTACTGTAACGTTTTAACTTTATTTGCTTCTGAATTGATTGTTTGTAGGACTCATCCTAATCTTTTATTTCGCAATCAATCAAGCTGTGAATTTCACCGTGTATAAAAAATATGGCAGATGCTTTTGCATCTCTATGTAATCGCTATAAAAGACCATCTCTTTGTTACGTCCTCCGTTTCCTTTGTAGGTAACAAGAGTGAGTGGTTTCCTTGAGGTTACCTTGTGCATGTACAATTCCTTTGTTTATCTTCGCAAAGAATGTCTTAACGGAGTGGCAAATAAAACGGCTGTTTGCTCGGTGGGTAAAAAAACATGGAATGCATTGAAACTTTGAAGTGGCCATGCATAATATATACAGTGGAACCTCGATTTATCGAAGTGCCAAGGGACTGGGGAAATTGGTTCGTTATATCGAGGGTTCGTTATATCGAAAACCTCGTTATAACGAAATTGCGGGGGGGAAAATCTTCGTTATATGGAGGTATAGTTAATAATTTTTTGTAACGGTGTTACGTATTTCCGCATCTCAACAAATAACATTTGCACTTATAGGTGGTTTTCATGTTACGTCATCGCCGCCATGCTGGTGGACATAAGCAATAGTTCTCTCATTAGCTCCTTTTGTTCGTCCACCAGCATTTGTTCATTTCACTATTGTTATCTATGTCTCTAGAGATTGATTGCAAACCACCTATTGCTTGTATGAAGCTACAGTATACTATAAATATAACTACGACACTGGAAAACTGTACAGCCGGGTTATACCTTTGCTCTATAGCACAAACTGTTGGTCTGTTCCGCATTCATCTTTTGTCGCGCGTTGACATTTATTCGTTATATTGGGGTAGATTTTACGTTTGGGCTGCCGGATTGTGTTCGTTATAACGAGGATTTCGTTATATCGAGGTTCTGTTCCATACATTTTACTAGTAATTTTGCCGGGCTGAAGAATATCGTTCGTTATACCAAGGACTTCGTTAAATAGTGGTTCGTTAAATCGAGGTTCCATGCACTGTATACATTTTCCAGCCAATGAAACAATGAAAATAAGTGCGATTAAAACTTCAACAAATGTTTATTTATTTTTTATTTTCAAAGCCTCTCCACTTGGACTTTTGTCGTCAAGTTTCTGTGTTTGTTCGCGACTGTGTCTTATGTTCACCCGAGGAGCAACTCAGGGGCTTATCAAAGGTGGATTTTAATTAAGAAAAATATATAAATCCTGCAATGGTAGCACTCATAGAAGTATAGTTTCTCATAAAAAGGGCCTAATGGTCGGAGATGTTCGTTTATGTTTTGTTTTCTTGCTTTTGGTTTTAGTTTTAATTGTTCAGTTCCACTTCCACTGATGACTTGATTCTTAGTCTTATACCCCATTCACACCAACGCTTAAACATGTTTAAATGTTGTTTAGTTTAAAACAGGTTTAGAAAAATACCTCCTAACCTCCCGTAATATTTGGAGATGATCTTTACTAAAACAAACTTTATTGACTTCATTACCATTCTATGTAGTTTGAGTCATATACATTTCAAAACGTTCAAGATAGAGGCTAAAAACGTAGTTAAACTAAACAACATTTAAACATGTTTAACCGTTGGTGTGAACGGGGCATTAGTCTTAATCTTGTTTCAAAAGATAAAAATACATATCTAATGTTACAAGGTGTTAAGAGCCAATGTCTGAAATTTTCGAAAATTGGGCGTCAGTCACAAAATTTCGGATTTCTTCTTATTTTGCCCAAATAATCTTTATAGTGAAGTATTTTCAAAAACAATGTTAAAAATTATAACGGCGTTTTATTTTTTCGAAAACGGGCAAAGTTTGAAAAACGGCAAATCGGCGGCCTTTCAGTTGTGAAACCGGCAAAAAATTCACATTTTTATCTCGCTCGTACAGAAAAACGCGATGCCATTATCAATAAAAACCTGGCCACAACATAAACACACTCTTGTTCTTTAAACTACAGTAATTTACTTTGAATTAGCTGTTGAAATAAGAATATTTCGTCCGTTAGAAAACATTATTTCTTCCATTTTAAAATAAGCAAATTTGAACCAATTTCAACGCCGTGGAAACCCAATTGGTACGTTGAGTTTGAAAACAAAATCAAGACAGTCTTGAAGCACAACTTCTGTTGTTTACTGTGATAAAATATTTCTGGCGGCATTTTAAAAGTGCCCTGTCGAGAGACCAAAAACGTGAAGGGTAGTTTGACAGGAAAACTTGTGACACGAACCAGCGCCGACGCTACGAACAAAGTGTTTATCGCAAAAAAAACAAATTGTTCCTTTGAGATAAAGCCTTTCTCAGAATTGCAAGACTTCAGAAGAATTTTATCTATCCTTTGCTAACTTAAAAATATATATATTTTAAACAGTTTGTTGGGATACGAAGTAGAGACAAAAGCATATTGTGCGACCTTATATTAAAATAACAGCGATCAACACTCACCCTCTTTCCTTTATTCGTTCATCGGAAAATTAAACTTACCGAGCCTTGAATTGCGTTTATGATAAAGCCAATCATGCATTCCATTGTTGTGTTTGGAATATCTGAGCCTTGTAGATCATATCATAGCGTTATTTACTCCAAATGTGTTAAAACAGAAGTCGCTAAATGACAGTCTTCAATGTGTTGCAAAGAGATTGCGTGACGCGTTAGCGCACTGAAATTTGAGAAATACTTTGCTCCCTGGGCGAAAAGTTTGGTAATTTAATACCAAAAAATAAAATTCCTGCACAGCAAAAGTAGAGAAAAAAAGATCGTCCACAGCGAGCGAAAGAAAAGTATGATAATCTCGAAAAAAAATTATTGCACAGCCTCGAGGCGGAAAAAAAAATACATGTATCACCAAGGCTTCTTCAATCTTCTTACAAGAGAAAATAAAACGTAAAAGCGGTTAGCAATCTTGCATTACATTAGCCCTTCATTTTCTAGCTTTACAAGGGCAACTATATATATCCTCAAATTCTTCAGGTAGGGCCATCGGTGGTGCTTTTCTCTTCACTGCCGGGCACGGGCACGGCGCATTTCTTTTGTGACTACATCCGGGCCGACTTTTCGTTGAATCGGTAGCAAGGGCTTTTCCATTTCCTTTTGCGCCCAGCCCGCCTTGAGGCTTTGGCCTTTGTTTGAGCTGCTAACTGAGCTTGAGACTTGCAAAGAAAGGGAGAAGTGCAACGCCTTCGCTGAGGTGGTGGCGTACTGTTGTTTGGCCAGGTTCATTAGGGTGTGCCTCTCCGGTGACATGGTGCAGGCTTTTAATGACAGATGGCGTTCCAGGGCGGACGGCCGTTGAAAAATGTTACCCCGTTCTAAAAATAGCTCAATTTTTAACACTCCATTCTAGAAAAATGATACGCAAATGATATGCGATCTCGGATGGCAGAGCCTTGACGCGCACAAGGCTGTCAGCCGCCTATCCCTGATTGTCCACGGCCTTGTGGACGTTGAAAGACAGATTCTGGTCAAGAGTTGGCGTGTAACTAGACAATCCCAAGGTCAACACCACTTCAGGAATATCCTCCGGGGGGGGGGGGGGGGGGGTACTCCCAATAATGGGCTATACGGGGATGCTCCCCCCGAAAGGGGTACCCTTTTGAGGTTGGTGGTATATGAAAGGGTCGGGATTTCACGAGTTGAAGTATATGAAAGGGTCGGGATTTCATGAAGAATAGAAAAGGGTAGCGAAAACACGAGTTGAAGCATAAAAAAGGTAGGGAAAACTGCCATTCAAGTATTATAAAAAGGGCCTTTCAAAATATATCAAAAAGACGCACGTAAAGGCTTTATGAAAGCGACACCATTTTCAATGAAAGGTATATGAAAGGGTACCTTTACCTGGCATTTAAAAGGGTAAGGGCTTGAACCTCGGGGCGGAGCATCCCCATACAAAACTTTGTTGAGTACCCTCCCCCCCCCCACCCCCCCCCCCCCCCCCCCCCCCCCCCCCCCCCCGCGGGGGAATATTCTAGCGCTCAAGAGTTGTTACAGAGCATCATTCTTTGCTCGTACTGTCCCAGAGTGGAACCATCTGCCACCTCACATTCATAACGCTTCTTATGTTGACTGCTTTAAGTCCTCCCTTATGCGAGACCAAGACATTAACGATTTGATCTGTAAAAGCCATTACTATAACTGAATGACCGCTGACTGTTCCCTGTGCACATATATCCCATGTGGGAGCTTTTCGCAGTATTCAACTTTGATTTCGTAGAAATTGCGTAAATTTCGATAGACCATTTTTTTAAATGTTATTTCTTTGTTTGTTCGACTTATACATCAAAATACGACTATTCTGCTTCTACACAAATCAGCATCATAATTCCTTCCATTTCAAACAGAAGATAAAGCCACGATCGACAATTTCTTGATTCACCATCTTATGAAGCTTTCGTGCGTTCGAAATATTATACCTCGTTCTAGGAAACGTCTCTAAAATGGATACCCATTCGTTCTAGATCAGGAGTCCCAAAGGTATTTTTGGGAAGTACACCACCCCCCACGCCCTCTCCAACGGGATGCAGCCTTCCTGTGGGCATGAAAATACATTGGATGTTGGTGGTTTAGCACTGTTTTCCTTGTCATCGGACGTGGCTGTTGAGACTGTAACTTGCGGTGGAGATGGCGCAGAAACAGCTTTAAACCCACCAGCGGAAAACAAAACTGACAGCCAGCTGACATCTGTAATAGTATCACGATTCTCAGATACTTTTGCTTGCTTTTGAGACGTCAATATTAAGTCGCATTGACGTCTCAAACATCTAGACAATGTTTAATCGTGATACAAAATAGCCGTCAATATAATGCAGTATTGACGCCTCAAAATCGAAATTAGTTTATAGGAGTATAAAGGCGGTAGAACCTCAAGTTCTACAACTAAAGGACCCCCAGCCCACTTTATAAATGACACTGACCTGAAACCCTTTCCACGGCGATGTTCTTCCCTTGACTGATACCATAAGTACGCAGCAAATTCCAGTGTGCTACGCGTCACGCAATCTCTTTGCAACACATTGTGGGAAACTTCCCAACCGTCATTTAGCGACTGTTGTTTTAACAAATTTGGAGTAAATAATGCTATGATATGATCTACAAGGCTCAGATATTCCAAACACAGCAATATAATGGATCGGAGTGCAGGATTGTCTTTATTATAAGTGCAATTCAAGGGTCGGGACAGTTTAATTTTGAAAGCCGGTAAGTGTTGATCACTGTTACTGTATTTGTAAGGTCGCACAACATGATGCTCGTGTCTCTACTCCGTATCCCAACAGACTGCTTAAAAGATATCATTTTAAGTTAGCAAAAGGATAGATAAAGTTCTTCTGAAGTCTTTACAATTCTGAAAAAGGCTTTATCTCAAAGGAACTATTTTTTTGCGCATTTTCATGTTTGTTCGTAGCGTCGGCGCTGGTTCGTGTCACAAGTTTTCCTGTCAAACTACCCTTCACATTTTGGTCTCTCGACGGGGCACTTTTAAAATGCCGCCAGAAATATTTTACCACAGTAAACAACAGAAGTCGTGCTTCAAGACTGTCTTGATTTTGTTTTCAAACTCAACGTACCAATTGGGTTTCCACGGCGTTGAAATTGGTTCAAATTTGCTAATTTTTAAAATGGAAGAAATAATGTTTCTTCTAACGGACGAAATATTCTTATTTCAACAGCTAATCCAAAGTAAATAACACTAGTGTGAAGAAAAAGAGCGTGTTTATGTTGTTGCCACATTTTATTAATGTATGGCATCGCGTTTTTCTGTATGAGCGAGATGAAAATGTGTAATATTTCGCCAGTTTCACAACTGAAAGGCCGCCGATTTGCCGTTTTTCAAATTTTGCCCGTTTTCGAAAAAAATAAAACGCCGTTACAATTTTTAATGTTATTTTTGAAAATACTTCACTATAGAGATTATTTGGGCAAAATATAAAGAAATCCGAAATTTTGTGACTGACGCCCGATTTTCGAAAATTTCAGACATTGGCTCTTAAAATGGCGAGTTGTTCGGATTCTGCTGTGCCTTAGTATATTTTAAATAACAAGAGGCTACACTGGTAGCCTGTACTCATGCGCTTGCATAAAAAAGATATACGGTTTATTTTAAATGGGTCACGTACCCCTTACCCCTCAACGAATTTTGCGTGACACACTTAAACAAGGACACTGACTATAAAAGGGATAGCTCCGCCCCCTCTTTGTCACACCATCACTGCTTCAACGGCTAATCAAAGATGGCTGACTGCGAGCAACACGGAGGAAGACCGTTGCCCCAAGAAATAGGTCTAATTCTACCTTTACTAGTTCAATCTTGTATAGGATTTATCTTTCACGAAAATAAAACTAAAAACATTATTTGAATTTATGCGCCTTTTAGCATGAATATAATATTTTAGCTTTCCAAATTTGAATTTTGCGCGGTATAAACGGTTCTCCATTGGCGAGCGGATGCACGTGATGTTGACAGTTCGGTGTCAAGTGTGAAATGACTGGCGGCTTGGCCTGGCTAAGGTTCCTTTTATAGTCAGTGTCCTTGTTTAAGAACGCGTCAAGACTCGTTTTCAGTACTCGCCGTGAATATTTAATTTATTGATTCCTGATCAAATCCACACTCGTCTAATATTTCCAAAACAGTGACTTCTGTTACATTTGAAAAGGCTACTTTTAAAAGCAATGAAATCAGTAAACGACTGGGCTATTTTTCAATTTTAGCAATTCTCAAAAACAGTATTACGCCCCTACGCGACCGTCTGTAAGATAAGATTGCACAACTGTACTCGCTTTGAATATTTAATTTGTTGATCCCGGTGAAATCCACACTCATCTTTTATTTCCCAAACCATGACTTCTTTCCGTTACATTTGAAAGACTGCTTTTAAAAGCAATGAAATCAGTAAACGACCGGGCTATTTTTAATTTTAGCGAGGCGACGCGTGTGTAGTTAGAACTATAAAATTAGGCCTTTAATTGTTTTGTTTACATATATCGGATATTATTACGACTGAATTTGAGTGCGTTTTGTAAACATTTCTTCAACTAATGAGAACACAAACAAAAAGTCAATCACAAATTGATATCAACATAAATTCCCATCGAAAAGTATTATTTTACGGTAAAGTACCTCGGCTTCACTCGGCTGCTTGATAATTCTTTAAAACTCCGCTTCTTCGAAAGAAATAGCCCCGCATTGAATAAAATGTATGAAGTTCCTCGAAGCAAGATTTTGTCGCTTAAGTTATCCTTTTTCTCCACTACAGCGGCTTCTGAGTATTCTTTAAAGCCTTCTCTTTCCATTTTGAATGTTTTAATGTGTGTTATTACTCCGATAAGACAAAACTATGGTTTTGAAAACCAAGCACATGCCGAGCGCGGCAGCCATTTTTGTAGAATTTGTATGTATCCTGACGACCCGGTTCGTAATAATGTATGCGTGCATAAATTTGCATGCACAAATGTGACAAAAAAAAAAAAAAAACCGACGGAGAAAAACGAAGCCGGAACCTTACCTCATGCGCGCTATGCGCATGAGTAATTACAGTGAGATAATAGTTTTTTCCTTCCTCACTTTCATTATTTTTCTTTTGTAGGATGTTATCAGCTCTTGTACCTCGGAATTGCGTCAATTTTTGCAAAGCCAACTGTCAAGATTTCAAGAAAGAAAGAACTGATGACAGCAACATAATTTATAAGCCGAGATGAAACTAGTTGTGACTTGTTTATATCTGCTTAATGAGCATTGTTTAATGTGTTGAATTATTGTAAATTAAAATTCCTTGAATAAAAACTCAATAAATTGGGTTTGTTTCGATTGATATGTATTATGGATTAATAAATTATTGAGTTAATCGTATCAACAGAGCCGTTTTCAATTGGAAGTCAAAAGTAATTTAGCAATTGCTTTGGTGTAACATTGCTACGCTTTGTGATTGGCTAAAAAATCTCGCACCACTTTCTCAACCAATCAAGAGTAAATTCAAAACCAATCGTGACTCATCTTGACTTGCTCGCACGCGTTTTCCCGCGCTTGGTGCCGGCTACATGAATTCGGTTTCTGATTGGTTCATTGGATTGTCTGTACGTGTCTGTTGTGATTGGCCAGAGTAATTCTCGATTGTGATTGGTCACCTACACGCCTGTTTCTCAAGTAATTGGAGCGTAATCACGTGGGTGCGATTACTATTTTTTGTCGTTTGGGACTTCGTGTCCTCACTCATCGCCCGATAACCCCACTTAGACCAGTTCCCATTTCTTACTGTACTAAGAAGTAATTTTTCATGATTTACTTAGGTACATATTTTAACTGGTAGTTCAAATTTACAATCGTCAGGAACCATAATGGGGGATTATGGCTCCTGAATATATACATTAAATTTTGTTTGACACTGGATTCTAGTTTTCTTTTCGTATTATCGTCAAGAAGAACCACATGCACACTTGTGGACCCATTTAATTTTTTAGAATACAATAGAATCCAAGGGAAAAAATTGTGAACCTCGTATGCACATGTTCTCGATTAAACGAAATAAAAGGTTCAAATAAAAGCCGGGTGGGCAATGTCGAGTTTTAAATAAACGCCCCGGCGTTTATTCGAGGTAAGGTAAAGTCGCACACGAGCCACGGATGACCCACACGGCCGGAGCCTAATTCGGTTTCTGTAGCAAGAAGCAACTAGGAATATTACTACTCCCCCCTGGATGGGGTGCTAGTCCATCACAGGGTGACCTGGTTTATATACTATGAAGTGACTAGGAGTATTACTACAACTCCCTGGATGGGATGCTAGTCCATCACAGGGTGACCTGGTTTATATACTATGGGGTGACTAGGAGTATTGCTACTCCCCCCTGGATGGGATGCTAGTCCATCGCAGGGTTACTCCCAGCATTTTGTCGCCGGTACCCATTTATACACCTGGGTGGAGAGAGACAATGTGGAGTAAAGTTTCTTGTCTAAGGAAGCAACATGGCGGCTGAGACCAGGCTCAAACCACTGACCTTCAGGTTGAAAGTCCGAGGTGCTAACCACTAGACTGCCGCGCCTCCACGTTCATTCGAGGTACCGGCGTTTGTTTGAGGTCCGGCGTTTATTTGGTGTAAAATAAACTGCAGCGGCCACCGTATACTTTGTGTAAGTAAAAATATTATATTATTGGTTACATTACAGCCGCGCTCAAGTGCCATTTTGATATAAATAGCAAAAAAAAAAACGAAACGTTAAAAAATAACGACAACAAAAGTTTACTGTGCAGTCTATTTTACTGGATTTTTGGTCAAGCGGAAATTCTTGTCAGTCTTTATCATACCGGGTGTCGCTCCATTACTTTTTTATCCGAGTTGATGGGTCAGGGAACATCGGTTGAATTTCTGGTTAAAATTTTGTTACAGTTTATTGACTGTTATACATGTATTTTGTTTGGAACTTCTCGTTTTTGTTTTAACCAAGAGAAAAATTTTGTTCAATAAATTTTAGCTTTTAGATCAAGAATTTAAGAATACAAAAGTAAAATGTGATCATAAAAAATGATAACAAATCGTCCGCGAGGCCGAGTTTTTACTTACCGCCCCCGGCGCGATAATACAATAAAATAAAATACATGGGAATTAATTACAGAACAAATTGTCATTTTTTTTACAAAAACAATTGCTTTTGCTATCATCCGGCATGACAATGTCACGCTTTTGTGACTTTATATAGCCTCGGTTACGCGGACAAAACACTTCCGGTCTCGAAGTGGCGCCAATTCAATTCATGGAACTGATTATTTATTCAAAACGAGTGTTGGAGGTCGAGAATTTTCTGTGCATTTCATTGAATTGAAATTATCGGATATCAAGCGAGTATAAATACCTTGTGAGTCACGCCGCTTTCTGCATGATAATTTTTTTCGTCACTGTACCCGTGTAAGCACCTGAAGCGCGTTTTTCATGAGGAAATGGACGCTCTGTTTGTTTTGTCTCCTTTTGACACATCGCTCAGCTGTGCTTTAGGCGAATTGTGTTGAAATTATTGTTGGAAAAAACGAGCAGAAGTTAAAAACAAGATCCCGAAAAGGACTTTTCACACATCAGCGTGGATTCTTGCTTATTACTGCGTGATCTAAATTGGATGAAGCATTGAATTTTGGACGATAATTCCAAACTCAACGATCAAAGATGTCGAGTAACACCACTGCCAGCGCAACCGGTGAAGAGAAAACTTCAGCTGCTGTCGAAGTTGTCGTGTCGTCTTCAATTACCGCTTTGTCACAGCAGTCGTCAGATTCCTCCTCACAAGCTTCAGCCTCACAAGGTACGATATTACATTACCTCTTAGTCGTAATGCAAAGGGATTAAGATTTATTTTGAAATATTGTTGATTTTCTTTTTGGCACGTATAAATTCGACGCTTGTCGATTCTGTTACTGCATAATTAACTCATTCTTTGTACAAAAGGTTGTTTGTGCCCGGCTTTATTAGACTCATACGTAGCGTTACGTGTTTTTGATATTGCAAGTGTATTTTGCTATGAATTCCCTAACACAAGGCGTATAAATCTGTTTAGTTTTGGTTAATTTTTTAGCTCAGTTTCGCCACGACACGAGGGAAGCTTGAAAGCTTATTATTCAAAACGCTCGAGGGTTCCTCCTGTCACGTTTTCCTGTGATGGTCACAAATCTCGCTTTCTTTGACTTAGAGAAGCTACTGAGTATCACAATTACGCCCTGTTATACTACCAAAATTCCAGTTTTCTATTATAGCTGTTGTTTTAAAGCTTTCGTGATATCGTGATTTGTTACCGAATGAATTCATGTAGTGACTGGGCGAAGATCGCATGACAGCAATTGATATATTCTCATTTGCATAAACTCGGTTCATGTTGACAATAATTTGCCAACGCTCACGAAAAAGGAAATTTTTCAAGCCTTGCTCTTTCGAATTGTCAAATAGTAAAAGTGATTAATCAACGTCAATTTAGCGCTGTGATAGTCTGGTTTAGGTTCCTTGGCGCTAATTGAATCAAGCCACAACAGTACGGCAAGCATGCATAATTAATTTGCTGGTTTTTATAGCGCATTCGTGTAGCAACTTATCTTTACTGCGAATTCGTTTGGCAAAAAATCTGTTTTAAAATAATAAATAATGACAAAAAGCAAAATGCTCGATAAAGCCGGATTTCATTGTTGCTCTTTGTTTATCACCGAACTCCAATTTCAAATATTTAATGTTTAATTTCACCATAACTGTTATCATGTGTAGATATATCATTCAATAAAATAAAATAAATGTTTGCATAAGCTGCAATTAAAAATTGAAATTTTAAATTTCTGTAGAGAATGTCCTTCAATGTTCTGAGTCATTGGTGTTGTCAACACCCTCAGAGGACAGTCAAGGAAACTCCAAGGCCATGTCAACAGATGTCACAACAGTGAATCAAGGGGCAAATGTGATAATAGCTGATACAAAAGGTGTGTGTCTAATTTTTTTTAGTAATGAATCAAGAACTCATTGTTGAATCCTTTTTATTTTTAACACCACCAAATTTTACAAGTCAGAGTCTGTGCCATTGTGTTGTTTTCTTAGATCCATATTATGCCTCTTCACCCAGATGTAGAAAAGACTAACAGTGATATAAATATTGTGTGATGAACTAATATCCATTTCAAGAGGAAGTAGAAATACTCTCAGTTCCTTCATGCTATAGAAACCAGATTAGTCTTTGACCATGTCAGTGGACTTCCTGTGGCTCATGTGACATCACTGTGCCCTCTTTTTGTTAGTGAAGTGGTTAAAGCTTCAAACTTTCAACATGGGGCAAGCAATTTACTAAGGAAATAAATCTTTACTTTTCAATGCTGGTGTAATGCTCGTCTAATCAACAACTAAGATATGAAGTCAGAATTTCAAAACATTAAATTATTTCTTGCTAGATGCAGTATCTTTCAATAAAAAAAATATTGTGGGTATACTTTTCTATGTCAATTTGTCTTTGTGCATCATTGATTTGAGTCTCTTTAATTTCTTCTTAGAATCAGAAGCACTGAGAAATAATGAAAAGTTAGATGGCTCTGAGTCAAAAGCCAGCCCTTCAGTAACACAGCCATATAGAGTAGACAAACCTCAAGCTCCATCATCAAATGGTTTGCATTACTCTCCAGGATTCTTGGCAACCAGTAACCTTTCTCAGCTGGCAGAACTAGCAGCCAACAAATCTGCCATGAATCAAACACCGGCAAACAGTATACAGCACCAGCAGTCTGTTGTACAGCAGCCTCACATGATTGGAAACCAAAGCAGATTTGTCATTCCCAGTCAGGGAATCCCCCCTGGCATGTTTGGGACTTACCCAACAGGGCCCATGGTACAATATCAGGGCTTTGCACCAGCTCCTGCTACCCAGGTGCCCTCGCCATTTGTTAAGGGATCTATCATTCAACTGACCAGTGGAGATTTGAAAAGAGTTGAAGATCTTACAACAGATGACTTTATTCACAGCACAAAACTCTATCCAGATCATAAGTTGGACACCAGCACTGTGGTGAAAATAGAAGATGGTACAGATGCTGGATGCACACACATAACCTTCACAATCAACAGTTCTAAAAAACAGGTAACCAACAAATTGCACCCAGAGATGTTTAAATAAATAAATTACAAGGATTAATTCTAAATAAATATAAATACACTGAAATAACTTAAAAGTTAAAAATGTCTGGGTGCCGGATTAAATAAAGTAAATTAAATGTTTGCAGCAGAGGTACAATATGGACAGTACATAATAACATATACATTAACTAACAAAAACAAAAAATAAAAAACTTAGCCCATGCTTGCACAGTCTGATCAAGGAGGGCATTTTTACCATAAAAGGTGCTGTTCAGCAGATGTGGCCATTTTTCTTGCAACTTGCAATAAAATGCCCTTGCAGGAAAAGTTACAAAAGAAATTGCATATGTATAGCACCCCTCTTTCTTGCGGAGTAACAACAATGTTTTACTGAGGCGTTGATGGGCATTCCTTGTGGAACAAGTGAGGGATTGAACTCCGTCTAACTTGCCAGCTTTTCTTCTATGGCAACAGGACGATAAAGTACATGTATGGCTTGGTAACAACAAACTAACCGGTATGTTGTTTGACATGTTATACACTCTGCCTTGTATAGCCAGGGGAAATTTCAGCCCTAGGAAGCACTGCAATCTGCAACCACTAATACATTGTTTGTGCAATTGAGAGTTTATTGCAACAAGGAAGTTACTCAGTGTAATGCAAATAAGTATTAAAGCACTAAAGAATTTATTTTCTACAATCCCATCCCTTGGAGCTTCATTCCGTACTTTAATTGAGTCATAGTTCATTGTTGACTCTAGTATCAGGTAAACTGGTGCTGCAGAGCACTGGCAATGGTGACCAGCCCACTTTTTCAGCAGGGTACAGTCAACTATAGCTGTTATAACTGACATTTTTTGGATCATTTAATTTCCATTATATCAGTGCCGTAAAAAAAAGTGTGCGATAAAATTGAGACTTGCCTATTTTTTGTCATCAATATCATTATAATTCATGTTGATTATTTATATTATTTATCTGTTTGCTGCTGCAGGTTACTCTAAACTGCCCTTTAGAGCACCCTTTCTTTGTGTACGGCCAGGGTTGGACATCCAGCAGACCAGACCAGTCACTGGCCAAGTACAATCTGATTTGCCAGCCTCTCAAGGTTGGTGATGTGTGCATATTTCTCTCTCCATCTCCTGTTGGCATCCTGCCAAGTGTGCCAACAACTCAAGTTGTTGCTGCCCAGTCTGGTACCATGCCACTTCCAGTCAAAACAGCAGCATCTGCCAGCAGCACAAGTCAAACTTCTGTTACGGTGTCATATGCACAGACTCTTGCTGGGATGGCAGCTTTGCCAGGAAACATACCAGGTGTTGTTGTCACCTCCTCATTACCGCCTGGAATTCCTGCAGTATACCCAGGATCATTTCCACCACCTCAGGGAAAAGTGGGCACGCAGACCAGTACTGAGCGATGTGTAACAACTCAACCTGTTGTTATCTACACAGCTGAAGGCAAACCTTCAGATCCCCAGTATTCCACTGCAGCAGTCCCAGGGGGATTCCCCTTACCAGGTGCACCCTACTACCAACCTCTTCCAGGGACTATCATGACGACAGTACCTCCAGGGCAGACGTTTGTCCAGGGAACAGTCATGCCGCAGGGTTCTGTTGGAAATGGTTTGCTTGTTGCCACAGTAGGGTTTGTCCCTGGAAGACCACCTCCATTTGTTCAGCCTGGAATGTTATACAATCCATCACAGATGGAAATGATGCCAAAAGGAAGCGATGGCAAAGCAGAGGAATATCCACAAAAAGGAAGAACCGACACACAAGCTGAACTATCACAGCCTGATGCTAAGAGAGCAAAAGCAGAAACAGAAGTGAAATAAAAGTTTGTATACAAACATGACAAGCACTTGACTAAAAGAGATTTATAATCAACATAATTATAGTTATATATAATAAGGAAACACTTCCTTAAACTTGTATTTATTTCTAGGTCAGACTAACTTGTAAAGTTGGGATATTATTGTCACATTAGTTTCCTGCTCTGCAGTGTTCAGAAAAACACTATTTGTATTTAATGTTGCCGTGCTCTTTGTTGCAAGGTGTGATTCTCCTCTTCAATTTGTGTGATTTAATTTTAATAAATGAATGGCAGTAGTTTATATTTTATTACAAAAAAAAGTTCATAACTTACATCTAAGATTGTAAAGCTTACTTTAAAATATAGAAGACAGAAAACTTTAGTTAGGGTACTGGCTGTTACTGGTATGCAAATTCTTGTAGTATCTACCATTTGTGGAGGTGCGGTGTTGTTGTGGTTAGTGCGTTGGACTTCAGATCTGAAGGTCTGTGGTTTAAGGCCTGGTGTTGTTCAAGGCCGTCATGTTGTTTCCTTAGACAAGAATCTTTACTCCACATTGTCTCTTTCCACCCAGGTGTATAAATGGGTACCGTCGACAAAATGCTGCAGATAACCCTGCAATGGTCTAGCATCCCATTCAGGGGGGAGTAGTGATACTCCTAGTTGCTTCGTGCTAAACCGGATTAAGCTCCGGCCAAGTGGGTCACCTGTGGCTCATTCTCTGGCCAAGTGGGTCACCTGTGGCTCATTCTCCGGCCAAGTGGGCTCCCAGTCGCTCATGTACAACTTTACTATCTACCATTTTTTTCCTGAAGTTGACAAGGTTCAAAATATGTTTTTATTTGCTGTGATTGGCAATACAGGCCATTCAACCAAACTACCAATTTTAATTTAATTTTTTATTAGTTAAGGGTTGAATAGGAATGACAAATGGAACAGAAATTTATTTTTAGTCATTTAATACTTCAGGAAAAAGTAGGCAAATTAAACTTGCAGAGTTTACCCAAATTTTTGAACAATTACTTTCTGTCACAATTCAATGGAAAGTTTCCAACATACTAAAGTGTTTACTAGATTTGCATACAAAGTCAACAGTTGTGAATTTGTTTTTACCACTGTTTAATAGCAGTGGTGGTGAATGGTAAATTTAAGACTAAGCGATGCAAGAAAAGCATTTTTCTCCGGGGGCCCAAAACTTTTTAAATTTTTTTATACAAGACCAAGACTGAGACTCTGTGACAGCTTCAAGAAAACTTGAGACTCTTAAAAAGAGCACCACTCCAAAATATGAGAAAGCAAGAACCATGAAATTCAACAAAAACTTTGCATGACCAATATTTTTGGTCCATTTGCCTTCCTAACAGTTCTTCTGATTGCTTCCTGGTTTAGTCAGATTTATTAAAACCACATATTTAGAGACAAGTTGTAGATTTTATTGCTGATAATTAAAAAGTGAAATGTGTTTTCTGGTTAAAAACTTTTTAAAAATTATGAGCTTTTGACAACCGTCCTGTTGTCTTCAACGGGTATCCATTGAAGACAACAGGACAGTTGTCAAAAGCTCATAATTTTTAAAAGTTTTTAACCAGAGAATGCTTTACACTTTTTAATTATTCTGAATCCTGGTTACGGATCTTCAATTTTCTTATTTATTGCTGGTAATGTTCCAGTAAGCTCCTTAGTATGTTAGGAGATTTCAACCTGACCACTCCTAAAATATAAACATTTTTCACTATAAACAGTGTCAAGGTGGCATATAGCACAAACTAAAAGATCATTTATCTACTTAAAATGTCTCGCTTACATTACTTAATTTAGACTTCAGTTAAAGAATAGCCCTCAGTGTTCTCATGATTCTGGCCCAGTCGCTTCCAAAATGGTATCACAAGAACAAAAACAAACATCCATAAGAATCCATTTATTACATGATAAAGTAAAGTAATGTTTAACATCTTTGGAGTGAGCATTTCTTATGCAATACCTTATGTGCCATCTGTAATACCCACCCCCACCCCCCCCCCCCCCCCCCCCCCAACACACACATGCACACCCACACTCACAACAAGGCGTGACCCCCAGGGGGGGGGGGGGGGGGGGGGGAGCAAGTTCAATATAACTTTCACTACAGTTTTCCATTTTCACTCTAGTTTATTACTGAAATGTTACTGCATACAATGTAGGGGTACAAAATTGATCCCCTCTGTTCAGGCTTTTGTGATTGTAGTATTGGTTCCTGTTTTTATTATTTTACCACATAAACAATGTCTACTTTAAGTCTCTTAGTATTTTAGAGATAGCTGTACTGTATTTTTTAAATTATTTATTTAATACCTCAACTGAGGTAAAAACACAATTCTAAGAGATGCATGTAAGCTTCCACTGAGTTTGGAAAATTCAGTTCTGCCAACAGTTGTATTTAGTGGTTTACCTTTATTGTTGCAGTTATTGTTTTAATAAAAAAAAATAACTAAAAAGTTCAAGCTCTTTATGAGTATAACTCTATTTATTAAGATGATTCATGTCAGCATTGAAGTTTGTGGTACTGAGCCCTTTTTGTTTTGTGACCTACTTTTTACTAAACTAGTAGTAACTGTAAGTTTAGAAGTGCAGGTGGTATTTTTAACATGTACATTATTACTCTTTCACCATGTTTTGTTTTATGTTGTATCATTAAGTCTCCGCTGCCATTATAGAGGCTAAACTGATTTTTATTGTTTATCAGCTCGAGGCCTGATGATGAAATACCATAAAGCTGTACCATAAATTTTAATTGTCAATTTTAATGAATTAAGCAAAATTCAAGCATCTAAAATTTCTTCTGCAAGGTCATTTTCACAGAAACATGCCAGCTACTGATTGATATGTAAATATCCTGTTTCGATTGTGAGCAGTCAAACTCCATGAGCAATGTGCCTGATTGCATGTTAGTGCAAAGTAGGTCACATGACCCTGTTGCAAATTGCCTATTATGTTGCTACCTGTTTCCTGGTCCCTCTCCTCATTTAAAATTGTGGCAAATAGAAATCCTTGGACAAAGGAACTTCAAGAATTGTGGAGTATTTTTTCACACAACATACATGATGAAATGTCTTCTGTAGTGCCAGATTGCAAGGAAACAAATTTGACTGCCAAAATAATGGTGTTAAGTAATGATCCGCATAAGAAGAAAATTGCTGATTGCAGTGCACGATGGAATGTCAACTTTTTTCAAGTTACAACTAGTGATCTCATGGGCCTAGACTCAAAAATGCTAAAAAGTTAAGGTTCAAGGTGAATTTGTCTCATTTTTTTAAGGTTTCAAGTAATTTGAGACCCATTTGCACAACATGCAATTTTTTAAAAGAGGTTGTATTTGGAGAACTTCATCAAAGAAGCAAAATTATTAGCCGTCTTCTGCTATTCTGATTGGTTAAGCATGAACATTTCCTAAAATATATGACAGATGGTTTTTCTTTATTTTTAAACTGAAATATATAATATTATGAACCATCAACCCCTCCTCTTTTCTTGAAACCAAAAATATTCTTTGAAAAAGAGACAATGGCACAGAACAATGAAGTTTTCTGTAGTTCTTATGTGGAGCATTACTTAATAGCCTCTAAAGACAGCCTTGTAATCACATGTAACATGACAAAATACCCCATGATTTATATTTTGGTATCTTGTTCCAAGCTTTCTGCTTACCATCATTTTGTACAAGGAGCAGGCCCTGGGAACAAGGTTGATCATTATGATAGTAAAGCAATGTCTACCCCCCCCTGCTGAACCACCTTGGGTTTGGTGATTTTACTTTAGCCAAATTTAGTAAAAACTAAAGAAAAGAAAACAATGGAATTGGTGTCTAATAGTGCCTACTAGTGTCAAAACTAGCTTAGTAACTACTTCATGTTTTAAAGAAAATCACTATTAAGTATTTTTATTCATCACAAGAGTTGCAACAACATTTGGTAGGTAGTTTACCTTAAATGGTAGTACTGTAAACTTCATAAAAACAACAACAGTCATTACTTTAAAAACTTTATGGAACATAGCTAGAGACTCCATTACTGGACACTGCAGTTATGGTACATTTGTGATGTCTGTCCCATAATATTCATTTATAATCTAACCAAATAATCAACTGACAATACCATAATTATTATGATTATTAAAATTTCAATCTGCTTCATCTGTAACTTATTTACCAGCATGCACAATTTTTACAAACTAATTTTTATTTGCAGGAAGCTTACAATTTGTCAGAATTGGTTAAAGACCCAGTTTTGTCCATTATGCTTTGTACGCAAACAATAACAAAGACGTGTGAAGCGTAATGGACAACACTGGGCCTTTAACCTGGGATAATAGGAAGAGTAACATTAGAATGTGGATGCAAAAATAAACTTAAACTTTCCCCAAGTTTCTGCCCATTTTATTTTTGTGTTAGCATTTACATTTAACTTGTCATGACTATCTGAGAACAGTCAGATTGGTCATTAAGATGGTAAATCTAGCCCTACATGTACATATTGGCATATTCTCTCTTAGGGTTAGGGCTAGGGTTAGGGTTAGTAAGGGTTAACCCTAACCTATTACTGACTAGTCTGACGGACCAATTCTGACAATGTCAGAAAAATATGTTTTTCATATATACTGATGATAAAATATACACTTCATACTCTTAGTTCTATGCACTCAACTCTTAAAACTTCAGTGTAGCATTGTGTACATTGCCATGTGAAAAATTCAAAATAATGCAGATCAAAACCTCACAACAGTGAACCCTATTTGAAGCTACACTACTAGACCCTACAACTAACACATTACAGGATCACTTGTACAAATTCAGCAGTTTTCAACATTGAGCCTAGCTTCACTCTAGACAATCAAAACAGACACAGACAATCCAATAAGCCAACTACAAGTTAAAGGGACACTATCACGAAGGCGCATGCACCAGTTTCTCAAATCGAAACTTGAAAAGTTTAACCTAAAATTTTCAAGTTGAAAAGTAAATTTTAAAAAATGGCATTGAGTTTCTTCGTTTTCCACCGTTACCCCCGCCACTAGTCAATGCCATTTTGAAATTGGCACTTCAACTTGAAAAATTTAGGATAAACTTATCATTAAGGCTAAACTTTTCAAGTTTCAATTAGAGGAACTGGCGCATGCACCCTCGTGACAGTGTCCCTTTAAAGTAAATAAATGTAGCCAATACAAAGCACAGGAAAACATGTGCAAGCATTAGTCACGATTAGTTTGCTTTAACTTTTGACTGGATCTTTTTTTTTTATCTTGCCCCCACCTTGAATATATATATTGTCTGCATATATTTGACTTTTACATGAAAATAAAGATTTTTTGGTGTTGTTCATTTGTCGAGAAAGTAACGCAAGTTTTGTTTTAGTAATGCAAAACCATACAAACACTCGCTTGAAAATTGCTCTGAAAGACATTGTGAAACTTCTAAGAGAAAACATTGTTAAGTTGCATAGTAACACGGATAAATGTGGTCCTTCTCGGAAGCTCCTTCAGTTTCTCAGCTCCAACATAAGTACATGTTGACCGCACCCCACCAAGAATGTCTTTTACTGTGTCATGAACATCACCACGATATTGCACCTCCACAGTCTTGCCTTCTGAAGACCTGTAAATCAATTATCAAGTTACTTAGTGGAGGTGCAATGGATCTTTAGAGCTGAATGCCAGTGGTTTGAACCTTGGCCTCTGCTATTGTTTTGTTCACTTAAACAAGAAACTTTGTTCCACATTGTCTCTTTCACCCAGGTATATAAATTGGTATCAATGGCATTGTGCTGGGGGTAGCCCAGTAATGAACTAACATCCCATCCAGGGGGGAGTAGCAATACTCCTAATTGCTTCATGCTGTAGAAACCTGGTCAAGCTGTGCCTGCAAGGGCTACCTATGATTTGTGTGCCGCTTTACCATTGGCTATTCAATAAGGTGGTGTTTCAAACTATGGCTAGTAAGTAGCCAATAAAACTAGAATCCTGTTATGAAAACTGTAGTGGTTACACTTAACACAACAGGACACCCCCAGAAACAAGTGCCCAACAGGACACCCACAGATACAACTACACAACAGAAGTTCACAAAATTGTATTGGCCTTTCTCTAAACCTTAAAAAATAACAAATTAAGGTGAACTGAAAGAACATCCCAATTCCTTCACATCAACAATAATAATTATTGTCGTGACTGGCATTAAAATAATTTATTATACTGCAGCTTACAAACCTGTAATTAGCGACCCCTCCGACATGTTTTTTCATAGCAGTACTTGAGCTCATGCCATAAAATATCTTGTATTTTTTTCCATCCCGCTCTACTAACTCTCCACCTATAAATATTGGTAAAAGTAACAGTTGAAAAGTTACCAGAATAATTATAGTTTTGTTGGCATGGCTTCACTCCACAATAGAACAAACAACACAACAATGGACCCTAGCCCTAAAAACAGTAGAGCTGCATGATACCCCAGGTCCAGTGAAATTAGAGATTGTTAAGAGCTGCATGGTATCTGGTATTAAACATGTTTTTTACAGGATTTTGGAATGCAATCCATCTGTCATAAATCTGCTTTTTATAGCAATAATTATTGTAAAACTCTAAAGGGTATGGGAAAAGCTCAGAGGTGGAAAGATTGAATTGTTCTTGACTCTTAAGTGGTTCCACCAAACATAACAGGTGCTCAAGTCAGCAGAATATCTTACCAGACTGATCATGACCAGCAAACATAACAGGTGCTCAAATCAGCAGAATATCTTACCAGACTGATAATGACCAGCAAACATAACAGGTGCTCAAATCAGCAGAATATCTTACCAGACTGATAATGACCAGCAAACATAACAGGTGCTCAAATCAGCAGAATATCTTACCAGACTGATAATGACCAGCAAACATAACAGGTGCTCAAATCAGCAGAATATCTTACCAGACTGATCATGACCAGCAAACATAACAGGTGCTCAAATCAGCAGAATATCTTACCAGACTGATAATGACCAGCAAACATAACAGGTGCTCAAATCACCTTTATGGGGGGGTCCTGATATTCTTCCTGGCAGAATATCTTACCGTTTGTTCATAACCAGCAAACATAGCAGGTGCTGTAGTCACTTTTATAGGGGAGTCCTGATATTCTTCCTGGCAGAATATCTTACCAGACTGATTATAACCAGCAAACATAATAGGTGTTCAAGTCGGCAGAATATCTTACCAGACTGATCATGACCAGCAAACATTCCTCCCATCATAACAAAGTCAGCTCCAGCACCTAAAACAAACAAACAAACAAACAATACCAGTTTATTTGCTAGTTTCCTTTATGGAGAAAAAATAATTTTCTGAATGTTAAACTGCATTTTTTCTCCAAGGTGCATGAAATATATTTGAGAGTAATCAGCTTTGAGACTTGTTTTGAGTCACACTCCAAATTCACCCAAAATACACTGTAGCTTAGAATTTGGATCAATAAAATATGGGACTATCAAACACACATGCATACATGTACGAGTCTATAACCAGATGTGACTATAGAGTAGACTGCAATCTCATTAAAAAAAAAAAATTTTACCAAATGCTTTGGACACATCACCAGGACATGTGCATCCACCATCCTACAAAACAACACAAAATTTTTTTCAACATACAGTGTATAGTGTACAGTGTAGGGTGTACAGTGTACAGTGTACAGTGTACAGTGTACATGTATTTACACCTGTTTCATTTGATGTGACATCGACTGATCCCAAATTATTACATGTAAAGCCCCAATTACATAATACTTTTCACAGTTCTTCATGCACATCAACTGGTAACCAATTTAACTTTGCCTAGCTATAAATTCTTATAAATAACAAAATAATGTTAACAGTGAAGCCCTGTTGAGCTGGTAGGGTAATATACTACCTTTAGTTAGCTATACAGGGAGCTTTGCCTCAAATGGGTGGGGGGGGGGGGGCTTTTAAAGCTTGCAGTACACCTGAACAGTTTTTATTGAAACCACCTCCCACACCAACCTCCCAGAAATGTGTATTGAAAGAAGGTGTTGTACATACAGAGATTATGTGTCCCTTAAGTCCATGAGCGGCATCTGCACACTCTAACACTGCACTCAGCTGTGGATACCCCACTCCAGTCTGACGTCGTGTGGTACAAACAGACCCTGTGTTGATAAAATTTAAATTCAGTACACTTAATAAAAACAAGACTCAGCAGTAAACCTGCCAAATGAGCCACAGGTAACCCATATGGCTGAAGCTTAATCTGGTTTCTTCATCACGAAGCAAGTAAGTAGTTGTATAATTTACAAACCTGTCATCCTTGCTGAAAAATACCCACTCACCTGGACCAATACCAACTTTGATAATATCAGCTCCATTAAGGATCAGCTGTTCCACCATTTCACCAGTTACGACATTACCAGCCTGATGGTATAACATGTAATGTTACCAACAATATTTGTCAGCCAATACTAATACTGGGGTCAGACTAATATTGATACAGTACCACATTTCTAGCCTGATGGGGTCAGGGATACAGTTTGGAAATGAAACTAATATTGCAGGGCACTGTTGGAAGCAAACAGAGCTTGGAGCTCAAAAAGTTGTCCTCTGGGAGTTGACAAATAGAAGGTGTCACTGGAGACTCAGAGAAGGATACTGGAGCGGAGACGACTGGCATGCAGGACAGAATGCAGTGAAGCATCATTCCACTCAGGCTTGCCTGAGGGTGCCTTAGTAGTAGTACTACTTGGCATGCAAATATGTTCCCATGTAGTATTTCCAATCATTTGGTCATGCAGGGTCACAAGAAGCCATGCATTATTATGGCCTGTAATCAAGGGATAATGGATTACAGCTTTTTTGCACCATAGGAGTAATGGTTAAGAGCATACATGTATCTTTATGAGGCATCATAACTTATGCTATAGTTCTCAAATATTTTTTTATATAAATGATGAATGTATATGAAGATCATGCAGTTACTTATTGCATACCATTATAATGTGCTCTGGGAATTTGCCCCGAACAGTTTTGACAAATTCCACAAAGTGTTCAGAATAACCATTTGCCACATCCAGACAGATTGCTGGCACAGCAGGACAGGCATCAAGGATCTGCTTTAGTCTAGCTACATCTTCATCCATCATACCACAACTGGCAATTGTGTACTAAGAATTTAATGAGTGTTGACAAGCAATCAGTGATTTAAAATATTTAAAATAATGCACACTGTTTAAATTTCTGAGCAGGAATGACATTTTATTAACCAGGTACATTGTTCATTAGCTATTGTGTTGTGATGTGGGTATTGTTTATTAGCTATTGTGTTGTGGTGTGGGTATTGTTCATTAGCTATTGTTTTGTGGTGTGGGTATTGTTCATTAGCTATTGTGTTGTGGTGTGGGTATTGTTCATTAGCTATTGTGTTGTGATGTGGGTATTGTTCATTAGCTATTGTGTTGTGGTGTTGGTATTGTTCATTAGCTATTGTGTTGTGGTGTGGGTATTGTTCATCAGCTATTGTGTTGTGGTGTGGGTATTGTTCATTAGCTATTGTGTTGTGGTGTGGGTATTGTTCATTAGCTATTGTCTTGTGATGTGGGTATTGTTCATTAGCTATTGTGTTGTGGTGTTGGTATTGTTCATTAGCTATTGTGTTGTGATGTTGGTATTGTTGATTAGCTATTGTGTTGTGGTGTGGGTATTGTTCATTAGCTATTGTGTTGTGGTGTTGGTATTGTTCATTAGCAATTGTGTTGCGATGTGGGTATTGTTCATTAGCT